>WHYT01017764.1:553734-623572 GCA_009806455.1 Tetrax tetrax
TATATGTAACTCTTTGCTGTCAAACAATAGCCCTGACTCAAAGATCTGAAAGGATCTTCTAATGAAATCACTCCTGAAGACAGAGAAACTGAGGCAGAGAGATCTAACAGGCTAGCTTTTCAGAGATACTAGTTTTCAGGTCTTTAAGAGTTTAGGCTAAAATTATTTACTAGAGGTACCTCAGACAGACATTTCCCTTCAGGTGCCTCCTGAGATGTTCTACTACCAGCCTTCCTACATGAGTAAACTTTTCTGCATTGAATTCCTTCTAGTGAGTCATTCTTTCGTCCACACTGTTTAGTAATTATTTTGGTTAGGTGCTTACCTATGCGTATGGACCTCATCACAGCTCTGTTTCCTGTGCGTGTAACAAGAGCAGGGATGTTTAATGGGGAGCTTTGAGCGCAATGGTGTCTGCCATAAACATGTGCTACCATGGACCTGAGCAGGACATACTATGTTCAGAGGAAAGTGATGAAGAATCTCTGGAAACATCCAAACAAAGAGGGAGTTGTGCACCCACTGGGCTTCATTGCTTGTGCGTTAGGGTGCAGATACATGAGACAGGGTGAGCCAGTCCAGTTTCTTGATGTGAAGGTCCCACTCCCTATCCCCTTTCCTATGGCCCATTCTGGCATTTGTTAGTCCTGTACTCCATGAATTCAGTCAACTCACTAAGAGGCTGATCCTAGCAAATATCTGGATAGATTTATCCTGCAGTAGTCAGTTGTAGGAGCTCAGTGAAGGGATGAGGAAGAACCAGCACAAGGAAAGGGACTGGACCACATGGCTGGGAGCTGCTGAGAGAGGGAAGCTGGAAAGGAGAGGGAAGAAGCAGGATGCTCTCCTTGCAGCAACAGGGAGACCAATTGTCTTGTAGCTTTTGGTAGGACTTCATCTAAGCTAATGTCAGCCATGTCAAAGCTGAGCATCTAGACTGAGCTAGTTGTCCAAGCGTGTTGTCCAGGCAGGTCCAGTCAAAAGAGAAGGACAAGTAGATTTAGATTAGATATTAGGAAAAAAATTTTTGCAATAAGGTTGGTAGAACACTGGCACAGGTTGCCCAGAGAGGGGGTGGATACCCCATCCCTGGAAACATTCAAGGCCAGGTTGGACGGGGCTCTGAGCAACCTGATCTGGTTGGAGATGTCCCTGCTTCTTGCAGGGGGGTTGGACTAGATGGCCCTTGAAAGTCCCTTCCAACCCAAACCATTCTGTAATTCTATTCTATGATACGTATCCAGATGTATAGCAGGAGCCTACAGCAGTGGTTAATAGCAAATCTGTGCAGCCAGAGCTGTTAATAGCAGTTGGAGCACCACACAGTACACAACTAATCTGGATGAGGTGTTGACACATGGGGACATTTCTGACAAATTAACCAGAGCATAAAGCGCTAAGCATGCGATGGGGTTGACTGCAGGCGGCCTGACAACACCTGATCTTGCGTGAATCCTGCTGGAACAAAGGCGCCCATCAAAAAACGTTTAAGCAAGTTTGGACTGCCAGAGTCTGCAATACACCAGTGCTTTTTGTCATGGGACAGCTCTGAGCCCTAGATATCTAAGAGCTGACTATAGAGGGAGCCTACACACCTTGTTTATAGGCTGCTCAAGTTATTTCAAACAACATGTGTTTGCACTTTATTTGCACTGTGAGAACATATTTTATAACTGAGAGAAACAAAGTGTACTCTATGGTTGGCTCACATACTACTAACACATTTTTCTTAGATGATAATCACACTGCAGTTGTCAAAAATCATCTAGGTTTTGATTATTTGCATCTAGACCCAAAAGTCACAGCTTGAGCTCATTTCCTTATTGACCACTAATTAACACTTAGTATTGTGCAACCTAGGAGTACCTCCCTCGATGACAAAGACAGCTCAGTGTGTAGTCCTCGCTCCTCTGCTTTTTCCACGGCATAGAGCATGACGTGTTGCTGGAGTTTGTTCTCTGAATGCTTCATTTCTGCAGTTGCGAGGTGGCGTGGCTTTTGCCAAGGGTGGGAGCGCCGCTGAGTCCCACCGGTATTTGGGTCCATGATCTGCCTGAGGAGCTGCTTAGGCTGGGGCAAGGGATGCTCGAGCTGCCTGGGGAAAGGGAATTGGCCCTGGGGAAGCTTGGCTTGTTGTGAACCTGTGCCACCGTGCCCAGGGTCCTGTTGCTTTGCTCTCACATCCCAAGGAGACAGCAAGGTCACCCCACAATGTGCCTGGGGTTTGCACAGCTGCTCTTATCAAAGGGAGCAGTGATAATAGGTTACCAAGGGGAGCAAAGGAGTCCAGGCAGCCCTGTAACTGCTGGCACAGAGCCTGGAGGGTGTGCTAGGCACTTCAGGAAAAACACACAGGTTTTATAAAATGCTGAGCTTTTTTTCCAAGCCCATCCTCCCATCCAGTTCACAAAACTCCTCCCAGAGCTGCCTGGAGGGGTTGACTACATCCAGCAGCAGAACTGAGGGTGGACCAGGCCAGACCAGCCTTCCCAGCTCTGGGGCAGGACAGCACAGGTACAGCACAGGCCATCTGCAGTTATCCTTGTGTCTCAACCCAGCCTGCCCTCACAGCTGCTGGTGGGACTGGGAAGCACACAGGTCCCAGGGCTGCAGCTTCCTGGTGAGTGGCTATGAACGGCTGGAAGGAACAAGCCCCATGCCCAAGACTTGTGTACAAAGTCCTAGATTTGTTATTTCTTTTGCATAGGCGAACTGCTGATACCCACTCTCAGGGTTGCAGGATTCAACATGAGAAGAGCAGTGCAAACAGTACTGGTACCTCAAGGCTAGACCCCACATAAGGGACTTGGTCAACAGGTGAGGATGGAGTCGGGGGAGTGCCTGGGGACCAAGGCTGCAGCATAACATACGTTTCTGCTGGTGGTGAAGGCAGGTTTTGCTGTCAAAGGCAACGTACTGAGTAACTGCACCTGTAGTTACCTGGCCAGGGCTGAGGCGGTATCTATTTCACCAGCATAAAAAAGCTGTCAAGGAGCAATGGCCTCAAGTTGCAGCAGGGAAGGTTTAGATTGGATGTTAGGAAAAATGTCTTTACTGAAAGAGTTGTCAGGAGCTGGAGCAGGCTGCCCAAGGAAGTGGTGGAGTCACCATCCCTGGAGGTGTTCAAAGAACATGACCTTCAGGACATGGTTTAGTGTACATGGTGGTGTTAGGTTGATGGTTAGACTTGGTGATCTTTTGATCATTGATGGTCTAAGGTCTTTTCCAACCTTAAAGATTCTATGATTCTATACAGACCCAACATTCATGGACAAGCAGTTGGCCTTTGGTAGAGAACTGGGGCTGAATGCTATAGAAACATCATGAATGCAGAAAGCTCTGCCTCACTTTATCCCCAGAACTGCTGAAATTTCAGTAGGACTAACTAGACTAAAAGAGGCTGGTGAGAGAGGTAAGAGGAGTCAGATTCAAGGACAAGGAAACTAGCTAGTGGGCAAGGTTGAAGCCAAATATACACCATGTGGAATAGGATTTAGGAAATAGAGACCAATGTTTTCTGGTTGAGTCTTCCTCCACAGTGGCTAATTGTCCTGCTGTGCTGCCCAGCAGGCTTCAGTGCTCTCCTCCCCGCTGCAGTAGGTGCCTTGGTAACTGCCTCCAGCATAAGAAATGAGGCAGTGGGTGGATATTGGTGGTTGAAGAAGCAATGAGACAGTGATAGTCACCATTAGATATCCTCTTTGGGGCAGTGATAGGTGAGAAGAAGTCGCCTATGTGCTTCAGTGAGATCCTGCTGTTACCCTTGAGCAAGCGGCTCTTGAGCAAGCGGCTTTTGAAATGAAGTACCTATGGGAAAGCCTAGCCAAGTTACAGCTAAGGGAGTGGTTCGGATGAGATCGTTGGACTTGGAACTTTGTACAGATGAACCATAAATCCAGCGCGGGGGCACTGTCAGGCTGGAGCGGGTCCACTCTCGAGTTGGGAGGAGTTGGCTAAGTGAAGGCAGGGGAGGTCCCTGCGGAAGAGCCCTTCTCAGTGGACTGAAACTAAGGCACTGAGTCAAGCATGTTAATTAAGGGACTGCGGAAGCTCAGCCTCTAAGTCAAATAAAGATAAAGGACAAAGTGCAGGAAACATTCACAGAAGGAGCCACAAATTCAAGTACGGGAACAGCTGCGCATCCCTGTGTGTGTGTACGCGGGGGCGGTGTGTACGCAGGGAAGGTCCTGCGTTACTCAGAAGGTGACGGACAAACAGCCGCCCCACAACCTGTGTGGCCAGCCATCCAGACAGCACTGGTCCTGCTCTGGTTTCCCGGAACTGCAGTGGCAGAGCCGGCAGCACAGACAGTTTTACAGTGCACAGACTCTTCTCCAGGATGGTATTTTGGACTGAATGACCTTGTAAAATGTATGTCCTGACTCTCCTATGGAGCAAGCTGTCCATTCAGTACAAGAGGTTCCAAATAACTTCTGAATTATTGGGCTACTCCCAAAAAATACACGACTAAGTAGATTATGAGTGTACCAGGAAATTGTGAGTCTAAATCATCATTAAATATGTCTCCACGAGTCCCTAAGAGTGGCAGTCGGACAGGGTGGTTAGTCAGACCTGTGGGGAGCATCCAGGTGAGTGACTGTTCTTAGTGCGATAAAATATGTGCTCTTGCATACATTTCTGAGCCAGACCATAGCTACATCACAGCAATGTTAATATTTAACTGCATCTACCACTCAGTTGCAGCAGAAGATGTGGAGATCTCAGCTTCTCCACCTGGTTTCAGGGTACGTCTCAGCTGTGACCTGCAGCAGAATTGTCCCACAGCAGTAACACTAGTGCTGGTTCCCAGGTCACATAGCACACAAAGCTGACCTGAATCACCAGGCAAACACACATTTCTGTTGAATTACTGCACATGACATAGGGTCTATGCCAACTTTGTGCTTTTACATTGGTTTCAAGGCCAGCCCCAAGATGACAGGTGAGGGACCTCAGCCAGCACAGGTATGCCAGAAGATCTCTTCAATACTTTCTGGACAAACCATAATCAGCTAAGCAAGTTTATGCCAGTTCAATGTTTTTTTTATCATTTTTAACCCAGCAGTAGGAGCCTTACAGCCGCACTGACCGGAGCCTCCGTGCCTGCCATTGCTCCTGGTAGTGCATGGACCCTCCTGTGCATCAGACACGTTTGGTGTCTGGGATGTGGGTGGCTTTATTTCTTGAGAAACATAGTTTTCTTGAACTCCATAGGCACAAGGGGAATAGCAGACAAAACTACGGCTATTGAGGAACATACCCTGAAGGAGACAGCGTCTGCTTGAGCGAGTTTGGGCAGGGTGGGTCCGGCTGGGTATGTAGACCTCAGCACAGACTCCTTTCCAGGTTGGTTCCGGAGTGAATGTACTCTGTACTGGTTCACACACAGGTGCTCTGCTGGGCTGATCCACGCTGCTAACAGAACACAAAGTTGTGCCCAAAGCAGAACAAACCTGACAGGGGAAAAAATACACTGCAGACTCCCAAACTCTGATCTTATCAAGAACATCCTGTACCACTTGTGTGTGCTCTTAGATAATGGCAGGTGGCAACTGTTAAGAGAAAAGCTTTTAAGTCAGTCAGATGATAGCAAGCAAGGACTTTGTTTAAACTTCTGTCTGCGCTGTGGTTATCTTGGTGTTTCCAGGCACAGTGAACTCTATGAAAAAATAATCTTAAAAAAATAGCCTCTAGATCTGCTAAATAAAACTGGTGCATAGCAAGTGAGAAGCTGAAAAATGACTGAAAAATTTCAGAAGCTCCAAAGAAACAAGCTGACGTTTTCTAAGCAGATGCTGGGAGTGATTGGTGATGCAGGCTGAGTGTGAGGGTGTGGGAATGCCACGTCCCCACGGATGCTCTATGGAGGTGGTGGCAGTATTAGTTCTACATTAACAGTCAACAATGCTGGTTTTCAGCATTGCTAATCTGTGCCTGAGAGTGACAGCCACTGGATAAGCAGTTGTACTTCCCCTCACTCCTGTGACTGCTTTTGGTCCCTTCCTGGGGATGAGACCTCCCTGGTGCAAACCCCTGCTCTCACCCTGGCAGCTCCCCAGGAGTTCAGTGTGATGTGGTGAAGGTTTTCCTGTTAGAAAGATGCAACTCGGTACCAGCTGGGTTGATATCCATGTGTGCAGGACCCCGTGCAGGGCTTTCCAGCCATCCCTGCACCTCCTCCTTTTGCTTCTTGATCCTGGGGTCACACTGCCCATGTGTCATGTCCCCATTCAAGCTCAGTGCTTTGTATTCCTGCTTCTTCTGCAAACACTCCTCATGATTGAGATTTTCCAGCCAGGGACCTTCGCCTCAGGCCTCGTCTTTCATCAGGCCTCTGCACACAAACTGTCACCTCCGCTGCCCTGCGACCCAGCATGGCCACCGCCTGCTGCCACCACCAGCCAACGGTGTGGCACAACTGAACCTCATCGAGCCTCAGCCAAAGGCATGTGTGTGTGCACACACACACACATGCATGGACACGAATACACATACATGCAGAGTGTTAGTTTATTCCTCAGAGAAAAATGAGTGGTAAAGGGAAACCCACTTCCACCTGGAGAGCATCAGTTGCACACCTGACCTTGGCCACCGTGTCAGGGACACCACCGCAGCAGACAGTAAGATGCTGGGTGCTATCTTGGACAGCAGCTTCCCTGCTGTGCCTCTCATGTCATTTTTCCCTGCGCAGGAGGCCAACTTCTGAAATACTGCCTGCAGTGACAGTGCTGGAGAGATCCTGTGGACATTCATGGCTTCGGTGAGCACGGAGTTTTTCTACCTGAGGTCATGGCTCTGCACCACAAACGCTGTCAGAGCTGCCTGCTGAGCTGTCTCCAGGGAGGACCGAGGGACAAGGACACCTCCTGCTCTTAGCCCACCAGGAAGCCTTTCTCTTCACCAGACCTTTGGTGAGGATCTAACTGCTTTCTCCCCTGCCCCCTCACTGGTCCCAGCTCTTCCATGTCTCCTTGGGGCCAGCAGAGCTGTGGGGCCACCAGAAGAGCTCAGCAGCTCTCCCATGGGGAGCTGGCCCTGCATGGTCATTGCACCAGCTAACCTGTTCCCTCTCCTTTCCCTCTGTGCCTGCTTTGCACACCTTTCCTTTTGCCCAGCTCACATGAGTTCATGGTGTTTCAAACAGATCTTTGCTCCACAAGCTACTCTTTGGTCTCAGCGAGGCATCCAACAGCCAAACCCGCCTGCAGGCAGGGAGCGGGGCAGAGGCAGCAGTAAACACCAGCCTGAGACAAGAAGAAACCAAGGAGACCTGGTGAGGGTGAGCGGAGCCAGCCAGCCAGCCCACACCAGAGCAAACCAGCAGCAGATAAAGCTGCTCTCCTCCCAAGCTCTTTCCCATCACTATCCTTGTCCCCTCTCAAACTGACTGCCCCGTTTGCTCTTAACTCCCTGCCCCTAGTTTTGCTGGTTTTACAGTGGTATCTGGTATCTGTGGTATGATAACCTCCATATTTTCTACCTGGGTCAGCAATTCCTTTAAGCTACTGCTTCCCTTTCATCGCATACTTAATGCTTCTCTTTTCTGCTTACAATTTCTCAAGCAGTTATTTTGTTTGTGTGGGTACAGGTTGGGGTTGACCTTGTGCCTGCATGCCTCGACAGAGCATGCTGACAGCCAGGAGGTGAGCGTGGGCTAGTCTGGCTCAGGTGTTGGTAGAGTAACCATCTCTATGGGGGTCAGACCCAAGGCCTGGTGAACAAAACTGGCTTGGTACCACCACATCATGCAACTCACAGGAATAATTTTGTTATTTGGCACTGGTAGGTTTTGCACACACGCACATGGTGTTTTCTGCTGAAGGCGTAAGAAAGCAGAGCTGAAGTGACACAAATTCAGCCTGACCTTTTTTCCCAGCAGCGGTGGGAGGAATGGCTTAGCACAGGTAAGGTAGGCTGTGGTTACTTGGAACTTTGCTGGGAAAAGGAAACACAAAGTCATCATAGACTAGTTGGTGGGAAGGGACCTCTGGAGGTCATCTGGTCCAACCCCTCTGCTCAAGCAGGGCCAGATAGAACATGTTGCCCAAGACCATGCCGAGAAACCTTTTGAATAAGTCCAAGGATGGAGACTCCACAATCTCTCTGGGCAATCTGTACCAGTGCTTGGTCACCCTCACAGTAAAAAAGTGTTTTCTGATGTTCAGAGGGAACCTCTTGTGATTCGGTTTGTGCCCATTACCTCTTCAAACATTCATCTTAAGAATGTGCTTTAATCCCCTCCTGGCAAAAAATCTACAGCCTCTGTACACAGAAGACTGGACAGGGCCTGAGTCAATGAATCTCTAAAAAAGTCTTGGCACAGTATGAACTAACAGGGATCACAGCTGGGACTGCAGTTGCAAGGTTCTAGGCCTCCTTCTGTAGGTCACAAGGCCAGTGTTTCCCCCGGGACTGACGGCTCTATGGAACTGGAAAGTAATGGGAGGAGGGATTTTTCATATTGTACAGAGAGCTCTTCAAGTTTATTGATTTGTCCAGGAGAAGATTGGAATTGCCTGAAATGTTTATCCCCAAAGGAGCAAAAATTGAGGCAGAACAGAATAAAATGAGAATGAAGCATGATGTGACAGGAAAACCAAGGGAAAACCTTCCTTGAATATAGAAAAATCAGTGAAGGATTAGCTAGGAAGATCATGGGATTCCAGAAGATAAGTCTCTTCCTTATTGAAAGGTGACATATTGCTTAGTTAGTGCCATCCCTCTGAGCAAGAACTGTTACCAGGAAAAAAGTGAAAGAGGTATTCCCTGTGCTCTAGAATAAATTGCTGTTTTTAACATATTGCTGAAAGAAAGGACGAGAGAAAGACAGAGTTTTTCCCATACTAGTTGTGCCAAGTTGTACGTTATCTGGTACAAAATTGTCAGCCATCCCTTTGGAAAATGATTGTGAAGAGGACGGAGGTCAGTGAAGATGCTTTTAAGCCCCCACCAAGCTGGGATGAGGGCTGGAAGGGTGAAAGCCAGGACCTGCAAAGCTTGAGGTGTGTGACAGATAGCCTTCCTCGGTTGCACAAACCACTACAACGTCTTCATCACCTTGCATACCTACTCCATCAGCTTGTGCCAGATGGGCAGCGGGGTGAGGATGAGCTTCGCTCCCCCTCGCCTCCATGGGAAGACAGTGAGGCCCACAGCCCTGCTGAAGATAAGGAGAGGATTAAGTCCATGCTCATGCCTGCTCGCTGTGCAGGAGCATAAACGTCTCCTTGGCTCCACTGGCACAGGCGTGCTTTGTTGTCGTACACAGCACTGGAGTGGGGTGGTTATTTGAGGGGCTGGGATGGTGCCAGCAGCTGTGCTGATGCATATATGGAAATGACACAATAACATTACTGTTTTCATTTATTAAACAAGCCCAAAGTAAATTCTCTTTGCTTCTCTTCAGCTATCATTTTGCTAAAAATACCATATGAACTAATCCTCTAAATAACCTTTTCATAAAGCTCATCTTTAAATGTCTCCTAAATCTAACTTTCAAGGAGCTGGCAGCTAGTCCAGTAACTGCTTGTTCACTGAAACTGGTCTGTTCCCCCTCTCCTTATCTCAGTGCGGAGGAGCAGATGGGTGGGACTGGAAGGACTGGCTGCCCCAGAAGACTGATAATGGGCCTGCCCGCAGGGAAAGCCACCCACCATGGCAGTGGCTGGCGCTGCCCCAGATTTTCCAGGACCACCCCAATTCCCTATTCTACTGCGACTGGCCAGCATGGAGCTCAGGGGGCAGCTGTGGTCCCATCCTTTTTCTGTGGTTGATGATGTTCCTTCATCATTCAGTAGCCCCAGCTCTTGCCTACTGCACGGCTACAAGGACTGAGTCAAGGATTGCATACCTTCTGCCAAGGAGAGCAACCTCACAGTAGGAAGAAGAGTCTTTTGCAGATGATACCTTCCAGTTCCTGGTGCCCAGGGCTTTCCACCTGCTGCCATAATTTGCATTGTGGTGACACTGACAGCGTCCAGCTGTCTGTGTTTCCTGATCACTGCACTCCCCTTACATAGGGTCTACTGCTAGGGTTTGGTCTGTAGACCCTGACAACTGAAAACTCAGCTTAGAAATACAGTAGCCATCTCGGGGACTCCCTTTGACATCTGCATTACTTTTTCTGGTCCAGCTTCCCAAGGAGCAGGTGTTAGGCTTTCCAGCCAGCCACTGTAGGATTGTTTCATGGGAAAATGGAGATGAATGATGGAGTCTTTTCAGAAACATTCAGCTTGAATTAGACTTTGTTTCAGGTCATCTGGTTGCTCAGGATTTTGGGATCTCGGACCAATGTAAACAATTCCTTGATTTTCAAATGTTTGTTGAATCATTCTTCCTTTGTGTCTCCACATCAGATACTTACATCTTTGTATGTGTTTCTTAAATACACTCAGGAACATTTGCTAGGGAAGGGAAAATACAACAAATCCTGTGGAATAAATATAGTGACATTTAAAAGCAAACAAGTGTTAAAACGACTGAAAGTACTGCGCCATTGAAGTACCATGTGGTAGGTCCACATATCCAAAAATGCCCATTTTAAGTAGTGCGCGAGGTGCTGGATCAGGAACAGCGAGTACACCCAGCTAAGCGGCCTGAGAAAGTGGCCTGATCTCCTCTTCCTATTAATAAAGCATGTTAATCTAAAAGAGTTGAGAATCCAGCCGTAAGGAATTCCTCTGGGTTGGTATTGTGCAGTTAGGACAACTGACACAATGTTATAGCACAGATAAACTACAAAAACAGAGTCAACTATAAATAGATTGTTACCACTAAGGGTTTCCAAAAACAACTACAGGGAGATTAGAGAAAGGCACTGAGGAATTGCTGGTTCCCATCCGTCCTTCCATGGTGACCCGAACTTTTGCTGGTGCCTTTGGAGCGTGCTAGGTCTCTGCTGAGGCTCTGAATTTACCCCAATAATTCCCCCCCTCCCCCGCCTTTCTTTTTTTTGCAGAGCTGCATCTCAGTTCTTTTTCAGTGGTAGTTAAAAAAAAATATTTTTTATTATATTGGAAAGCCAGAAAGAGAAATTTACTGACACTAATAAATTTTTCACATAAATATGAGATATGTAGTAATTCTCCTATGTGGAGTTTGATCAGCTAGCTGTTCAGCCTTATGGGATATTTTGGACCTGAATTGTCTTCTATACTGAGTCATGCTGCTTCTACCCAAAGAGGTCCATAAGGTGGACAGCAGTGGTCCAGGAGAATTGCTCTGTTACCTTCTTCTAATACATATGAATGCCAGCATTTTTGTTACACTGACCAGCATAGTGGTCTTCAAAGATCCTAAGAGTTCTCAGAAATAGAAATGATGCAGCATAAGGCTCCCCAAAAGGCTTATTTGGAATATTTGATATAACAACAGACTGAGAAACGGTATGAAAGTAGATTTAAAAGACTAACATTTGAAACTCTGCAAGAGTTTTTCTGTTTGTTTATTTTAATCAGAGTCCCACTTCAAGGCAAGCAAGCAGCTAGTGAGTGGCACCCCCAGAAGTCTTCACTGCGCTGATATCATCCTTGATATGGTTTAAACGTTTCATCTTTATTCTCACAAAATGGGGCTGGAAATTTTCACGCAAAGCCCTTTTCTTAGTATTTAGAAATGTTTTCTTCCAAACTCGATGGAGACTGAGTGACAGGAGAGGGATGTGCAACCATGAGAAATCACAAACAAATCTGATGTGATTTCCCCTGTCTTTCCAAGCAGGACTTGAGGCAAGTGCAGCTGAGAGAGACAGCAAGCTTGTTATTCACAGCTGTCTGATAACACGGAGGGATGTTTTCGTTTTATCAGGCCTTTACACCCATCTCTGGAAATATCCACTCTCTATTCCATTGTGTAACATAGCCTTTGTGAACTCAGCTTGTCTTATCTCTTGGCCGAAATGCTCGGTTATTCGAAGTCATTAGCAAGGATCCTGACAAAAGTGCTGTGGGATTATGACATATTTAGCTGAACAGGAAAGCAGAGGGCAGTGCAGCCTCTCCACTGGCCTCCAGCGTGACCGGGTGAAGAGGAAAAGGATGAGGGAAGCCACATATGGAGTACAAAAATGTGTGTGTAGAAACCCCTTTTCCTCTAGCTGGCCTTCCTTCAGCTGGCCTTGGAGAAGCTGATGAGTCCTTTCGGATCCTCTGTCTGTTTTGTACTGAGCTGAAATCCTGATGAGCAGCTGTTCCCAGATGTGCTCAGAGAGGTTTCTCTTCCTTTCCCTAATCAGGATTAAAGTCAATGAGGAACAGACACTGACTATCCACAGACACCTAAATATGTGGCACCTGATTTCCTCCAACACGCAAAGAAGAACAGTGTGTAAGTGCTATGATGGTAAAACAGCACTGGGTTTGGGTAAGAAAACACAGACCCACCAGGATCCCATTTGCCTTGTGGCAGAAGAAAGAGCGCATGCTAGGCAAGAGGGCAGTGGGGAGGGAGATCTTGTTGCTGGCTGTGGGGGGATGAGCCTGTAGGACCCCCAGGGGCTGTGAGAACCTAAACCCTGTGTGCCCCCCACCCTCTGCACTGGGGCAGCAGGAGGAAAAGCTAAGGGTGAGAGAATGAGCATGGGTGGTGGGTGGAGGATGGCTTCCGCCCCTACTGTAAGTTTTTTACCTGCATGTGCTCAAAATGACAGAGATATGGGCTGTGTCTGGTGTGGTCACTACTGATCTGTTTGGTTTTGGTTTGTTTTTTTTTCTTTTCTCTGTTGTGAGGACAGAAATAAGAACCTCTTTGATCCTATTTTGCTTTCCCTTTCACTCTGCTTTTTTTTTCTTCCTTGTTTGGATTTTCCATTCTCTCCCCATGTCCCCATTTTCCTCTGCTGTTTCAGCTGTTCTCCTAGTGATGAGTACAAATCCTCCTGGTTGTTGTACTCTACACTTCCTAGAACTACATTTATTTATATTTGTTCTTGGAACCAAGATGGTAAAAATAGCCTAAAGGCCATGGAAATAGTGAGGGAGGGGAGTATAATGCATTGTGCATTGCTTTCATGGATTGCCAAAAGGTGGAAACCCTGTTGATTGGAATTGACTTTTCCCATGTCTCAAAGTTAGCCTGCAGCTCACTAAGTTGAGAGTATGTCCTTTCCCAGAAGTCTGGGAAAGGACATACTCCATTGAGTAGAGTTGCCACCTTTTGGGAAGAAAAAGAGGAAATCTGAAAGAAAAAGATGAAAGTGGGCAGTGGGAGGAAGAAAAAAGATTAATAAAATCACTGGAAAAAAACAACAACAGCAACAAAAACCAAAGCACAATAACTGTCCAGAGAAAAAGCTGCATGTAATTTAGTGTCCTGACTTGGAATGTGCAACTCTGCAAGCATGCACATTTCTTTATTTATTGAACATATATAATTTATACATGTTCCTTTTCCGGGTTAAGTATAGGTGGCCCATCCACCTTGGACAAATTCAGTAAATTTAGTGTCAAATTCGGTATAAAGTCAGACCAATATTTTAGTGTCGAATTGATGTCAAGTGACACGTCATGATTCCAATTCCAGAGAACGTCCCTACATACTATCTTAGATGTTAAAAAAGCATTCAATATCATAGGATATAGCGTTCACCCACTAATAGTTCAGAGTTTAGACCATCGTACCAGGATGTTAATTTTGTCGAAGTCGCCTCTGGGGCTCCGCCACCTTTCCCCTTTAATAAATAGACAATAAATAACTTTATTCCCAATTCATAAAATACAATTACAATCATGATCTCATGACACTTCGTGATTTACTCATAAATATATGCATAATATCTACAGATGAAAACAATGCTCGATTCGACATTTGTCGAGCCACTTTCTCCCGTCGGGAAGAGGAGAGTCCCAGTTCAGTTAATAATTGGTAGTTGCCTTGATGCCATTTTCCACGTGCGCCAATAGGAAACCCGTAGAATTTAATATTTTCACAATTAGTCAACTCTTGAATTTGTATTTTTAAAGGTTCATACTTTTTAACTTTTTCAATTGCCGCATCTGCAAGGGAAGTGGTTTTACTTTCATACCTTATTGTTATGTCCACAACCATAGCCTGATTTTCTTTAACAAATATTAAATCTGGTTTGTACAATTCATTTTGCTCATTTTTCAATAATGGTTCATTAAATATAATCCAATTTTTCTTTTTGGCCTCACTTGCCAACGTTTCACATAATTGATTGTGTCGTTTTATCCGCGCATCCTGTACTGCGGGACAGTGCATACCAGGTGTGGGAGGGGGAAGTGTAAACATCTTTAATTGCTCCATGCAGAGGTCTTGCTCTGATCTCAAACAATCCACTATTTATTTAATCTCCAAAACCGAGCTCCTATAGCCTTACCAGTCTGCCTTCTTAACGGGATGCGTTGTTACAACGTGAGCTCTATGAACATGCCATGCTTCTGGGGCTGGCATCAGGCCTCTGCACTGCGGCTTGGAAGAGCAATGATTTTTCCATGGAAGAGCCAAACCCACAGGATGCAGGTGGAAGGTGTATGAAAGGCAAAGAGAGTGGTGAAGAATGATGAAGGGCTCTCCATCTTCTACCGTGAACCAAGCTTTGCCATTAAGATGTACGCAACATAGTCTGGGCCTGGTTCCTTGCATCAGTCTCTGCTGTGGGGTTGCCGGTTAGTGGAGGTACAGATAATCCCCAAATGCCGGGCTGTGGAGATCCCTGCCCCTTCTCCTGGCATGGAAAGCTGAAGAACAGACTGGAGTAGGCAGCCTCCTGGCCCTAGGATGGTGTGATGCTGACTGGTTTGCAACCCTGCTGCTTAGGGCTCTCTTGTCTGTAGCAGCTTTGTCTGGGGGATGAATATTTGGTGCACTATGGAGCAGCATCAAGCAGTGAGATAACAGGCAGGGTAGATGACCACTGCCCAAGCTTGTTCACAGCCCCTCTTTTATTTAGCAAGAGGCATGTGTCTGTAGGAGATCATTAACCTAGATCATGCTTTTCTGCATAACTTGGTCATGGAAATGGTGCTGTTATGTAGGATGGTGCCCTCAGGTGTTTGCAAACTGGCTGGTGCCAGTGCCCCACTGCTTATAGAGTCCAAAAGGACTTCGAGGTTTAAAGTGAAGCACTGGCAAAGGTTTTCTGGGGTGTTACAGTAAAGTTGTGACTTTCCAGGATTCAGTCAGAATAGCTATCGATCCAAATCTCTCACGCTGTCACCCCCACATGTATAAATGGTAATCTAGTGTCATGAGTGTACAGGGAGTGTATGTGCTTTCCCCTCTAGACTACATAGTTTTCATTCTGCTTCTGAAATAGCTGTGACATTTGGGCCTCTAAACAGAGCTCCAGCTGAAGATGCTCATGATCTCAGTTTAGTTGTACTTCCGTATCTCTTTCTCCTCCACTCCCCTTTCACCACCAGTCCTGCCTCTGCTCTTTCCCTGGCTTGCTGCCTTCCCACTCTTCCCCCTCCCTCTTTCTGTTCTCTTCTGTGCATCTATTTTTACTGCTTCTGTCTTCTTCATCAGTCAACATCTTCCCTGCCTCTTTCTTCCCTTGCTTCTTTCTCAGAATCAAAGAGCATCATTTTTTTTTACTGTATGTATAGGATAAAATGTTTAAAATGCTGCTTTGACCCTGAGAACTGTCCTCAAAGATTTAAAGACCCTCTTTCAAGAGGTTACAGTTACAGGCTTTGTATACAAACCCATCATCTTCCCATCCTTAGATGTGTTCAGCTCTCACAGTATGCGGAACTGAAGTTCCAGGAAAACCTTGTGAAAGCTGGGAATTGCTTGCTGTGAAATAAATACACTGATGCACACTCTCATGCATCTGTCAGTGGGATATTTTAGATTTCTTTGACAGACTGGAGTCTTGCAGCACACTGACATGGTGGCAAATGTCGATACACCATTTTTGGATGGAGAAATGAAAACACAGGTGAACACTGAGGAACTAAGGTCACTGACATCTCTCATGCCAGACAACTGAGCTGATTTGACTGAATTAATCTTCACCTGTATGACCAGCAGTGTAACTGCGGGGAATGTTAGGAAGACTCCCAGGCATCCGCTGCTGTGACATCGGTGCTGATCTCTCTCAGCTGCTAGGTTTTCTGGCTTCAGGTCTGGCAGACTGCGATGCACATGCTGTGCATGACAAGAGGGTAATGGATGAGATGTGTGAAATTTTGCCAACCAGCTACTAGATAATGCTTTCTTTTGGGAAAGAGAGTAGCTCCAGAAGCGATGTTGCCATAGTGGACTGAACTCTCACTCAACCAAATCTGGTCTAGCTCCAGTGATTAGCTAAGAGGTGGCAGTGGTAGTTGCACCAATGGGTTTTGGAAAGAGGTAAAATGTTGAGCACAGCAACATTGGTACATGATGTACAGGGGACTAACCCTTATGATTCAGAATTCAGCTAATACCCAACAGGGACAAAAGTAATATTTTTTATTGGGGTAAAGCTTGAGGAGCAGTGGAGGTTTAATACACCCTCAAGCAGAGTTGTGAGAGCAGTGCACAGTCTGAGGATCAGGCTCTGTACCCATTTATTTGTCTTTGTGGCCATCCCTACAGAGACAATCTCCTCCCCAGTTGCTGGAAACTGTCAGGATAAATCATCTCACCTTTGACATCTCAGCGTGATTGACCTCCCAGTTAGCCCTGTTGGGTTAAAAGAGCTTCTCTCGTTGGAAACCAGACATCAAACAGGGCCCCATCTCCTCAGACACAGACCTGGACACAAAGGTGATGTGTTCAGGGCCTCTAAGCTTGATTACTGCAAAACAATGTAACCAGGAGTAAAAAAATATTCCCTCAAAAGCGTCTTCTGATGCAAGCACAGCAGCACATCCACCTAGCAAGGTGCATCTTTGCCGAGCTCACATCACAGCACCAGTCTTCATGTCTGTTACAAAGTCCATGTCAGATAGTCTGTATAGTAGTCAAAGCCTTCCTTGATATGGATCTAACTGTTTTAGAAATTGTGCTTTGCTTCAAAACCATAGACACCCATAGTCAAAGCTGTAGGTAACCAGAGACGAGGGATTGCAGGAGACATCTTTGATAGCTGCTGTCCCTGTGCTCCTTCTCTCAAGAGAAGAGAGAGGCCATGGACGTCATGACCCTGAACAAAGTGCAGAACACCTGCGGTTGCAGATCTGATTTGATTCAGGAGTTCTGCCCAAGATGTGTTCACGTGCACACAAAATCCACTTGAGTCCTGCCTCCACCTTCCCTTCTCCCCCCACTCAAACAGCTGAACAGAAAAGTAAAATAACTTGTTTTCCATTCATTTTTTGAGGAAGAAAAACTGCTCATTTCTCTTTTAAGTATTTGGAAGACTTTGTGAAATTAAAATGAATGAGGTCATATAAAAGCCTTTTTAAGCAATTAGATCCAAATTAAATCTGTACAGATGGTGACAGCAGTGCTTTGGAGAAGTAATTAAATGTTGCTGCAGTATTCCCTTCTATTTGTTGAAGGGGAGACTTTATAGCTCTCTTTGAAACAACTTTCTTTCTGCCCCTGCTCTCCTGCAGAGCGGCTGCATCACTCACTGCTGCTTTTTCCAACAGCTTCTGCGCTCTTTCCCGTTTAACTCTCTGCTTTATCCTTGCACCTATTAAATCATCGCAGCTGTGGTGGGAGCTGGCGTTTGCGGCTCGCCTGCCCCACAGGAGTTAACTGGGTTTATTACACAATCTGTTTAACATTCGAGATGAATAGGAAATGCACGCCCCTCCTCTCCTACAATATGTTTGCGCGCTTTAAATCGCACTCCTCCCCGGCTGTGTGTGAGCCCCACGCCACTTGACATGCCCTGAGTCTCCCTGGGTGCGCTTGGGCGCCCGCGCGCGCGCTCGCACGCCTGCCCGCGGCTTTACCCCGCTCTGGCTCCGCTCATGCTATCAGCGTTGTACACCCGCGCGTCTCTGTGCGTGCGTGTGTGCGCGCACATGAGAAGAGAGGAGCGAGGGGAGGTGAGACAGTCACGTTTATAGGAAGCGCCAGCCATCCTTGAGAAGTGCGAAAGCAAACTCTGCCATCTCTCGGACTGCGCCGAGTGGACAGACCGCCTCACATAATGCCATCTTTCGACGAGGTTTTGAAGGAAGCCGGGGAATTTGGAAGATTTCAGAAGAGGGTCTTTTTCCTCCTTTGCCAGACGGGCATAACTTTTTCTTTCCTGTTCGCTAGCGTGGTTTTCCTTGGGCAGGTGCCGGACAACTACTGGTGCAGGATCCCTGGGGCATCTGAATTAAGCAAACGATGTGGCTGGTCGCTGGAAGAAGAACGAAACTTCACAGTAGTGCCCCTGGGCCTGAGGAATGGGTCCTCAGGTGGAGAGTGCCAGAGGCTGGACGTTGTATGGGACACCTCTGCCAGCTGCACCAGCCCGCTTGCCCACTTCGGTAATCGCAGCGTGGGCAACCTGCCGCTCGCCGCATGCCACGATAACTGGGTGTATAAACAGCCCCACTCATCCATCGTCAGTGAGGTAAGGAAAATCCCCGTCCTCTAATCAGCGGCTTCCGTCCTGGATCCTGGCAGTAAAATGGGATTGCAGCCACAAGGGTTGTTGCTTTGGTGACTGGTTTTCCTTTCTGGGTTTGTTTCGTTCTGAGTCGCAAGCAAATTGGGACAATGAGTATGATCAAGTGTCAGCGTCAAACTTTTAGAGAAATGTGAGCTGATCTGAAGGGTGGCTTTCCAAAGCCAAACACCCCACACAGATTGCTCTGTCGCTAGATGAATGTCAGATTACAATAAAGAATTTAGTCCTTGCAGCTGAGGTTTCTGGTGCTCAATTTTGGGCCAGTAACTTTGGTGGTGTAAGCCCCAAGGGTGGCTGTCTGATACCACTTGATGATCCGGATCACTGTATGTTATCTGTTCCCTGTATTTCTAGTACTGAGCATTTAAATCTGAGGGTAATTGAAAAAGCCTGATGGCAGACTGCCATTCTGAGATCTGATAGGACTCAGCAGAAATGATTATGCTTACTAAATAAAAAAAACCCACCCACACACATTTTTGACCAAAGCTATCGTTCATTTCCTGAAATGTCAGAGTCAGAGAACCGCAGCCTGTTACCGCTAGTAGTAAGCGCTGGCAAACATAGTGGCTTTTTAATGAGGCTACGAAAGGCCATGTAAGATGCTTTCCTAGGAGATCCTCTGTGTAATCTGTAATTATGCTGTGGATGTGCTGTGATCTGGCTCCAGCACACAGGCTGCACACTAGGAGTGTGTATTTTAAGGTCATCCTGACAGTAACTGTCAACAATGCAGTGATGAAAAGTAAGAGGTGTGCTTAGAGGGGTTGGCGAGGGAATAGTCAAGGTGCACCACAAAATGTGTCAACACAACTGTAGGGTCTGGCTCCTACTGGTCTCATGAGCCTCCTGCTCTGGTTTTTAACAAGGTGCTTGCACTGGAGCTATGCCTTCTGGAACACGGAGCAGGGCACAGCAGGTGAAGCCCTGAGCAAACACTGAACTGAAAAGTGTTGCTTTTCCTGGCCTTTCAATTCACCATCCTTCCCCGCTCCAGCTGGAACCACTGGATCTGCTCACAAGGTTCAGGCTCTTCAGAGAAGCAGCTTTGTGCCCTGAGCGCCACATCTGACCTGAGCAGCTTTAGCCAGGAGCTATGCTCCAGAGAAGATAAACCAGAGCACCTGGCTGGCCCTAGTGCAAAGCTTCAGAACTGGCTTTTGTGTGGGATCATCAAAATCCAGGCTGCTGGGAGGGATGCAAATGACACGCAGGGAGCTGGTGTCAAACTTTGGTCCCTGGGAATGGCACACCTTTGCCCGTGCTGGCAGTGACTGGGTGGGTAGAAGGAGGAACGCTGCTCCGGAGCCGCAGCCTGGCTCTGGAGTGAACTGCGGAGGCAGCCGTAGTGGGAAGGTTCTGCTGCTGCCTCCGAGGTACCTCTGCAAGGGGTTAGGTCATAGTGTCTTTTACCTGGGCTGTCTGTGCTATCCATTCTCCTCATAGCTTAAAAAGAAAAACACAGATTCCCTTTCTTTTGTTGTTCCTTTTTTTTTTTTTCCCTTCAGCCTTGCTATAGGTGAAAGCATGTAAGTTGTGTCCAAAGGATTGTGCTTAGGGTCTGTTTATGGCAGCAGTTTGTGTATCTAACAAAGCCACTGTGATTTTCCAGCAGCACTGAGCCACTGGGTGTAGCTAAGAGAAAATGAAACCAGTGCTTGTGCTGCAGCAATAAATGGGAGTGAAAGGTTCAATGTTCTCTGGCAAACACCTTGTTCATCTGCACCTTCTTCCCCCTGCTCCTGGGGAGACCCTTTGGGGCCAGGGGAGGGAGGAGGGATGAAGGCATGCTTGTGGAAACGCTCCTTGCCTGTGGTCCCAATGTCACACATTGGGAAAGCCAGGGAATAACAGCCTCCAAAAAGCAACAGGCTGGAACCGTCTGTCCCCAGTGCCGGGGCAGCAGGTCCCACTGTCAGTGTCACTGCTGCTCCTAGAGGGACTTTTGCTGGGCAGGGGCACCTCGGCTGGAGGTTGCGTGGTTGTGACCTGTGGCTTTTGCGTCCTGTTCCCAGTTTTGCAACATTTGCCAGACAAATCGCATCCCATGATGTGAGCGTGTCCTAGCCCAACTGCTTTGAGATCAGTTATTAAAAGGAGCTTGACATGTATTATTGCGTTACACATCCGGCAAAGACAATTTGAATCCCAGACTTCAGTTAGTTTCCTTTTGCTTGGCTGAGGCTCTAATAAATCGTGACTCAATTTAAGCAGATCTGTGCTCTATTTAATCAGATCACCAATCACGTCTTTTCTCATGTATCTACTTGTAAATACTTAATTTTGTCCATGTGTGCAGAAATGTTTCTGTTTCTTTCAACTGTCTTAAGATTTCTGGCACTTTATGTCTGGCTGAATCAGCAGTGGAAGTGACCTGGGAGACAAAGCTAAAAGGATGAGTTATGTGACAATCTGGAGGACCTATGTTCAGGGAGAAAGAGCAGGGTAGCGGGGAAGAAGTCAGGATACTGAAAGAGTTCTTCCAGGCCCATGGCAAGTGCAGATCAGGTGTGGATTTGCAGCATGGCAGGGGAGGCAGAGGGTAAATGCTGGTGTGTAAAGCCTACGCTGGGAAAAGGTGTCGTACCACAGAGCAGGTCTGGCAGCCAAACCCGCAGGCTGTTGCAATCAGTTCTGAACACCCTGAAGACTGTAAAACACACAGCTGGAGGGACTGATTCGTGAGGAGCTGTGAAACGTATGGTGTTGCAGTACCTGACCTCGTTGCTCTGATTTGTGCATGACTAGAGCACAGCACGCCGCTTGCTGACTGCCCTCTGATCTTAGGTAGCTGTCTTCTGCAAAGACGTTCACAGTAGCATCAGCAGAAGGAAGCAGAGGAAAAAGGGGGAATGTGGAGTGATAAAAAGCAGCCACTACTTTGTAAGCAGTACCTGAGGTGCCTGCTGCATTATCTCCTGCTGTGGGACTCCTGAGTCTTAGTGCTGGGGTACAGTGGGGTGCTGGGAAAAAGTACCAGGGCTTTCCTTCTTCAGGATCTGAGAAGAGCAAAATCTATTAAGAAATCATCACAGGAGAAAGACATGGCAAAACCAGTTAGAATCATAGAATCATAGAATGGTTAGGGTTGGAAGGGACCTTCAAAGGTCATCTAGTCCAACCCCCCTGCAAGGAGCAGGGACATCTCCAACCAGATCAGGTTGCTCAGAGCCCCGTCCAACCTGGCCTTGAACGTTTCCAGGGATGGGCCATCCACCACCTCTCTGGGCAACCTGGGCCAGTGTTCTACAACTCGCATTGTAAAAAAATTATTCCTAATATCCAATCTAAATCTACCTCCCTCTATTTTAAAACCATTACCCCTTGTCCTATCACAACAGGCCCTACTGAACAGCCTCTCCTCATCTTTCTTGTAGGCCTCCTTGAGGTACTGGAAGACCGCTATCAGGTCTCCCCGGAGCCTCCTCTTCTCCAGGCTGAACAGCCCCAACTCTCTCAGCCTGTCCTCATAGGAGAGGTGCTCCAGCCCTCTGATCATCTTCGTGGCCTTCCTGTGGACCTTCTATAACTGGTCCATGTCCTTCTTATGTTGGGGGCTCCAGAACTGGACACAGTACTCCAGGTGGGGTCTCACCAAGGCAGAGTAGAGGGGGAGAATCACCTCCCTCGACCTGCTGGCCACGCTCCCCTTGATGCGGTTGGCCTTCTGGGCCGGAAGGGCGCATTGCTGGCTCATGTTGAGCTTCTCATCCACCATCACTCCCAAGTCCTTTTCCTCAGGGCTGCTCTCGATCCATTCTCCGCCCAGCCTGTATTTGTGCCTGGGATTGCCATGATCCAGGTGCAGGACCTTGCACTTGGCCTGGTTGAACTTCATGAGGTTGGCACGGGCCCACCTCTCCAGCCTGTCAAGGTCTCTCTGGATGGCATCCATCCTTTCCAGCGTGTTGATGGCACCACAGAACTTGGTGTCATCGGCGAACTTGCTGAGAGTGCACTCTGTCCCACTGTCCATGTCGCCGACAAAGATATTGAACGGGGCCGGGCCCAGCATGAACCCCTGAGGGACGCCACTGGTGACCGGTCTCCACTTGGACACTGAGCCGTTGACCACTACTCTCTGAGTGTGGACATCCAGCCAACTCCTTATCCACCGAGTGGTCCGTCCATCAAACCCATGCCTCTCTAGTTTAGAGAGAAGGATGTCGTGTGGGACAGTGTCAAAAGCTTTGCACAAGTCCAGGTAGATGATATCCGTTGCTCACCCCTTGTCCACCAATGCTGTCACCCCATCATAGAAGGCCAACAAACTGGTCAGGCACGATCTGCCCTTGGTGAAGCCACGTTGGCTTGGTCTAGTGACAACTGACAGAGAGCACTCCTAAAGGTTCACTTTTAGAATCTTCTTTTGGTGTCTAATGGGCTCTGAGGGAAGGTCTCTACTTCTGCAGTGACATGCCTAATGGTCTCTGTGCTCCATTGCTTTAGGTCAGGCTTTTCTGTGAAGGAGATCCAGATCAGAGGAGGAGTTGTCCACTGGTGCTGCACATACAACCTGGTGCTGCAGTGCCTGAATTAGAGTTGAGCAAACCGGACCTGGGATGATGTAAAGGTTTTGAGGCATTAGCAAAGTCCTCTGCTTTGTGTAAAACTTGGCAGTGACCCCTCCAACACAATGGTGTCACAGATGGTGGATCTGCACAGGAGACCTTGACCCAGTGCAATGTGCTTCTGTTTAATTGAGTGAGTCTCGCCCAGCAACCTGTGACAGTGGAAGACGCAGCTGCCTGCATCAGTGGTGGGATGGGAACTCAGTGGCTTCTCAGATTTTGTTTGGAGAGGGAGGCTGAGGGGTTAGTTGTCAAGCTAGATCCATTCCTGGCTCATGACAGCTGGATGCCATCTGAAATGATGCTGGCCATACCAGGTGGCTGGCACTGCTTGAGAGAGAAGGCTGGTGACAGCAGAGCCACTTAACAGGGGTAGGAGGGCAGGAGAGGATGGCGTTTCTGTGCAGCGGGTGGAGAAGGAGGAAGAGCAGGGGTGCTGGGGGACTGTGGTGGACTGGGGGGCCATAGCTTCATGCTCTGGCGTGGGGGTCTGGAAGGAAGCCCAGGTCTCCCCCCATAACACTTGAAGTAGGAAGCATGTTGCCTGCCATCTCTGGCCAGGTGAGCCTTGTGAGGGAGGCTGACTTATACCCAGGACATATGGAGGTCAATAAACCTACTTTCTCCAGGAAACTGTGCTGAAGACTGAGTTGCTGACCTTTAATACTTCTCGGCTTTGGCACTGTGTACTTTCATCCCGGTGGAGAAAGTCTAGCACTCTGTAGAAGGGCGGCTGGTGACAGTTTGCAAAGCCGCAGCTGTTTCATTCAGGCATTTTTGGCAGTGATCACTCCTAGAGGCACATGCATGAATCGCAGTCACGTCTGCAGGTTGAATGGCCTGTGGTGGTGGATGAAAGGAAGAGGGAAGTCCGCATGGTCATCAGCAGCTACAGCACAGCTGGCATATTTTAGGCTTATTAGCAGCCTTTGTTGGCAGGAGTTCAGCAGAAGGGACTGACTCCAAGATGCCCTGTCTGCAGCAAGTCTTCACGCTATAGATGATATCATCTGGAGACCTGGCAACAACTTGCTGCCAAAGCGTGAGGTCTGAGGTGGACAAACCATCATCTGAACAGATCCTATTGCACCTGCTCGAAATAAATCTTCTTACTCCCCTGCTTGCCAGCTGTCTCAGAAAATAGGATTCAGCCAGAATTTGCAGAGAAACCTGTAAGCAAAGCAATAATGTTTGTCTCATAGTTTTTACAGGCCCTCAGAGCAGGAGATAACCTAGCAGGCAAGCTCAGGGTGCATAAAGCACAGCTGGTCGTTTTGCTGTCCTCCTCCAAGGCAACAAACAATGCAATTCGCCCTCAAAGGGTTGATCTAGTGTGATTATTGTCATTGGCATGGCAGTACCCTGTCTTATTTCCACCGTCACGGTGGAATTAATACTAAGCAGCAGAGGGAAAGGGGAAAAGGGCAGAAAGAGGTGCAGAGGGAACAGCAATTGCTACATTTCTTATGAAGCTCTAACCAAGCTTTCCCTGCACGAGAAGGGCTGGAGCAGATACTTGCACGGGTTATGCCAGTGGGCTACCTTTCTGTCTCTGCCTTCGAGCCAGCTGGTACTGGCTGAGGGTTCGGGCCTTGGTTCTTCTTACTGTTTTTAGGACAGCTGCTGTTTTCTCCGCTTCAGAAGATGGTAAGTTTTTCCACCTCACTCTTGCCTTGTCCACGGATAAACATAAGAAAAAAGAAGGACACAACAGAGATCTCACTCAGGTGGTTTGTGCTGCTTTTGACATCAGCAATGTGCACCAGTGCAGTTCCTTCCAGCTGCACCTCTGCTACTGTCCTTCTGCACCGGGGCTCCGCATTGGTGTTCCAGCCTCTAGTGCGTGAGAAAACATTCGTCACAGGGATGTATTTCCAAGCAGGAGTGTATGGCAGCCCATCCTGCAAGGCTGTCAGGGACTGATTTTCCCCGGTCTGTTAAGGACACTCTAGAGGGGGATGTCCTGAAGGAGCTGGTTCTGTTGGCAGCACCACACGTCTGCTCAGGATGGCAGCTCATTGCCAAGGTTAAGCGGAAAGGAGTGCAGATGTGGATTGTTTATCAGTTTGGGCAGCTCCATAGATGGAAGGAGGCCATGTTCAGGCACACAATGCTTTTTGTTATACAGCGGACAGAAATCCACTGAGTGCAGAGATGAGTCGCAGGGTTGTGCTGGCTGCCTGCGCTTGTGCTGTGAGGGGCTTGGCTGGGAGCGTGGCAGTGCTGAGGAAGAGAAGGTGTCCTTAGCTGGAGCTGGCCAGCTGAGCTAGCTCTCCTGCTTGATGATGGCAATGAGGAGCCAGCTGGTGAAGTTTTAGCAAGGTGTAGGTGTAGCCAGTGCTATACAGGTCAACAAACAGGCTTAAGATCAGGGACAAAAATACCTAAGGCTTTCCTTTCCTTTACCATATCCTGCCATATCACTGCAGTAAATGTTTTAGCAATTACATTTCAAGTCTAAGCAGGAAAGGGGATTAAAAAAAAGGACACGGCAACATTCCCTTTCTGCTGTGTTATCCTGGCTGAGCTTACTGAAGTGAAAGCAGAAATGTTTACTTCACAGCATAGAGATGCACAGCAAGGACAGTATGGACAGAAGCACTTACAAATGCCCAGGGAGGACTGGACGGTAAGGCCTGCTCCCCCAACATCTGTTTCTCCAGAATTGTCCCAGACTTTGCAGCAGCTGCAACGGTGTGCTGTTGCAGCCATAGAGGTGATGATTCTGAAGGGGAACTTCAGCTGGCTGCCAGCCTGCCAAGGGTTATGTGATGCTCAGCAATGAGCCACCGGTCTCACGTTTCTTCTGCAGCTTATTTTCAATTGGTGTGAGCTACTGCTCTTCTTCCCTGGAGGTGCCAAGCTCAAGGAAAAAAAACAGAAAGAAAACAGTGAAAACCAAAGTCATACAACTGTGGCCTAGACAGATAGAGAGCCCTGGAGTTTTTGATTCTCGATGTTACCAATTCTGGAAACCAAGCAGGGTCACAGGAGGGTAGTCTGTGAAATTTAAAGACTATATGCTGGGATTTTTTTGGTGTGTTACAAGAAGAACATGTACTTTCAGGGAGCAGGATCTCCTGTTACTCACAGTGGGAGATGGTTACTGGCAGGGATAGCTCTTCTGCCTCTTGATGCCACCAGATATTTGCATGGAAGTGCTCCTGGTCAGTGAACTCCTCACAACGTGGACCGCATAGGGCATAGGAGCAACCCATGTGGTAGAGGTGCAAACATCAGCCCATGCATGGATGGGCATATGGCCATTCAGAAATAGAGAGGAGGCACCACTCCTCTCCCTTTTGTGGGGGCTGCTAGCAAGGGACGTGGGAGATGTTTTGGAGGAGTGTCATACAGAAGGACAACTGGCTAACTGGAGACAGGCTGAAACCCTGGGTAAACAAATGTAGAAGCCTTTTTTTCCAAGTGATGCAGATGGGGATAAGAGATAACTATAAGGCACAACCAAACCAGGTCACAGCTGAAGTGGTGATGTGGGTCTGACAGGCAGCCTGGATCAAAAAAAAGGTCTCTGTAGGGCGTGCAATTCTCTTTTAAAGGTTACATTCCCCTCTAAAGGTTATGTTTGCAAACAAAACGCAAGACATTAGCGGGGTGACGACTTAAATGCTAGGTGCTACGTCAAGCAAACAGAAAAGGTCTGAGAATGCTTATCTGTACCAGAAGTTATTTAAATACTTAGAAAATAACAAAGTGCAGGACTAACTTAGGAAAGTACAGTTTGCTCATTGTGACTAATCTCAACAGAAAGACCTCAGAGTTTCTTAGACGTTTTATATATTTTCCTATTTTCCAGAATATTTAAAGTATTTTACTATACTCTTAGCCAAGAGCTAGTTTCAGCTGCCACCCAAATCATGTGAAATTGCTGTTCAGATGAAAGAGTCCTCACCAGTAAAGATATTTTCCCCTCTCTTTCTGGCACGCGTTCATTCTCCTGCTCTCCTTCATGACAGCTTATTCATTGCCTGTTTACAGTAAAGAGGGATCAAATTATTTTAAAAAATAAATATACCCTTTGAAAAAGGATTAAAACTATAAACTCTGAAGGCCAGTGCCTGCAGCGGGGGCTGAGGCTGGTCCCTCCTGGCAGCTCCATGCTGGCTGCTTGCCGGGGCACGGGCCCAGCGCTGCCCGGCACAGCCACTCACCACCACCCTCGGAGCTGAGCTCCTCGGCTGCCTTTGTAGCTTTGTAGCTTTCCTTACGCTCCTCGAAGGGCAAGTGTCCTTCCCGGGAGAGCGGCTTGGCAGTGTGCTGAGGGTGCCAGGTCAACACCGTCCCGTGGCAGAGCAGGAAGCGTGCCTCTCCTCCCGGGGAGCAGCCGCTCGGCTGGCACTGCGGCTGACAGCGGTCCCTTTGCCATCACTTGGTGCTGGTGCAGCCACCTGGGTCTTGGGAAACCTGGTGTGTCGGCTTGAGAAGAGCTGTAATCCCAGTGCAGTTTGTAGGTGTTAGACATTTGGGGCTTGGTTTCTGAAATGGACAATGCATATAAGGGGCAAGCAGATTTTAAGCAATTTACAATGCTTTTACTTAGGGATTTTATGTGCATGTAAGCATCATCTCACTTTGACATTGCTTTAACTGTTTTGCTATTACATGCACCTTTTAATTTTGTGGTCACACTAATTTATTGCTGTTTCTGGTGAGGCAATAACTCTCTTACTCCCTTCTCCATTCTCTCCTTGGCTACTTTGGCTTATGAGGGGGAGTCCTATCTCATGACCATCTTCTTCAGGAGCAATCCCAAGTGTCAGAGGACATTTTGCTCTCTGATTCAAGCAATTCTGTGAAGGGCTCTTAAACCTGGTCCTGTACAAAGCCCTCCCTGCTGATCTACCAGCCTGGTATTTCTCTCCAAGGTCTTGATCTTTCAAGGAGCTGAGCCACTTGTGATGTGCTGAGACATCTCAACCTTCACTGGGACATGATCATGGGCTCAGGTCTCTCTGTTATTCCTCGGAACTGCTAGCAGAGAGGTGTGAGGACTCCTCTCTCTCTGATGAATGGTGCTCCCAGCATCACTCGACAAGCATCTGCTGGAAGCAGAATATAACGCTGCGAAGGTTTGTGTTAAACAGCGTTCACAGCTGGAGCACAGATGCAGGTTGAAGCTGGCCTCTGTCACGCTCCATCGCTGTAAAAAATTTTTGAAAAGAAGCTGGCATCCAGAATAATATGAGCAGGGAAATGCCCTCAGCCTGGTAAGAGCAGAGGGCAGTTAAAAACCCCACCGAAGATGAGGTTCTGCAAGGTCAGTGATGCCCAGGGAAGCTGTGGAGCCTTTATCCTGGGAGACGCCGAGCGCCTGACTGAAGAAGGCCTGGAGCAACCAGTTTTGATGCGAATTTGGATGTAAGCTCAAAGCAGATCCTGCTGTAAGTGGGGATTTGGATCAGAAGGCTCCAGAAGTCCCTTCCTACCTGAAGTATTTAATCATTCCAGGAGATGTGGGCAACAGCAGGAGTAACCCTAAGCAACAGCTCACTCTGTATTTACAAGCACTGAGCGAAGTCACTGGAGCAGCTTCCTAATGCTGATTTTCCATCCAGGCTGTGCTCAGCCCCCAGCATCTCCTACAGGAAAACACAAGAGGGTTTTCATAGCACAGAACTGCCTGTAGGCAGCACAGACCCCCTCAGAAGGCGCAGAAAGGTGGCTGGGGAAAACCAACACATCACAGCCAGCTCCAAAGCCACCAGTAGGAAATGGCATGAAATAACAGAGCACTTTTGAAGCTGATATTTTCTTCTAGCTGGTTTTTAGCCCTCTGGTAAACTATATTGCCCTGTATAGGTGGCTGCAGATGCTCCTCTGTGAGCCCCAAACTCTGCCATCAGCGCAGTCAGCTGCATTGCCTTCTATAATCTTCTTTTAAAGGTCATTCTCATGAAACAACACTGCTTTCCTAATCTGCACTTTTTGGTACTATTTGCCAGGGTTGTCATAATTTCAAGAAGCAAGAGGTTAAGCAGCAATTGAAGTCTGAAAGTGCCGCTCCTTGTTCCAGCTATTTTAGGAAAGCATTGCAATAGCCCTTGAGTATGACAGCTGAGAGGGGGTTTTATTCCTCTCAGAGGAAGCTGAGGTTTCTGCAGCTCCTGCTCAAGATTTACAGGAGTGGAAGTCAGATGCTTATGGCCTGGCTTGGCTGAAATGCAGCCAGTCAGGCTGCGCGGAGTAACAGGGTTGACATCAAAACCATGACTTTGTTCAAAGTCAGTGGAGGTGGGATATCTGTCGGGTTGGGGACCTATGAGGTTAGGAGCCAAGGTTTTCTTCACAGTTGTGAGAGGTGGAAACTGCTCAGTTCTGTCACAAAATTCCCAGACCTGTGGCTTCAAGAAAAGCAAAAAGCTACAGAAGAACCTCCAAATCCTGGTCTTCCACTAAAATCACTGTAACGAAAAACAATGATTCTGCTGTAGTTACTGTCAGTGACAGTGCTAATAGCACATTTGGAACCAAAACAGAGGTTCTTCATTTTTAAAAGTGAAGAATAACAGGATATTAAATAACAGGATATTAAAATAAATGGTTTCTTAAACATAAATAAACATTTAAGACTTTTGGGATCTAGATTTAGGGTCAGTGAAATCCAAGGCTGGATGCCCTCTGTATCTCCTGTGTAGGCACCTCTGAAATCCCAGGCCCAGGGAATACTTGCTGGGCATTACAGCATGCAAGTGGGCTAGGATGGAGCTTGGACTCGTGGCATTAAATTTCAGAGTCTGAAGAATTGTGAGCGGCAGAAGAGGCTGTTAACCTTCTCTCTAACCCACCCTTTGGCCACCTCATCCCAGTCTTTGGGCACTGGTATTGTGGTACTTGTGCTGGTGCGCACAAGTGTGCCGTGCTGTGTGTGCTTCAGCAACCAGCACCTTCTTAGTAATAAAAGGATTTCTTAGAGCTCATGTCTGAAAGCAAAGAGGTCTTCCTAGGATAAATGGTGGCAGCTGCTTTTCTCTGTGGCTTCCCTTGGTCCCGAAGTCGCACTGTTCCTAAGGTTGCCCCAGGTATGGATTGAAACGTCCCAACTCCCGTACAGTCTGCAGAACTCGGCAGGCAGCAGTTGGTATTTCTTTATTCTCAAAGAACCTCTAAAGTAATTGCCAGTGACATGCTGTCTGGATAACTATTTTCAGTTTCATTTTAGTTTTAATTTCTAGTCTCTTTGTCTTCCTTCCTCTCACTCACTTCCCTCTTTCCTTCACCCCCGCCTGTCTCCATCTCCGTTAATGAATTCTTCAGGTGTGCACCAGTGTAACGTTGCATTAGGGAGTTACGGCTGCTGCTGTATAAAGAATAGAAAAGTCTGGGAAAGCTACACCCAGAAAGTACATACTCAATGTGTCTGAAATTGATCTGAGATCTGTTTTCAGTTTCCTCAGAGACCACATGTTTTTGCTTTTATCTAGAAGGCACTAAGGAAAACAACTGAACCATTTCTATAAGCTGATGTTTTCGTTGGCTATAGCTGCGCCCCCTTATTCTGCTCTAAACAAAGTCATAGCTTTGCCTTGGCAACGCATTTAACAGCGTTGTGTTTGGTTTGCAAAAGAGCGATTTGCCTTCCGTATCTGGAGAACTCATGTATGAAACACAGCATCCTTTTGGCAAGGAGGAGCTCTCCCTCCATCCTCGCAATAGTTTGAAGGGTGTTTACTGTGGCTGCGCCTCCCTGGCCCACTGGTCCTTGCTGTTGAACACGCACATTTGAACTTCTCCTTCCCACCTGGCCTTACACAGTTCCTATAATGCTGAGCCCTGAGGGTGATGAATGACCTACCAGGGGTGTTCATGCCTCTCCCTTCTTCCCGCAGTATAACCTTGTGTGCGGCAATGCCTGGATGCTGGATCTCTCGCAGGCTATCCTCAATCTGGGATTTCTGGCCGGCGCATTCACCCTGGGCTATGCTGCAGACAGGTACTGTATAAGCGCTGCTGTCCTTTGATTTTTTTTGGAGGTGAAATCACTTGTAGTGTCACCTGCAATAGGTGTATGTCAGCACTTTGGAGGTTTAGTCCACTTTGGATAAACATCGACAGCCGGGGTTAACAAAGCCCAGCCAATGTAATCTTCCTTTTGGGCTGGAAACTTCATGCAATGGTACTTACTGATCCTGTTTGGACATTAAAATGTCATGAAAAGAGCTTTTCTTGTGGTTTCTGATGTTTTCTATGCACATCTGGACCCAGGAAGGGCAGAAGGACACAGAAATAAAAAGGAAGCATTCAGAAGAGTTTTCCAGACTGGTGTTTACTGGAGGATGTTTAACAGGCACTATTGATGAAGAAAGCAGCTACTTGGGGAAAGAAGGAAGAGACTCAGTATGGTAACTCTCTCCATTCACAGGCTGGACTCGTGTGCTTACCACTGAGGTCATAGCTCCCTCCAGCTCCCTTCAGCTCCCTCAACTGTGTTAGAACTGGATGAATACCAAGAAAAATATGTGGGTGATATTCAGGCTTGAGCAGCCATCCTGCCCCAGAGCAGGGAGCTCCCACAAGCTCTACTTTGCTCTTAAAAGAGGAAGCCTGGTTTGTGCTTTGTGCTGACAATTAATGGTAGGCAACCTATGCGTTGGCTGAGAGCACCACTGACGATTTCACTGGCAGAAATGTTTCTTCAGGTGATAAAACACATTCTTTCTGCCTGTTTTATTTTATTTTGGTGCCTGTAATAATAGTAATAATAAATTAATGTAAGATTTCTTTGTAGGCAGGAATACTTACAAAATTATCTGGAATGTAATCTTAGATAACAAACATTGAACTAGCAAACAAAAATACTTTTAAGGAAAACCTGATCTTACCAAGGAAGAATATAGTAATAAGTATATAGAATATAGTATATATAAGTATATAGAATATAGTAATAAGAATATAGTAGTAAGGCAGAAAAGATGCCATGGCACTGGTTAACTTAAGATATCTCTGCTCAATGTCTGGGAAGGCAGTTATGATAATAGCACCTTACGACTGTACAAGAGTAGAGATGTCATAGCTAATTATTAAAATAAAATAATATGTCTAGGAATACTTGCGTATCAATCATAAGGTAACTACAGTGCAACTATGAATGTTGCACATTGATAGCACTGGGATGTGAGTTGCAGCCACCCCAGTGGACTCTTGTCTGCTTGACAGCACTCAGTTCTTGACAGAACTAATCTGGTTGAAAATGTCCTGATTTTTGTCCCACATAAGTTCTTTTCATGAAAAGTTTTGAACAAAATTAACAAACAAATTTTCTCATAAATACTTTTCAGTAAGATAAACAGCTACATCATTTTTTACAAGTTCTTCTTCTTATAGCAGCAACAATAACAGTTCAGAAGAGATCAAAGTGCAAATTCTAGTCGTGTTCCAAGGACACGGTTGCCATGAAACTACAAGGAGGTTTTGTTGGGGTTTTTTTCTTTCAATTATGGCTTACCTTGGGCACACCTATTAATAATGATTTTTTTTTTTTTGGAAAATGAGACTCATGAATGCTTCATCAGACTTTGCAAACAAGTGGTCTTAAACCTAAACAAAACACTGGAAAATCAATCGAGTAATTAAAGAAGAAATTACTTACCTCAGAGATGGCTGTAATTACTATTAGGAGACAAATTTATGAAAAAAGAAATCCTCAACAAAAGTTGCCTGTATTTCAACTGATCAAAAATCTGAACAGTAACATATAGTTTAGCTACAAAAACTGTTTTCTAAAACAAAAGGGGGACTAGTGAGAACATCACTAGTTTTAGAATTAGTGAAGTAAAGACAGTGATAACTACTACAGATAAAAGAGTCTCATATCCCAAGGGTCAGCACTACAAAGTTTGAGGCACCTTCCCTTTGGAACAAAGCCAGTCTCAAAAAGGCACTTTCAGATCTAGCATTAAAATAAGATGCGAGGAAAAAAAAAGATCTTTGTGGCTTCTCATGATTTTCACTTTCTTTTCCTTTTTCAACAGATATGGCAGAATCCTCATCTACTTGCTCTCCTGTCTCGGGGTTGGGATATGTGGTATCATAGTGGCATTCGCACCAAACTTTACTGTGTTTTTGATCTTCCGTTTTCTCCAAGGTGTGTTTGGCAAGGGAACCTGGATGACGTGCTATGTGATTGGTGAGAGCTGTTATCTTCTTTCTTTTCTACTCTTTTTTTTTTTTTTTTTTTTCCCTAGGAACAAAGCACTGGCACTGGGGTCAGCAGACATTGAGTAACCCAAGTTCATCCTAGTTAATGCACTTGTCCTCCGAGATAAGGCTGCATGCAAATTGTAATGGTCTAGGCTCATGCCTGAACCAAATTTTTGTGGAAACAGTCATTGACCTGTGTCCAGACCATGCTGGGGACACTTCTAGCAGCAAAACAGCCCAGTGTTTCCTTACCTGACAGCATCTGCTGATTTGCTGGTACAGAGGCGGCCTCTGAGAATGGCAGCAAGCGCACACTCTTTCTGTTATTCAGTACTGACATGAGATGGAAATGAGTAGCAGTGTACATGCCTGCACGACCTACGGAGAAGAGCGAGGAAGAAGTAATGCACTAGAATGGGCTAACAAGAGTGATGTGTCCTTCAGAACTGCCCAGACTCCTTTTGTACCCATCACTGTGGTATCTGAATACGCCTGTGTGCAGCTGGCCATAAACAATTCTGTAGCAATGCAGCTCTTTCTGTTGATGTTATCTGAGGACTTTTATGGCTATATAATCTATGGACTCTGATGGGGAGGGATTAACATAAGTAATTAAGAGGTGGAGGAGCAGAATGTATGTATATAAAGGTTTTCTTATTACATAGAAAATCACCAAGATGATGAAAATCTGCAGAGCAAGCCTCAAATCAAACAGGGACATGGTTAATTCTGGCAGAGTCTGAGCATCTTCCACAGCTGCTCAGAGAAGTTAACTGCTTTTCCTCACTGGGAGGACAGACACTTGGATGGGTGCTCTTCATTCTTTAGCTGGGAGGCTTTGCTTAGCGCCAGGCTGAACATCAGGGTCCATATTAGGATTATTATTTCCTGAAAAGGGAAAAGGAGGGGAAGCTTTTTTATAAGCAGTACCGAAACAGCAGGGATCCAGACTTTTTGATAGGTTATAGTCATGGCCCAGCAATGAAGCTTCTCGCATGAGTAATGGGTATTGTTGTGGCAGCTTGAATGACTGCCAGGTTCTGCAAGGGAAACTCCTCTCTAGACCATGAAATTAACATGGCATTAAGGAAAGCATCCTCGTAGAGATGAGACATCAGATTTACTTAAAAAGAAAATCAGCCATTCAGTAATCTCTGTGATAATCCAAAATATAGTGCTATTGTTACGTAGTGCAAAAATTTGAAACATCACTGTAGTCTGTGAAGCTTGTGACATTTTTTTTTTTAAAATTCCTTTAGATTCCTTTAGACAGCAGAATTGCAACCAGATGTAAACAGGTACAGTGAGACCTGTGAACACAGTGGTGACACAGGTGCAAACATGCTCCCTCCAACCCCCTGTCTAACCCTCTCAGTATCTAAATAAAGCCCAGAAGCACCTAAGTTGTCAGGACAAGGCTACACTGCTAAGCAGCTCAGGTCCAAGATCCAGTGAAAGGGCCAGAAGCTGCTTTTTCCCCTCACGTCCAAACACATGGCCTAATTTTAAACAGAGATCTTATCCTAAAACTATGGCAAGTGCTCTAAGCAGCACAATGTTTTATGATAGACTCATGGCTTCCTTAAAATGGCCAAGTTTTAAGAGAAAGGAATGTTTTGCAATGCCCAGAGCAGACTGCCTGACTTTAGGGAAAGGTTCAGAGATATGGCATCTTGAGGGACAGTGTATTACCGAAGGCCTAAGCAAGGTGCTTAATTCTCGGAGAGAGTGATTCCCTCTAAATCCCTTCAGGGATTTACTCTTATGTCCCTAGATATCCAGAGTATTTACCAACCTAACATCTTTTACGAGGTACGTACAGATCACCAGGAGGATACCTGCTATTAATACCTCTCCCACGTTACTGATCTGGGCTTGAGACTCACAACAGACTGCACCAAGAACCTCACTTTGCTTTTTCATGTAACCAAGCTCTTCCTGGGCCAGTGCTGAGCAGCATGCAATAGAGTTGCCCCAGAGCCGTGCAGACATGATGAACAGTCAATAAAAATAGTAATGGTATCATATCTCCCCACATTGCCAGCTGAAATGAATCACCATTACTTGTAAAATTGTTTCTTCTTTAGTAAAACTAAAAAAAACCCAAACAAACAACAAAGCAAAACATTTCTGTGTATTATAAGCCAAGGTATAGTGGCCTTCCAGTACCAGAAGGGGGCCTACAAGAAAGCTGGAGAGGGAGTTTTGAAAAGGGCATGTGGTGATAGAACAAGGAGTAATGTCTTTAAATTGAAAGAGGGCACATTTAGATTAGATATAAGAAAGAAATTCTTTACTGTGAGGGTAGTGAGGAACTGGAACAGGATGTCCAGAAAAGTTGTGGATGCCCTGTCCCTGGAAGTGTTCAAGACCAGGTTGGATGGGACTTTGAACAACCTGGTCTAGTGGAAAGTGTCCCTACCCAGAGCAGGGAGGTTGGAACTGGATGATCTTTAAGGTCACTTCCAACTCAAACCATTCTATGATTCTGTGATTCTGTAAGGTAAAACTCTCTGCTTTTAATCTGAAGGCTAAGTAGTGGTGATAGTTTTGATTTAAACAAGAGCCACTTCTTCATGCATTGCTCATCTTAACTATGGATCTCATGGCCTGAAATATGGGCTTAATGTGGGTTTCAGAAGTGATTAGACACATTCACAAAATAAAAAATCCACCAAAGGATTAAAAAAATCAGCAAAGATTATGTTTGTTCTAATAAATAAAACAAGCTGTGGACCATACCAAATCTTACCCGTCAGAGCAACCAGCATGGTATGACTAAACTTTCTTTCTCATTCATGCCTTGCCCATATTACCTGCTTGGAGCAGCCTCTGCCTGGAGGATCTTCTACTCTGGGACATGGGCCAAAACTGTAGCAGGGAGAGTGCTAACAATTTACCACTAAGCATGACCATACAGTCTCAAACCCCTGTTCTGACTCTATTTAATTCATCAGTAAACACACAGTCAGAAGCCCCTCTAGTTGAAGAACAGTGGGTGAATTGATGAAGAAGTGTTACCCATGCTTCCCCTGGATAGCCTCAGTGACATGCTTACACGTGTGAAGGCAAGATGTCAGGCTAGACAGACTGATACAGTACTATCCTTCCTAATGTTCCACCGCTAGCATTTTTCTTTCAAGTTAGGTTTCTTTCTCTGTTGTTTATTTTGGCTTTCTCTCTGCTCAGTGACAGAGATCGTTGGTTCTGACCAGCGCATCGTTGGGATTGTGATTCAGATGTTCTTCACCCTGGGAATTATGATTTTGCCTGGAATTGCGTACTTGGTTCCCACCTGGCAGGGGATCCAGCTGGCCATTTCGCTGCCCAACTTCCTCTTCCTCCTCTACTACTGGTAACATTGGAGTCATTGCTCTTGTCATTGTTGCTACTGCTATTGAAGCGCCTTGAGACAACTGCTGTGGTCCCAAGTCTCCAGTGTGCAAGATGTTGTAGGTTAGGAAGAAGATATTTGCATATTGTTGATTTTGGTATTTTAAAATCTTTTTAGTAAATTGCAGATGTACACTACTTTCCTTTTTCTGCCCAGAGTTTGCCTCTCTTGTCAGCCACAGCTGGCCCTTCACAGAATCCTGCTGTGCTCCTGCTTAGCCTGGGTCTGGTTGTTTATCTGATTAACTTGACCAAAGTCTGCTTTTCCCATCAGCCAAGGGACCTCACCTTTACCTCTAATTATGTACTCAGCTCAGGCCTGAACTTGCCCTACAGTTCCCATGAGTTGGGCAGTACAGCTAATGAGAAAGCAGAGCACTATACTGTGGTGTCCCACTGGACTGCAGCCATCCTGTGGGATGGATCCAAAGAAATAAATCCTCATACCTTCTTCCTGCACATTGTTTCTTTAAACATTGCCTATTGCGAACTTTTAAATTGTGAATCATCTTAATCTGATGATTCTGAGCACCAATCAGTAGCATTGCTTTATGTTCAGTTTGTAAAATACATATACATTTGAGTGCGTGTGTGTCTATCTGATAATGATACAGCTAGAAGTCTCCTGGTCTGCCTGTACTTGGTACTACATGTGTTTAGTGTTGACTTTCGTTGTTCCTTGCTGTTCTACGGGCACCTTATTTGCTTGTTGGTTATCATACTTTTGACATCCATTGTGCAAATACAATAGTTAGATTTCTTATTTTTTAGCTTTGCAGAGTATTCATAGTCTATTTTCTTCTTTCTTGCCCACAAGAGTCAGATATTTTACAGGAGACTGACTGGAAAATCAGTCCACAAGAGTTTCTGTATCTCAAAGACTGAAAAATCAGTGTGCTATATATTTACACAGGCAAAAGGCAAAGGACTTTGGTTTACTTATCATGTTAAAGGGCAAACCCCCTATTTATGACTTCTTTGTTCTTACAGGGTGGTTCCTGAATCTCCACGTTGGCTCCTGACACGCAAAAAGGGAGAGAAGGCATTAAAAATAATGCACAATATTGCAAAACACAATGGGAAATATCTCTCACCACATTACTCAGAGGTACTGTCATCTGTTTGAGCTAGAGGGGTTTTTTTTCCCTAAACTTTCTTAATCTTTTGAAGGTTCAATTGTGTTAAAATCCATTCTCTTTCTGGGATGGGCAACTCTCGATGTGTCACAGCGGAACCAGATTGTCAATTCCATGCCTACTTTGTTATTTGCAAGAGGGTAAAAGTGAACTGACTGGAAAGACATGGTGTGAAAATAGAAGTTTGCAAAACAACAAAGCAGGTCTTTCATTTGCAACACTCATACTCTAAAAACCTGTGGGATATATCAGAAACTAGCCCAAGGGCCAATGGTATTTCACAGCAGCTGCTATTTTAGCTGACAGAGTGGAGACAGCAGGATCCACTTCCCTGGCTCCTATGCTAGAATTTACTTTTACAGTTTAAAGAGAAGATGATGTAGAAAATTGGAATTTAAGCATAAATTTGATTCCATCCCAATAGGGGGAAAATATGCCCCAAAATTCAAAATAAGGGAATCACTGTCCAAGATCAGTATTTACAAAATAGGACAATATATGTTAGAATTATAGTCCTTTGATAAATGGTCTTGATGTGAAAGGACCGATGCATTTCAAATGACACTGTCATGTCATTGCAGCATTTACCTTGTTCTGTGCTGGGTAGCATTCCCTGGTTCTCCAGTCATGTTTACCATGGTGTTGACCTTATGGTCCAGTGATGACAACAGACGTGGACAAGGTTCCTGTTCTGTAACAAACGAGGTCTGGAGCCTAAATGCTAGCTATACTAATGTTAGAAATCATTATTTGAAGTAAGGAAAACACCTGCAAATTGTTAGCATGCAGCAGCACAGAGGTGGCATACTGAATACACTACAAGTATTTCAGATATAAATTATTATTTTCTTATTGGAAAGAAATTATCTACATGAAATGCCCATCAATACCTAGTAGTATCCTTTACGCCTACATACAGGCATATGCATTCATTTTTATACATATACAGAATTATCATGTGTACTTTTAACTAAATTTTCACTGAGACTACAGGCAAAGACTTTGGGATGGCAGTGTTTGGAGGAGACTGATGTGTCCCACCTTGTCAGGAAGGGACATCATAATGTGTGTGCTTTGTAACAGGTAGTTGGCAATCTGGGTTCCCACAGCTTGGTATCTTTTACCTAGATCTTTCTCATTGGTCTTCTTAAGCAAGGCAGAACCTGGGCATTTAGACTAGTTTATCAAAAAAAAGTGGAGTTGCTTCACCAAAATCTTAGAGTATAATTCTAGAAGTAATTATTGGCACTCTTCTGAAACACCAGATAGCTGTTCCCAAATGCATAGGATTTTATTTACCTGGTGAGAAACAGGCTTCATAAATCGACCAGCCAGCCTAAGCAGCCCTGCACCATTCCTACAGACCTTGCATCAAGTGCACAGAGGAAGAGGCATGTGGCAACAGAAGGAGTATTGAAATGGCCAGTTGATTTATACCAATATTCCACTATCTTTCCACTTAATTAAGTATATGTTAATGACAGTTCTGGCAAGATAAAGTTCGCACCAGAGGTTCCACAGAAAAGCTGGGCCCTAAACTGTATGATGGCGCTTAGGATGTTTGACTCTGGACAAATGATTTTGTAGAGTCAAAACTAGACCTATCAGCAGAGATGAGTATGCTGAAACATACATTTCCACAAAGCCACCTGCTTTATTCATAAACAACTTGTTTAAGTGCCATAACATTGCTATAATGATGTTTCTATGAATGCTATGTTGCACACAAAGATTAATGATGGGGATGGGGATTTGTCAGGGGAAAAGGTTGTCCATAGCTTCCTTGGCCAAGAAATGAGATATACCGGATAAGACTGTTTGGCATTAGTGAAACAACATGACAGAAGGAGTTTTGATGAGCAATAGCAAGCTAGGCCAGCAATTAGTGAACCATTTTTCCAATGGAAGCCAAGTCATCTCTGTGATACCAGCCAAGGTTATGGTATCATAGTGTTGACTTAGCTGTCCCGCAACACCGAATGAGCTTTTCTAGTCACGGTGGAGCAGCATCTTATGCAAAACAAACTGAAAAGACTGACTAAGGAGACAGAAAAATAAATCCATTTATTATCCTTGGCTGGGGCATATATACCACTGAGATTCCCTCGTCCTGGTCAGCATTACCCAGTGCCGAGTGTGGCCCGAGACACACAGTGGGAAGGTTGTGCTGCTGCATCTCCCCTTCACCTTCAGCTCTGTGTCCCTACACCCACTTCCCCTCTTTAAACATCAGCATTATCAAACTGTCACATCAGAATGGAGACGCGTGTCCTTCCCTGCTTTTTATTCTAAGTCATATTTAATTTTTTTCAGAAGTGTCCCTGCTTATGACCCTAAGCCACTCACAGCTGCAGTGAATTAACCTCCACACATCCAGATTCATGCCAGATCTGTTCCTAGGACCTTTTTAATATACAATGTCTGTCATCCTTGGTGCTGTGCCCAGAGGAGAGAGAGCATCTCCAGGAAGCGCATTAGCCCCAGATCAAGTGTATTTCTCATATTAACTCATGTCAGAATTCGCTTTCACAAAGCAACTTTGGAACTTCATGCGAAGTGCTGCAGATGTGGATGGACAGGGAGAAGAGAGAGGCTTTATCCATCAATGCATTTTGGCTAAGATTTTCCAATATATCTGTAACAATTTCATTGGCCAAGTCCCTTACATGGCTCTGCATATAGGAGCCTTGAATTTTTGTTGGCACGCAGAAACCACAGATGACCTTTGTATGAAAACAGATAAACATTTGCTTCTTTTGCTCTGTGCGTTACGACACTGGTAAAGGTCAGGTCTGCCCAGAACTCATTAAAGTAATCATAAATTCTTAGCTCTTTTTTTTTTTTCCAGTTGCTTGTAATTATCCTAGCATGTTTTTTCTTTCAAGCTAATTTTTTCATTCTTGGTCTCTGTCCAAAAGCAGAATGGACTGCAACCAGCTGAGTAAGAGCTGCTTCTTGAGAGGGCCGTGGATCAAAAACCTCTCTCCCTTTGTATATATGTCTACTATGTAGACATCTGTATTTCTAGCATACATTAACTATTGTATTATAGGCATGCATGGATGCACTCTCCTGTGCAGAATTAAGTTTGTGCAGAATTATATGTTTATGTTATGAGAAATCTTTAAAAATTATTGCAGAAAAACTGATGTGTAATTTGGTAGGACATAAAAAATGCCAGAGAAGTTGTCTGTGAAACTTCCTCCAGAGTTTTCAGACAGTGTATCTTTGGAAACTTGGGCCCTCTTATTGAATTCCTGACTGCACTGATGTGAATAGCAAAGCTCTCCTTGACTTCAAAGAACAAAAAGAGGATTTTTTCCCATACAAAGAGTTGATTTTCTCAGAGATTTGTTTTGTTTTTTTTTCATCCATAAGAAAATGCTCAGTCATTCTTGGAGTTATTATGACTTTATTAAGACATAAAAATATATGGTAGCAGCTGTGCTGCATTTATCTTTAGTCCTCTGGAAAACTAAAACCATATTTGCACAAAGTCACAACTGATGGCTGGCAGCCTTCTCATATAAACACAGTCATGGCAGCTTTATAACCATAATATGAGGGAGTGCAAGAGCAGCTCAGAAACCCAGCAACCTCCACCTGCCCCACAAAGGGCTCTGGCATGCGGCAGGAGTGGCAGCTCTTTGAAGAAAACTTTGGCTCTGCTTACAGAAGAAAAGCAAGAAAGGAAGTTCAAAGAAATGTGGGGGTTTCTCTGTCCACTTGTGAAGTTTTGTGTCACTCACTTATGAAAAAGTCATGCGTAAATACATCCAGTCAAGTCTCGCTGAAAAACATCTGTGCTACCTCATGATATGAAAAACAAATACAGGGCGAAAGCTTTGGGCATAGCTCTAGCTGAGTCGATGAGACTCTTGAGCAATGCCTTTGGCTTTACTCGTGTTCTCATCACAGATCTGCGTGCTCTCCGATGCTTCTCCATCCTTTCATCCATGTCTCCAGGGGTCATTTTCTTGGGCTCCTGCACCCACATGGGCAGTTAGTGCTGTGGTCCTAGTGAGTGATTTACTCCTCTCTTTGCTCTCTTAGGTCAAAGCACCCAGGCTGCCTGAAATCCTCCTAAAAAGGGTGCATCAGGTTTAACCCTGTGTTTTCCACAGCTGCTTTGAGATTTGATGGCAATCTCATCTCATCCAGGGCTGTCAGTTCTTGGGCAGTCTCACGGTTTGTCCCTGCCTAAAACAACCTCTGCCTTCTCCTCCTCATCTTCCTCACCTGCCAAATAAACATATGAACAAAAGGGCTGCCACCTGACTTAGACATCATGGTTAAAAACTGCTGACCACAGTTAAAAACAGCCTGCATCAATATGCGTAATCCCTTTTTGGCCCCACTAATATTCTGGCTCCAAAATATCCTAAGGCAATGAACTCCAACATGTAAACACAGGCTGTGTGAAATCATGCCCTTTTCTGTTGTTGTTACACCTTCTAACTAATGATTTCATGGAGTGCCTCATTGTGAGCGTATTGGAGGAAGCTGTGAACAGATTTACTACACTTTGCAGGCAGTGTGCGGACTATTAATTCATACTTCGCAGGTTTTTTTCTTCCAGGGTAACAGCCATGTTCAGCGTAGTGCTTGTGTATTTTAAGACCCTCTGAATTTCACCAGTTTAATGTTTTGTAGCACCCAAGTGCCTTCACAGATCTGCTCTTTCTCTCACTCCTCTTTTCCTCCTGCTGCTCAGTTGTGCCACCAGCCGTTGCTCGCTGCTCACCCCCTCTCTCCCTGCTTCCTGCAGCCCATGGCCTTGCCCTTCCTGCCATGGTCTCCTCCTCTCTGTCACCTCCGGCAGAAGGCAGCTCTGCTCCCAGTCGCCCTGAAGTGACAACGACCACTGATTGCCTCCCGGGAAATTTCAGGTCAACCTCTCTCAGTTTACCACAAGGAAATAATTTTTCTGCTCTCAAGTCAAGATGTGGGACTTTTTTTTCCTGAGTTTTGCACGATCATCATTAAGGAAAGTTCACGGCCAGATGCAGTCATTAGCTATTTCTTGTATCTATGCCTTGCTCTGGAGGACTAAAAACAGCAAGCCGGCTCGTCAGCACCTTTGCTCGCTGGACAGGAGTATTGCTGAGCACCGCGTTTACACAGAAACTCTGCCGCAGTGCCTGCCTGACCCCCAACAGCTGACTCTGATGCTTACTTTTCTCCTCAGATTACTGTTAGCAACGAGGAGGTCAGCAACCCCTCCTTTCTTGACCTGGTGAGGACTCCCCAGATGAGGAGGAACACACTCATCCTGATGTACGCCTGGTGAGTGCCCATGTTAGTCCAGCTTGTTACCAGGATGAGGAATTTTGAAGAAAAAAATCCCTTATGACTTTTAGGATCTTTCCAGCTGCTTGTGGTCATTAGTTTGCCTCTCAACGGTTTTATTTTCCCCTTTGCTGTTTAGGTTCACAAGTGCCCTGATTTACCAAGGGCTTGTCATGCGCCTAGGAATTATTGGAGGAAACCTCTACCTAGACTTCTTCATCTCAGGAGCTGTGGAGCTGCCTGCCGCCCTCCTAATTTTAGTGACAATTGACCGCATTGGTCGGCGCCTTCCGTTTGGAATAAGCAACATTGTGGCAGGAATTGCGTGCCTCATTACTGCCTTCTTGCCAGAAGGTAATTCCAACATAAGGCTCTTTAGGTCAATGACTTGTCTTTGACACTCCTTAAGCAGGGACAGGAGGCCACACAAAACTGTGGATAAAAGTAAAAAGCGTCTTTGGTGCAAGCAGCACTGCAGTCATGGAATAACATAACTTATTTGCTTATAGATTGCCCTGGAACACGTAATAGTTGTATCTTCGATGGGTGGTGAGCAACAGCCTGTTGTAGTCTTAGAAAAAAAATGTGTATAAAGGCCCTGTACTGTTTTTGAAGGCAAATGCAAGCGAAGAGTGTACAAATATAAAGAGAAAATACATTCCCTGTCTTGGAAGACATTTAATGATGTAAAAAATCAGTGATTTAGCGCAGGGAGCTTGGTGGTCTTCTCAATTTTGAACAAAACTATACAAACCACAACACGATGTAGGGGCTGTGGAAAACAATTGGAGATTGTTACCCTGCCCTCACCCTCCCAGGGGTTTGGCCAATGTTAAGGAGTTGGAAGAAAGGTATGGCTTTTGATTAAGTCATTCTTATCTGGTTTCAAGGACAACCAAAAGGTCTGATACTGCGCACAGGCTTCCCAGCACTCCTATCTTTTCTTTAAATTGTTTTCCCTCCCATGTTTTTTTTTTTTTTTTTTTTTTGTCCCTGGGGATGCATTTGGAGGTGCTCTGAAGTGACTTTTACATCAGCATGCTTTGCAGTAGCAGAGCTGGGGACCAGCAGCTGAACAGGCGTTAGAGAGGCTTATTCCTCCCCAGGGATGTTCCTGTCAAAGTAAGGGGCAGTCCTGGCCAATCTTAGAGGTTTTAGATCCCAAAGTTGTATTGTGGGGCAATAGTTTTCCTAGAGAAGAGCCATGAGAAGCCAGTTCAAGAGTACAAAGGGCCCATGAAAGTAGGCAGGTTTGTGGTGAGTGCAAAATGAAATCCTTCAAAAAGGTGTGTTGGTTCACCTCCATCTCAGTTAAGCTCCATTTAAAGGGATCCCTCCCAAAGTACTTAAAATCAATACTATATACTTGGGGAGCTTCACTGCTTTAACAGAAGCAGAAATGACGGGTGAGGGAAATAGAGAGGGAAAATCAAAAGTCTGTTCCTAGTGGCAACACTGGTGGCTGTGTGACCATGCCCTGGGATGTCACGTTGTTGTCACTTATTTGCATCCATTGGTTTGACCAGGAGGTCCATGAGGACTAACTCTGCTGTCCTGGTGGGTTTTCTCCAGGTCCCCACTGCTGTGTGTCTCTCAGAAGAGCAGCCACATGTCGAGCAGATGCCAGCCACCCCGTGGTCCTGTGGCAACTCCCTCTATGCAGGGCACAGTGATTCATGCACAGAGGGCCTGGTCACCATGTCACCTGCTGACTTTGGGGCTAGAGCTTTGAGATTTGGGGTTAAAGCAGGAGCATCATATGGAGCTGGTATGGCTTGAGTGAGGGGAGAAAATGGTGGCTTGGGGCCAGCAGGATGCTGCCACCAGCCTGCCCTCAGGCTGAAGTGCTGAGGGGACCTTGCCCAAGTAAGGAGAGGACAGTCTGGAGATTAGATGCTTGCAGATGGCACATCTGAGGTCCAAGTTCTGCTTTCAAAAAAAGATCTTTTTATACAGATGGGAAAAGCTGCAGTGGCAGCTTGTGAGCGCGCAGTCACACTGAGGTGCTCACACAGTTCAAGTCCCCTGACAGAGGGAGGAGGCATACGGACGTCACCCTCACCTCGGGGGTCTGAAGGACTGAAAGGGTGTCAGGGAGACAACATGAACTTAGTTTGTTCTTTCCAGCCTTTGCTTTTCTTACAAGTGTTTGAAAACAGAACTTTTCAAGGCAAAGGCAGTGTCTTGCAACACGGGATGAAATTTCATGGGGTTTGTTTGGTTGTTTTGGAAGAGAAATATCCCCAAGCATCTCATTTTTTGGTTCAGAGCAAACGAAAATGTTTTCTTGTTCTTTCTATTGAAGCTTTGAGAAACACAATCACTGCCAAAGCCTGTTCCAGTGGCAGAGCTCGCCTTCATGCTTGTTATTTCACTCGCCTCCCTGTCTGCCTGGTCGTGGTTAGAACATATAGGCAACCATCCTCTCCCAGGAGCATTGCAGAACTGCTTATTGCATTCCTTGTGATGCTTCTCCAGAGGCCACTGGCTCTCCAGAGAGGACACTGGGAGTGCTGAGGGATCGCACACGACAAGACGGGATGGCTCTGCCCCACGGTGTGGATGTGACCACCGCACACCCTGCTGTTGTATACAGGGCAGTGGCTGTGCACCAGAGCTCGAGCGGAGCCACAAGAGCCAGGCAGAGCCCCTGGGGCAGTGCAAGGCCCCTAAGCCGGTCATGCCAGGTACAAAGACAAATACCAGGGAAGGGAAGGGGGAGGATGGCCAGAAGTAGCATTAGTAGGAGCATGTTTAATGTGCAACAGCTAGAAAAATTATTAAGTGTAGTCAGTCTACTCTGGGGAGAATTATTTTACTGTTCCCGCGGATGCACACTTAGAAGTAGCTTCTTTGTGGTCAGAAGGCTTTGGAAGGTGACTCAATGGTGTTTCTTACAGCATAACAGCCCTGTATAAATAAATGCTTCTTCCCAGAGCACAGCTGGGACATGATCATGGAAACTTTTAACATTTGTTCCCCCACCCATGCTATTATGCCCCACCAGAATCTTGAATCAGTTGATTGGAAGTGATTTCTGATTCTCCAAAGCAGCCATGCTTGATGTTGGAAAGCAATAAATGCCAGTACAGATTGATATCTACAGCAGTGGCTTTTCAGTCTGATTTTCACTGATCCAGTGTTTCTGTGACATAGCTTCTGCTGACCAGGCCTGGGGCCCTCAGAAAGGCTCTGCTGGTGCAGCAAAGCATGCTTCACTTGGATTTCTTTTTGAATGAACAGATATCCCATGGCTCAAAATGACGGTCGCCACTCTGGGAAGACTGGGCATCACGATGGCTTTTGAAATTGTCTATCTTGTGAACACTGAACTGTACCCTACGACACTGAGGTATGTTGAAAGCTCTCAGAAATCTTCAGCTTTCCCCTCTGCTTTTCCCCATTTTCTATTTCACCATTTTTTAGTAAAACTTAGTTTTCTCCAGAGTTTCCTAACTGAATAGCCACTGCTCAATGTGGATGGCATATTCTGACAAGATAATTTTGGAGCCAAGTCTACATTCTGCTCCTTAAACTGCTGGTTCAACTGTTTGATAGCAGTTTCAATATCTGGCACTATTTTTCTTTTGCAGAAATTTTGGTGTTTCCCTGTGCTCGAGTTTGTGCGACCTAGGTGGGATCATAGCCCCATTCCTGCTTTTCCGACTAGCAGCCATTTGGTTGGAGCTACCTCTAATTATTTTCAGTAAGATATGATTTAAAATGTAATTTTGGTTTAAATATCCTCCTCCTAACAGAGCTTTTCTTTTGGAGCAAAAGTGTAGTGCCTGGCCTCATCTGTCCCTCAAACCAGCCCCTCTCAACTTTCATGCCTAGAGCAAGAGAACAGCAAATGGGTGAAATGCGGGTGATTTCATGGCATGGTGTGGAAGAGCTCAGGTCTACCTGGGTAACTTGACTGAAGGAGCATGAAAGAAATTACTTGAGGTACTTTAAGACAGAGAAACCTTACAGCTAAGTTCTGTAATTGCAGAGAAATAAGCTTTATCTCCCAACAGTAGAGGTTAACATCCTCTAAAAAATATTCGGTTTGGGTTTTTTGGTATATGCAGATATAGCTATGGCTGTTGCGTTAACCATAGCTACTCGTTCCTGTCAAACTCGTTTCCTCAGTTGCATTTTGGAAAAAAAAAAAAGAGCCCTGTGGATTAATTCTGTGGGAAAAAAAATTAGTTATTTCTAACAAGGAAGCAGGAGTCTGTGGCTAAACTAGACTTCCAAGAGATATATGTGACTGGGAAAAAAGGAAAATGGATAGCACAGAATAAGAAGGAAAACTGGTGCTAATTAAAATTTTAGCTTAAAAACAAAAATGGAAAGACAAGAGACATTTAAAAAAAATAACATTATTTTAAGAATAGATGTGTGTAAAAGTACTGTTTACATTATCTAATCCTCAGATTCTACTGCTGCTGAATTGAGTTATCAGTTGCAGAATCAGAGAGGAACAGAGAGGACTCTGCAACAGTCAGGGATTTTACATTTTGCTCGGTGAATAAGGAATTGGCTGGATGACCACACTCAGAAAGTGGTGGTCAATGGCTCAATGTCCAAGTGGAGACCAGTGATGAGTGGCGTCCCTCAGGGGTCCGTGTTGGGCCTGGCAGTGTTCAACATCTTTGTCGGCGATATGGACAGTGGGATAGAGTGCACTCTCAGCAAGTTCGCCGAGGACACCAAGCTGTGTGGTGTGGTCAACATGCAGGAGGGAATGGATACCATCCAGAGGGACCTTGACAGGCTGGAGAGGTGGGCCTGTGAAAACATCATGTTCAACCAGGCCAAGTGCAAGGTCCTGCACCTGGGTTGTGGAAATCCCAGGCACAAATACAGACTGGGCAGAGAATGGATCAAGACCAGCCCTGAGGAGAGGGACTTGGGAGTCCTGGTAGATGAGAAGCTCAACATGAGCGGGCAATGCGCCCTTACAGCCCAGAAGGCCAACCGCATCCTGGGCTGCATCAAGAGGAGCGTGGCCAGCAGGTTGAGGGAGGTGATTCTCCTCCTCTACTCTGCCCTGGTGAGACCCCACGTGGAGTACTGTGTCCAGTTCTGGAGCCCCCAACATAAGAAGGACATGGACCAGTTGGAGAAGGTCCAGAGGAGGGCCACAAAGATGATAAGAGGGCTGGAGCACCTCTCCCATGAGGACAGGCTGAGAGTTGGGGCTGTTCATCTTGGAGAAGAGGAGGCTCTGGGGAGACCTGATAGCGGTCTTCCAGTACCTCAAGCGGGCCTAAAGGAAAGATGAGGACAAACTCTTCAGTAGGGCCTGTTGTGACAGGATGAGGTGTAATGGTTTTAAAATAGAGGGAGGTAGATTTAGATTAGATATTAGGAAAAATTTTTTACACTGAGGGTTGTAGAGCACAGGAACAGATTGCCCAGAGAGATGGTGGATGCCCCATCCCTGGAAACGTTCAAGGCCAGGCTGGATGAGGCTCTGAGCAACCTGATCTGGTTGGAAATGTCCCTGCTCCTTGCAGGGGGGTTGGACTAGATGACCTTTGAAGGTCCCTTCCAACCCTAACCATTCTATGATTCTATACTTTGGCCATGGATAAATGAAGAGAGTATTTCAGGAAAATCTCAATGGTCTCAAGAAGAACAGATGCATATATGTGATAAGGCCTGTTGAACAAAAGCCGATTTGTCTTACATGAGAAGTATCATCTTGGTTTCAGTGCAGTTTGTGTACCCTTGCTCATGTGCACTTAACTCAGGATTTTGAGTTCTCAGATCTCCCTTTTGCAGCAATTCAGGCTGCAAATGAACCCCTAGCCCTCAAGTTTTTTTGTAATAAGTTAAATTAATGTAGCATAAAGATGTTTGATAAGAGTAGAGTAGTCAGAAATAGATGTTGCAGTTTAAAAATCTCACTTTAACCTTAATCTGAATAAACTTTCCTCAGTGGATAAACCCTCAAAATAAGAAAAGTAGCAATATTCTTATTGCTTTTGTATTTCTTCAATGTCCATTGTAGGTATTCTTGCTGTTGTCTGTGGGCTCCTAGTATTGCTTTTACCAGAGACAAAGGGAATCTCCTTACCAGAGACAGTGGAGGATGTAGAGCAACTTTCAAGGTATGATGTGTATTTTCTTACCTTTACTTGGATGAGGTTTCCTGAGGATGTTCTCCTCCACCCTTGTCAGCTGTCTAAAATTATTGATGTTTTCCAAGTGTTAAAGTAAATTCCCTAGTTAGGTTATGAGCAAGTGGTATTTTCCTCAATAGAAATGTGAACTTTTCAATACCACAAAGAGAAAATTGTTTTAAAAAAAAAATGCATAGGGATAGAATCTGTATTTTTCTCATTGAGACACAAAGTAGTCTTGTGAATTTCTAGAATCAGACAGTAATAGGGTGCAAGAGAGATATGGCAAAGTATAGCCTACAACTCTCTGCTCAAGAAAAAACATCCTTTACCTCAATCAAAGGATCCTCTGAGGAAGGGCCCTTGATCATGGGAGCATTTCCACAATTTGTGAAGTCATTGAAAAGTCACCTACAAGATGAATTTATAGCTGATGAGTTATAGGCACAGCTTTCCCACTCTTGACACACGGCAAGCCAGACTCTTCACTGCACTGCAAGTGTGCAGGGAACACTTACACCTTGGCTTGCTTGGCAGTAAATTTCTTGAGGGACCAGTACTATACATTAATGTTTCAAATGGTGGGTTTGGATATTATATCAACAAGGAAATTTTCTATGTGGAAAGAAAATGTTTTGGTTTTACAGCTTGGACTACAACTTGTACTACATCTTTTCCTGTTTCTTTCACCCTTACACCCCTCTCCCCTTCTATTTCTTCAGTCATTTTGGTAAATGTGGCAAGAAACAGAAACACCGGGACACCAACTCTTATATTTGACCTTTGAAGGACGGCACTGAGCAAAGAACTGTGTTCCCATACTGGGAATTTGTTCTCCACCTGCCACTACTTCAAAATTTGCTGCAGAGTATGGATTAAACTCCATGTTCTTCTTCTAAGCATAAGGACATTTAAAAAGAGCAGTGTATTTTTCTATAAATATGGAATAAATTCTTTTTTTTTCTGAGTATGTTGTTTGCAGGAATGGATTGCTCTGTGGTTCTTGGTAGAGAGCAGAACAGCTTAAAAAAGATGCACTATCCAGCTCGGTGAGCTCTTATTTATTTCTTTACATATTTGAGCCATTTGTTTATTTGCCTTGTTAGCACATACCTTTGGGTGTGGACTGTTGGAAATGGTACTGCTTGTTAAAGATTTGGATGACTTTGCAGAAGAGAGGATGAGTATTTCAACTTGTTCTCCTTTGCCCCTGGAGAATCTGGACAAACAGAAGATCTGATGGCTTGGGAATGAGGATGCTGATCTGGGCGATCCTTTTTCTGGTCAGGAGGGATGGGAATCAGAGGCATGCATCAGAAGACCCTCGCCCTGGTCTGCTCCTCTCCCCCCAGCGAGCCTCTGCCACAAATGCTCTGCTTCCCTCCTTGATCAAGGACTTTCTGAAATGTGGCTGCAGTCCTCCTCTCCTTTCCAGGGCTTTATGTAGGTGTCATATCCTACACAGGGCACTAGCTCTGCAGATCAGACCATCCTGCTGCCTATCGGTGCCTCCTCCTAGACCCAGCTGGGGTTCATGTGCCACCCAATAGTCCTGTCCCCTGGCCAGAGACCCCCATATTTCCTGAGGGAAGGGCTTTTGTCTGCTCTCCTCTTTTGGGTGCTTTGCTTTTGTCTGCTCTCCCCTGTTGGGTGCTTTTCCAACTATCTCTTTCAGTAGCTGATCTTTTCCCTTCTAAAACACGCTCTCTGCCCGTCCCTACAAACAAAATTCCCTCTCCCTGACCACTTCCAAGATAACCCCTAATTTCTATCTTCTGACAATTATTATTATTTGTTCTTTCTGTCTTGGGGATAAATGATTCAGGTTGTTGACAGGGATGTTAAGCTGTCTTGGGAAGATGAGCAAGGATGAGACAAGAGCTTTGGTTATGGAGGGTAGTGTTAATAGTTCTGTTTGTTTCAAGCTGACAGTAGAATAGCTTGAATCTGTGGCTCTGCAAGGAGATAGCAGGGACAGCCTGCCTTCCCTTTCAACTGTGTGACCTTCTTCATCAAGCACTGGGTCCTGGCCACTGACAGGTAAAGAATACATTCCTTACAGTGAAGGACTTGAGAAGATGTGGTGTTCATAAGGTATCCTGTTACCAACGGAGAATTAAATAAAAAAAAAAGAAAGCCAAAGAGCTCTTGCAATGGCTTTATAAGCTCAGAAAAGAACATATTTGACATAAGCAAATATAGGACTGAGTTTTGAAGGTTCATAGCACAAACAAGTATTGCTAACATTAGAGTCAGTGCAGCTGAATGACTACTGCTCCAGTCTCACAATTTTAAGAGCACACGTAAGCAAGTGCCTGCACAGGGGGATTTCCTATGGTGAGGAGTATACTGTGCATTTCAATAGTTTCCGACTCTCCCTGCCTTTTCCCAGGAACTGTCCACACCACCAAACCTCCTGGAAGAAAACAGGACCTTTACGAGTAATCTTGGTCTAATGTTTGCATACTTTGGGCAGCTAGCGATAAAGGGCTGTCTTTCAAGGCTGGTTCTAACTTCCTCTGAAGCGTGGTTAAAGGTCAACGGGATGCTTAGAAAAAGCTTAGAAAGATATGAAACTAAATAAGCATCTCATAATGTATCCGGCGAATCGGTGATATCTAGAAGACAGTCCAAAACTGGAGCTCCTGCTGCAGGGAGAAAACTCCTACAGCAACGTGGTCTTCTGCAGCTAGCCGTAAACTCCCTGGGGCTGGCTGGGAAAAAACAGCCCTGCACTGGAAGTTGTGGGCTTCTCAGGCTGGATGCTGTGTCTCAGTGCAGGGTGGGAGCGTGGGCACCCGGCTGCAGAGCTCGGCCCTGCCTTCCTCACACCCAGCCAGCCCACACCACAGGCACAGCTCTCAGAGAGCTGGGGTGAGGCAACCAGGTGAGATGCTGCGTGAACCGAGCCTCCTTCTTCCTTTTAATGTTTCTTCTTTGGGAATTTTAATTTTTTTAAATGGGTTTCTTAAACACTACAGCATTCTGAGAAGGACTGTGGAGATTGTTTAAAGCTATGGCTTGCCAGAGAAATGGCAATATTATTTGCCATCTGCTGCTGTTTGTGGACAACTAAAATGTGCTGAGAAGTGAGAGACACAAAGACTTGTTTCTGGCCTTTCAAGCTGTTCTTGGTTTTGCATAGCATTATTTTTTGCTATAAGTGAAATATTTCAGTATGTAAAATGGCTAGGAGCAGTGTCAGAAATTTGCATCTATTTGTTTTCTAAAAATTCATTACATAAAGGACAGCAGGAAAAAGCCTGTGTATGTGTTCTGACTTCTAATCTGACAGTACTTAACAACTTCAGGTAGAGTTCCTATTTGGTCATGGCTCCTGTGCTAACTCTTAACCCTTTCAGGGGAGTTTGTAAGACAGAAAAACCTTCTGTTTCTGTGAAACTTTGAGTTGCCTCATGAAGGTTGTGATGGGCAGCAACCTGTTTTATGACCAGCGGTTTGGTGACTGTGGGGTTACGCTGTCGTAGGTGAGAGAGGACAGATGGGGTGGTGGAAGCAGAGGGAGATCTTCAGGGAGGGATGATCCCAGGGGAAACCAGCTGGGGTTGGACAGGCTGCTTGTTTAAAAAGAGTTATAAATTCATATGTGCCTCAAACCACTTAATATATTGAGCCTCACGGGAAAGTCCTACAAACTTCTCAGGTGGCAAAGCAGTGTTCTCCTAAACTGCACGGGTTTACACTAAGAGGGCTATCATGACGCACCTCAAGAGGGGCCAGGCACTGCCGGCTTCAGTTGTCTTGCATATGTTAAACTTCAGCGGCTCAGTGAGAGATGCGATGCGTGTAGCAGAAGATCACCATACCGCTGCCAAAGACACGCGTTCAACACGACCACAGAAACCCAGGAGCTGTGTTCTGCCTGCCTGCAAAGAGGTTCCCCAGACCAACAAAAGGGTGAAGGGTCCGCAGTTTGGTCCAAATGTGCCACTGCCACCAAATTTGCCTCGTTACTTCATCTAGTCCGTGTGAGTGGTTAGTGATAAGTGGCAATTTTTATTGCCATTGACACTCTTGCAAAAGGAAAAGATAACAATTTACACACTTTAAGAGGGACTTCTGTAGTCACTCAGGTGTGCCTAGGCATTTCTGGTGGGTTTGGCAAGGACAGCAAGGGTGGGTTCGTCTGCCTGTAAGGCAGGTATTAACCATGGCATGCAACAGTTCACATTTGAAAAGCTTTACAAATCAAAGACAAAGCAGCAACACAGAGTTTCTGTTGTTAGGGAAGTAAAGTACTGTGCAGATTTCTTGTCTGACTTAATGATCCAAATTAATAGCTACAGAAAATATGCTGAAGGGTATTTGTGCCCAGTGAATCCCCCTAACCAGAGAGGTGGGTGGGGAATGCTTTATCAGAGCAGCTCCTGCTCAGGAAGGGAATGCTCTGAGATCTTTGCTTCTCCCAGAATCAGACTCCAGGTGTAGAAGCCTTAAAAATCACCTTGCCACTTGTTTTATAGCTCTCATCTCCCTTTAAGTCTATGGGAGAAAAGAACTCTTAGGATGCAACCCATCCTTTTTGTATGTGCATGCATACCAAAAATAAAAAGACAATATAAATTAAATGACGCGCAGCTTGGGAGGGGACCTCTGCACTGCAGAAAGTGGGCTGGACAAATCCCAGCCCAGGATGTAGCTGTGTTACTCGGGGTACACTCAGCACACCCTGGGGATGCAGGAAGGACAGCATGCAGAGCCGGGGGTCCCAGGCACCTGTGGGGTGCTCCCTGGCTGATATGCAAGGGGTGCAGGATAGGAGTGGGGGTTCATAGTTAACAAATGTTTAACTTTGGCAACTGTGAGCCAAGCTTTCTCTGGAAAGCATTTCTAAAGGTCTAAGCTATCACTTCCTATAACCAGAGGAATGTGTAAATAATTTTCTTTTAGAGAAGAAAAATGTACATGTAAAGGTTATATAGTGAGATAAAGTTATATAGAGAAACAAATGAGTACTATGGACAACAAAACTTTATAATACATTAAATGCATTATCATTACTTGCTGCAATGATTGGCAGTTAGTTCTTTGTCTTCACTACGTACTAACTTTAGGGTGAAGCTATTTTTTTATTCACTGTTTTATATCCTTGATGCAACATTTGTACTTTTGCTGACACACAGATTTCCATGTCAATAAAAAATATAAAAACACAAAACAAATGTGTTCTCTTCTTTTTTTTTCCATCCCATATATTTAATGCATTCAGATATATCTAATAGAACTTCACATGCGTATAAGACATGTACAATGAGATTCTTCTTTGGTTTATATCATTAAACTGATAAGAGGCTCAGACAAGTCATAGAAAATGAGAAGTATTCTCCCTTCTTCCTTTGTTGGAAGCACAACATCTTGGGAAAGTCAACCTTGGAAGAAAAAGACATTGTAGACCTAATATAAGATTGAAATGCAGATGTCCAGTTATAGTTGAGGCCAGGATTTTTTACAAGTATTTCAGAGGCGGGTAAGTCTATTGTCAAACATAGCAAAACATAAAGAGGGTAACACACCCTCAGCTGGGTTTCTTGGCAATAATTGTTAATTTATAGCAATTTAAAATAGATGATCATATTTATTTTACTTTCTTATAAATGATTGTAGCTTTAATATTGCACTTGGAATCTTGTATTTCTAACGTGCATACTGCTTTCCAGGAGAGGGCAGTCCATACACGGGATCAGTTGTTTTCCATTATACTCTTAATCCAAGGAATATAATTGGAAACTCGAACATATACACCAGGTTTCATGGGTTGGGCACAGCCAAGGCCCCAAGAGGTGACTCCATGTTGGACAAATTTGTCTTGGTCCAGACAGACTAGAGGTCCTCCACTGTCCCCCTAAACAGAGAAAGAAGAGAATGATTCCTTCACGGACAGCCCCGTCTGCAAGAGTGGCCTCCTCACAGGAGGCACAAAACCAGAAGTACTTCTGCATGCGAGGGCTGCAGAAGCTATAAGAAAACACTGGAGCTCTAGCCAAAGGATGATTGTATGTATGTTGCTGAATCCTTTTGTAAAGTCATCTCTTCCCATCACCCAGGTATTACATTTATTTTTGAAGTAAGGAGATTTGGTGAGGAGGAAGGAGGAATTTGATTATCCTTAGTAATTTAAACTGTGCTCTCAGTCTCTTCTCTGGGGTCTTCTTGGCTTCCTGTTGTTACTAGATGATCTAAGACTGACTGAATGCTTGCATTGAAGCCATGTGTCTTGAGATAGGAGTGCGCACCCCTCAATGGCTTACTTGCCTGCACAGTGCTTGTGCACAGGCTAGCTGTGCTGTGTTGGTAATGGCCTTGACCTGCCGGCTGGGGCAGGCAGTTTGCTCTTCTCACACTCCATTACAGAGTCATCTGTAGCTTTTCAGGGAGGAAAGTTTCCATCTTGATTCAGCATGCTAAGCTTTTCTAAGCCCTTTCATGTATTTAAAGAAACTGAAGAACTCAATTTAAAGACCTAGGCTTCTAGAGAAAGCCTTCATACCACACTTGTGAGAAGAGCCATTGCCAACCATATTCTTCTTTTTCCACAAAAGGGAAGTCCAGCATGGATTTTGCTTCACACTGTGATTTTCACAGGCACTGGCACTGACACTTGGAAATTATTAGCTCCTTTGGCCCTTGGTATGCCTACATGGCAGACTCCACTGCATTGTTCTTTGGCTGCTGAGATGCCTCAGGTTGCTAACTGTGCTAGCTTGGGCATCAGAGCTAGTCTAGCTGAGGCAAGCAAAGTGGTTTAAAAAAAAAATAATTGGTCCATTATTCATTTTAAGCTGGTTTCCACATACCTGGCTCAGGCACCCATGTATTACCATGTGTTCTGTAGTTCAGGCTTATCTGAAAAATTACCTACCCGACTTCTCAGCAGCAGACAAGGGAGCAAGAGAAGCGTGGAATCTATGTGCACTTTCCAGCTTGTACACCACATGGTGTGGCAATGTCCCAAGGCTAATTCTGAGCCTCTAAAGCCCAGAGAGCAAAGCACTATTTGATTTGAATGTGCCTGCAACCAACTCTAATGTTCACAGATTTTCTTACCTGGCAGCTATCTGTGCCACCATGAATATTCCCAGCACAGAGCTCATGTTTTTTGACTCTGCCATTTAAAAATTCAGGACGGTTGCAGATTTTATTCTCAATTACAGGGAAACCAGTTTCCTTTAAGTAGCCATCACCACCAGTTCCTTTGCAAATAAAAAGAAAAACAAAAGACAATAAATGACAAAGGTAAACAAACATCTTCACAAAACAAGCATTGAGGTATAAGCAGTAAAATAAGCATAGTGTTTATGCATAATATGAAGTGATATCAAAATCAGTAAGCATTATCAGTATCTTGGTATTTATCACCCTCTACCACCCATCAAAATCCACACTGGTTTTAAAAATGAGAGTACGTTTCTATTTGAGTGACATCAGAACCATGCTGGTTGGGAGTAAAATCATTCACAAAGAATGAGCAAATTCACCTTCATGTGACTAAGAAATAGCCTAAATCTAGAAAAACTTTCCTACTGACTGCGTAAAATCCCAGTTTGGAGAAAAAAAGAGTGAACTGAAGTATAAGAGTTCCTTAAGTCTGATTCTCCTCTTTTAGTATTGGTTTAGGAGGATTTCCGTTCACATGGCTCTAAGCGATCTGGGATAATCTGAATCAGAGGGAGACAGTGGAAAGAATGGCAGTACCTGACGAATTTTGATGAAATAGGTATGTCTGCAAGCTCATGTGGGGTGTTTTTGGCACAGAGAAATACACTTTGGATACAAAGATATACCAATCTCCAAACATAGAACTTTCAGATGCATTAACACTCTCACCTTTTGTATCCCCCCAGCCTGTCACATAGCACTCCTCTCTTCCTCCTAACACCGCATTTTCTCTTGGCAAACAAACTGGGATTACATGGTCATTGATGATTGCCGGGCTGAAAGAAACAAATGAAAGGCTCATATAGGAACAATCATTAGCACATTTATCCTTAAGACCGCTTTCAGGTTTCTAAAAACATTTTATATACAGTCAGAGTCCAAGTCAGTCAGACTTGCCTCAATTAAGAAGCCACATTAATTGTGCTGACCCTACATCTGGTTTGGACCTGAATTGCAGCAATCAAAGCACGAGCACTGTATGTTCATATCTGGTTGCAGCTGTATGGACATATTCCTTTTGATTGCACAGTGCCTCTGCAAGAGTTTCAGATGAATGGAAACAGATGCAAGCAGCGTCATACTGGGTACTGCATCAAACGTGCGTGCTGTTTGCCTACACACTGCGCAGACCTGCAGGAAGAAGAAATCTCCCCATCACAACATGGAAGAACTATGGGGTGACATCATGCTAATCCTCATTATCTTATCGAGGTAGAATACACATTTCTGCAACACCAAGAACCACCATTTAGTTAAAATACAGACAAACCCAACCTGTCCTGTCAGAAGGAAAGAATGCTTCAGGTGAGAGGGTACCTGCTCAGTTTTAGCAGAGCAATGTCCACCCTGTGTGGCTCCTTGAATAATTTCTCAACATCTCGTTTTTGCACTGATGCCTCTGATGCTGTTTCTCTGTGTAATCCAAGGTATACTTTATATGCAGATGGCCATGAGGACCTATTGGAAATGATTGCACATAGTGAACTCAGACCTGGAACACAGACCACTTCTGATATTATTGGGCATTTTGTTCTGTCAAAGTCAGAAAAATAAAGCCATCTTAGGCATAAACTTAATATCTTAATCTTTTATTATGGCACATGAAATCATGTTGGCCAAAGTTATCACTGTCACTCTTCAGTCAAAAATCTGCTTTAATGAATAGACTTGGCTCAATTCTCCTCTGTTGACAAAGCAAGGCAAGAAACAGCTCATGTTGGCTCTTGGGCCCATTTTGTTTCTCTTTTGATTTCCTATTTAGCGTGAAAAAAATGCTGGTGAAGGCTATAACAGATACTTACTTCTGTAAGCAGTGAGCGGCAGTAAGAACCCACTGCGGGTCTATCAGCGTTCCCCCACAGAAATGCATGCCAAAACTGTAACAGAGCAGAAAGGCATGAAAAGGTCGTTCATTTAAGGCTGAGAAGTTAATTCTACTGCAGTTCATCAGGTAATCTTTATAACATGGACGTCTTTACAAACTAAAGACCTATTCTGCATTTGCTTTAAGAATCAAATATTTTGCTTTTCTTGAACAATATTTTGTACAATGACAGTAGTTTCTGTGGACATTTTTACAAGGCTTTGTATGAAAATGCCTAGATCTTTGTTCCTAACAAGTATTTCTATTACTGGAAAACTTTACGTGCAGTGATGTATACCCGTTTAGAGACTCTGGCTTTTGTCTAGCATTGATTGCAGTCAGAAAGATCTGCAACTGGCCTTGATTCCTAGTTTTGCTAACAACTTTGCCAGTAGGATCAAAAGCTTATGTGGAAGGACCGATCAAGATCTGTACTAGCCATGCTTCAAACTGTTGCTTCTACTCATAGGGTGCTGATTCTACTCATAGGATCCAGTGACAGATTTAAATTCATTCTGCCTTTTAGTGGAAGTGTTTTTGAAACTAGTGGTTGTATTGATTCTATAGGTATTTAGCACAAGAGCAGTCTTGGTTGTCTAAATGACCTTCTTTAAGACTAACACACATGATGTATAGCCTTGAGCTATTTTTAAATTAAAATCAAGTTTAGAACAGTGCAACCACATACTGTAGCATCCTGTAAGACGCAAAGGTTCCTTGAATGTAAAGTCCAATGTAATGGGGAATGGCCATACCTTGTCCGGAGACTGATTTGCCAGGGCCAGGAGTGTGGATGTGAAACGCAGCCAGCAACAATCCTTTGAGCACACAACTTTGGTCTGAACTTGGATTTTCCACACTCATACTGAGCAGGAGCTACAGAATAAGGAAAAAAAAACCCCACCTATAAGGAAATTTAGCATATTTCCTATGTGTTCACTATGCACTCAGAAAACTAGAAGGTGAACCTGTTACTTTTATCACTTCTCTTCAGGCAATTATATAGCACGCACTGTCTGTATTTTGTTACATTACCTTCATCTGGAACACTTAAAAATGCCTGGCAAATTTTTTTCACATACACTTTTCAGTGGTCAGCAAATTACACGTGAATAGATCTCCAGTCAGATAGGAAAAAAAGAAAAACAGAGGGGGAAGGAGAAGGAAACAGAGAGAAAGAAAAAATAAATTCTCCCAGCATCTTTAAATGTACTCTTACAGATGCCAGCAATGCAAAAGCTGCACTGGCAGATGTTTTCAAACTCATCTTGGTGGTACAGCACATGAAATTCAATCACAGTCTCTGCAGAACAAAATTTTGTCCATTCTTATCTCAGAACCTTTTGGTATTTCCAACGTCTCGAGTTATTAAAAAAGGGTAGTTCTTATTTAGCCATGAGAAGCTGACTCTTATCAACACAGAATTTAGAATTTGTTGTCAGCAAAAGGAACGAACTAATGAAATGAAAGCTAAAAGTCATGTTTTCTAGTTATTTAGCTGAACAATTGAACAAAAAAAAAATTTTAAAAAGAAACTGAATCTGAATTTTTACAGTTACGGTATGTGCATGTTAAGGAACATCTTTCTTTTTTCATGTTTGCTGCATTTTGAGGTTTTGATCAGAGCACATTTTCTGCTGCTCACAGCTGAGAGGATAGAGCAGCAAGAAAGTCACTGTCCTCTCTTCGTGGCATAGCTTTTGTTGTTGATGGACAGGAAACGACATGAAACCAAAATGTTGTACAACTTTCTCATTGTACACTCTGTTGCACCACCTCATTCAGAGTACTGAATGGCTTGATTGCTGGTAAGAAAGACAAGGGAATTTGGTTAAATATTTAGGGCCAGATGCACTTTCTAGACATCTGGCATGGTAGAATATTAGAGGAGGGAAAATCTGTTTTACATACAGGACAGAACCAGAGCCATGTAAGCCGGGGGGGGCGAGGGGGGCAAAAATTTTGCTGGGATAAGAGCATCCCATGTTCAGCCTGGCTAGACACACAGTTATGCCAGGGGAAATTTCTGCAGGAATAGTCCTATTTTGAAGCACGTGACAAAATCCTCGTGAGCTTCAGTGAGTTCCAGGTACATTTTGTGCTGGGTTTGGGGCTTCCAAAGAATAAACACCACTCTTAAGGCTTCAGACACAGATTTTGAGCATCACTTCCCCACAGCCTTAATTTCCAGTCTAAAGCTATTGCACAGTCTTAGATCAATCTTTTGGATTGACCATGGGATGTCTTCCAGTTGTTGTAAAAGGCTACAGGAAAGGAAGACATGAGTCTTTAAAGGAATAATTACCGCACTTGGGAATGTCACAGTACTCCCAGGCTTTTCTTGGGTCTGTTGTGTAGCACCAAGGCCCATTCACATCACCATCAGGATTCCTGCAATACTGTTACAAAGAATGAAGACACCAGCTATTAAACAGGGGACAAAAAAAGCCTAGCAATGCATGCTTCAAAATAAAACAAAACTAAAATTGGGAAATGTTTTTTTTTTACTTCCTTACTGATAAGTGATTTCCAACTCTTTTTGTCAAAATTCGTTTCATTGTTTTATTTGTTCTGTGAGATTAGAAAAAGATAATAAAAATGAAACCTCTTCAACTGTCTTCAACCAGTAAGCTTCACTAGTGCAAGCTTGGACCTCTGAGCTCTCAAAAAGCAGGAGATCTTAAACCCAGGATGGAGTTTTCTAAAGCACTAAGCTGTTTACTCCTGCTTCCACTGCAGCTAGTAGGAGCAGTAGGGTCAGCCCTTAGGTCTTTTCACACCCGCTCTGGTTGCATGACTCGGAGGCAAGTGGGTGTTGTATAAGCTGCTCTTGCACAACTTGGTGATGCCTACGAGTCCCAGGGGCAAGGGTGGAGTTTCACCCTGATGTGGGGCGTCAGATTAGCTGAATCACTCTCTAGGTCTTACTGGCCGTATTGACTCATCTCTGCTCAGCACAGACACCTCACACCACTGCGTGCTACCAGACATTTTTCTAGTTCTCTTCCCTACTCTGAAATATATCCCATGTCTTAGGAAAAAGGAGAAAATATTCACTTCCCTTCCCCAAGAGTCACTGACAAATGCAAGAAGCAAAAAGTTACAGCAGGCAGCTTTTCAGAGAGACCTTCCCCAATCTGAGCTGGAATTCCAAACAGGGTATGTGATGCTATCAGAGGACTGGCTAAAGCAAGCTCTAAAATCATGTACCTGGAGAAAAAATAGTTCAAGCTGGCAACATCAAACAAGGTCTTTATATCACGTATAAAGCTGTGATGTATAAAGATGTGCTGCGGCAAAAGTCAGAGGGCTGGAGTCCATCAGCTATATATCTCAAGGAACTTGCACTGAACATTGGATCCCTCACCATCTCACCTGTCACTATTACTACTGAAACCTGTGACTTCTTTCTGGCAGAGGAGGCACAGATGCAGCCCACAGACCAACTCCAATTAGTCCTCAGCAGTGATGAGAAACAAATGCCCATTGAAGCCATTTGGCTGTGCTGTAGGGGCGTTCAACAGAGCTTCTCAGCATCTGTGTTTCCCACAGCAATACAGACTGCTCATGTCAATGAGAATTATCACAATTAGGTTCTTGGATTGAACTAAGGAAAATAAACTAATTTGCAAAGACCTGGCATGAAATGCTTGCTGAGGGACCATGGAGAAGACTGTCAAAATTCAATGACAGCAAGTATTAAATGAACAGCTGCTTACATTTTTATCCAGGCCTGCTCTTGGGTGAGTCATGGGAGTGAAATAGTCGTGGCTATGAGGTCTCTGAGAACTCCACTCTTGACAAGTCCTGCCCCTTGCCGTTTTTGCTACTGTGCCACGATAGTCTTTACCATTACCATTAATGCAGTCTGTGAAGAAAGGAGAAAAGGAAACATTTGTTAGCGGTGAGCTGTTGGGCCATGTCCCTACTCGGTGGTGAAGAAATAGAAATAAACTTGAGGAAATATTACTAGGACTTACACATCCTACATAATATGTATACAAGGAAAGAAGGACAAAGTAGTGTCAATGATGGCTAACAATCACATTTTAATTTTTGTGCATTTTAAATACTTTCTTCACGATCATGAAAGTCATAAATGAAAGAAGCTTAGATTCAGTTGATCCCTCATGACTCCAGAAGCCAGGACCAAAAAGACCATGCACTCGTAATGTCTTCTCCTTATGCATACTGATATTTGTCCACTGCCACATTTTACAGTAAGAAAAAAAAAGCAGTAATACATGTTCAGCTGAAATTATTAGCTTTCTGACTAGAAGAACATGTCATACCAGAAAAGGAAAGCCTCAGCACTCTAACCATCTACTTCGTAGCAAATTTGCATCTGAACTGAATGAAAAAAAAAACAGCTGTCCTCTGGTGAGAGCCCTGGAATTGTGAATGCATGGCACAGGAAAATACTTTTTTGGGACACCTGCCAGCAAAATGCCATCACCTCTATATTTGCTGCCATTGCTAGCAGCCCTAGCCCAGCCAGCAGTGCGGAGACTACTAGCCATTTGTTTCCTTGTGTTTCCAGTATTGCCAGAGGTAGCAGATAAAAGATGCGGCATTAATCTAAAATCAAGTACCTGCAGAAGCCCTGCTATAAAATTCTGCAAGAAAATTTAGAAAATTAAGATTTAAGTGGATGTGGTATATTAAATTATGTAATTATCTTGACTTTCTTTTGTTTCATTGTCATTAAATTCTTGATGATGTTTCTATAAAAAACAACTTGCTGGTTATGAGCATTTCTGAGGGAAGCAGAAAGTATTCTCACCAGGATTTGGTTCCAGTGTTGTCTGAGGAGGTTTTGGTAAAGTCACTGGTGCGTTGTCATCACACTTCTTCAGGTTGCAATACTCCCATCTCACACTGGGGTCGGTGGTGTAGCACCACGGGCGGCTATCAGCATCTGGGTTTCTGCAATAATTCTGCCTCAGGTCCCTACGAATGTAAACATATTATATTCCCATCCATGCCACTGCTTTGAGGAGAACTTGAAAGAGCATTTTAGAAAGCAGATCTGCTACTGAGTTAGCATGTATCATTTATCATGTACAGTGTGCAACAGAAATCCTTTTTCCAGCATAAAGAAACCAAGAAACATATGCAGAATATTTAAGTATATTAAATAATGATTCACCAATGAATGCTTATAGTAGAACACCGTTTACAAATCCAGATAAGTAGATGCACATATGTATATTAAAGGTATAGGGTTTTTTTTTTCCTTTTTCAAGTACATAAATACATTTTAGGAAGAAATAGTGGTTTTGCATTTTGACATAAATAAATAGTAAGTATTAGGAATAAAAAAATAACCCATCCCTTCCTCAAAGCTCTAATGAACAGCAGACTAGGAAACAAGGACTTAAACTCATGAGTAAGCTCATGTATAGAAACAGTACATTTTAGTATAAGGGAAAATTTATGATAGCTTTTAATTCCTTTAGAGTTTCCTATGTATAAGCACACAGTTAATTAGTCTGAAGCATAATAGTGATAACTGTGATTTGTTTCAAGATGAGGTTAATAGAAAATATTTCCACACTAAAAAAAAGAAAAAAAAAAGAAAATTTTTTTTTCAAGTACACTCATTTCTCAGCTTTAAAATCATTGTTGTGTAACCATGATGCAAATCAAAATGAATTCATGAATGGTCACTGTCCAATGAAACATGGAAATGGGAAACACACATACGCATTTGGGAACTGGTCTGGTGTTTTAGTGTGTCTGTGCGGCGTCATTGAGCTCCAGGCTTGACATTTCTTTCCCGTCACAGTGAAAGAAGCTGTGCCACGGTAAGTCACACCATTGCCTTGATAGCACTCCTCAGTAATTTGAGCCTGCTCAGGCACATCAACAGCTGTAGTGAATAACAGAAACCAGTCCCTTGCATCTTAATACTTTGATATTTATACATAAGCATAGAAAGTCAACAGAAAACAGCAAGCCAGAGTATTTCACCGACCACAACAGCAAGCGCTCTGTAATAGAATCCTTCTCAGACTGTGGATGAAAAGGAAGATTTCAAAAAATGCTTGTAAAAATTTAACTATACACTAGATTAAAAGCACTTGTACATCAATTTCACTGTCATGCATGGGGCTTTATTTTAGCTAGTCATCCAAAGAGTTACATATTGATCAAAACTTTTCCAGGGTAGGGGAATGTCTGTGGCTTTGCCACAGGTGCGTGTGGGGAACAAGGCTGCCTTGTGTAAGAAGAATTTTCTTTTGATTGCTTTTAATGGAGTCTTGGTTCAGTGCTCTTAAATTGTCTTAGGTTTTGGTTTGGATTCAGTTTTTCATGAGCTGGCATGTAAAGCTAATTCACTTTTCTATGGAGCACTTGAAAATTTAGAGGTGGAGTGAACCACCACTTGGCAAAAGGAAAAGACTTCTGCTACTACAGTTTTTCCTGAGCTAGGTCAGTAGGTGGCTTAAAACCTTCTGCACTTATCCACCAGACTGAACATACCAGCCTGGCCTCCACAACAGGTTCAGGAGTTCAACTGATACATAGCAACACGGAGAGCGACAGCAATAATACAACTGTACAGTCACCCAAGATTTTTCAAAATAAATGAAGACCCTTTACTTCCAGATGTCTCCTATTGTTCTTACCAGGGGCCTCTGGCCCTGTCCCATCACAGGAGGGGATGTTGCAATATTCCCATCGGGCAGTTCTGTTGGTGGTGTAACACCATGGCATCTTCTCACCATCAGGATTTCTACAGTAGTTTTCCTCTAGCCTCCTGAAACAGAAAACTTGGCTAAGAAAAGCCTCCATGGAAACCCAGTAAAGGCTATGAATAACAGAAGAAGGTACCTTGCTGCACAGTTTACTATTGTAGTTACCAGCAGATAACTCTGCTGTCATTTATTGATGCAATTTACTAGATGAATAATTGCAATGCACTGCTGTTTTGGATGTGCTAAACCAGACACCTGCTAGATTGATGGATGAACTAAGAGATTGTATTTCACGTAGTCCTTTGAGGCCAAAAGTAGCACAGCAGAAACATATGGTGAAAGAGTCTAGCCCCAGGAAAAGATCATAATTGTAACGGTCTTATTCCACATTGCTTCACCTGAGCATCAATACAGTGAAAGGACGAACTGAAGAGGGAAAAGGTCCATCAAGCAGAGCTTGAAAGTCAGAAGAGGAGACACTACTATCCAAGAACGAAGAAGTGAATAAAAGGAAATATAAAAAAAATTGAAAAGATAGAATCCAGCAGGTGATGAAGAACCGAAGAACTTTACAACATATTGAAGACCAATGAAGTAATTCTGTGCCTTGTTATTTCTCATGGAGATGTTTCACTTACTTGCAGGGATAGTTTTCAGGGGTGCGAGCATGTCTGTGAGGAAATTGAGAACTCCAGTGCTGACAGGTATTTCCCGATTCAGTAACAGATATCGTGCCTTGATAGTCTTCTCCTCTTCCTGACAGACACTGACGCCCTGGTGCAGGAACTGGTGGGGGTGTTGCTATTGCAGAAAAAATGAACTAAAATTTAGCAGTGTCTTCTAGATATATTAAAAAAAAAAAAACCAAACCAAAAACACTTCAAGCTTTGTAATTAAGAGGGCTTTTTAGCTTTCTTTGCAGGTAAGGTTTAAAGAGCAAAATGTTTGGAAAATCCAAAAGGTAGAGAAAAGATCTGAAAATGTTTTAACTTTTCTTTCTTCAATTTTAACATCTTCACACGCAGTCAGACTGCCAGAAGGGCATTTGCATTTGCATTTGCCCTTTTACAGCAGTCAGGATACAACACAACCAAGTACTAGCAGCCCAATCAGAACAAAGATTGAAAGTGAGCAAGTGATAATAATATGAAGAAAACTGGGGTGAAGGTGGCAGGCCCATCAGTGATAGGTGCAGGTATAGAGGCAGATACAAAAGACATTTACTCTAACTGGTGAGTGTTAGGGATAGCAAGGATGAGGTCTGGTGAGAAGCCAAAAGGAAAAGTGTCGTGGCAAGGACAGGCCTTTAGGGGAAAAGGAAATTGAAAAGGTAGAGAATTTACCTGAAAGAGCAAAAGAAAAGCCAAAAGATTTTCAGGAACAGTGAAACTGTTTAACTTCAAAAGAGGAAACATCAGAACCACTGAAATGCCTGGTCATGGAAAAACACATCAAGGAAGGGAGATGTGCTCCATGGAAAACCATTAGAAATGCCTATGACAGAAATGTCTAGCCTCAAAAGAGTTATCAGAGGTTCATTTCAAGGACATTTATTTTTTTCTCTGAAATAAAAGTCAGCAGTCTTTTATTCTTTCTTTTATCTTTAGGGTATCTTCTATTTGTTCTAGCTTCTTGCACCATCCTGAATGGAAGCTGTCTAGAAGTCTTTGTGTCTATATATTCTTTGTGTCTAGAAGTCTAAAAGTCAGACTCACTGCAACGAGGAATGCTGCAATATTCCCAGCGTTTAGTAGGGCTGGTAGTGAAACACCAAGGCTGAGGTTCACCATCGGGATTACGACAATAGTTCATCTTCAGATCCTTCTCTGGAAAACTGAACAGGAAAAATAATTTTTTTCAAATGTCACTAATGGCTGTAACAACTATCTTGTCTGGGGCGGGGTGGTCTTCAGGTTACCCTTGACAATAAATCACAGAGTCTGACTCACTTTTCTGGGAGGTATCCATGAGAGTGAGGTTGCTGGGAGTCCCAGCGCTGGCACTGAAGTCCAGACACCGTTGTGGCAACTACTCCATGGTAGTTTTCTCCACTGCAGTGCATGCACTCCACTGTAGGAGCAAGGCAGAATGAGGACAAGAAAATCCCTAAGGAACGGGTCCATAAACACTCATCTCACATGAAGCTCAAGAGCCTGATCAGAGCACAAGGCTGAAGGACAGTCTTTTGTTTTGGCAAAGAAAAAGCTTATTTTTCTTGGTAAAATAACCTTAACTAGTTGATTGCGTTTATAGTATTCTGTTTAAAAAAAAAACCCAACATTATAGACTATAGTTTTTAAAAGAGCTAAATTAAAACTACTAAGCTATAATTTAAAATCTGCACCTTACTGCTCTCACGTTTTACTGACTTTAGCACTAGCAGTTGTCATTTGGTTCAATTCTAGGATTATGATATGTGAATACATATACAATTTTTTTTTTATGTAGGGAAAAAAAAAAGACTTTGTAATTTTGAGAGTTTTTGATACCTTCCTTGATGATGCTGAAAATGTCTTTGGAAAGTTTCAGGTTGAACTAAACTCAAGTTTGCAACAAGTACTGGATTAAAAATAAAAGTATCTGACTGACTTCACATTCTTGAATGCATCTTCCAAAAAGGGAAATAAATTGGTATATGTATCCTGACCTTCACACTCTGGGATGTTACAGTAATCAAATCTGGTATCAGGATCTGTTGTGTAACACCAGGGTCCCTTTACATCGTTACTGGGATTTCTGCAGTAGTTTTCCTCCAGTCCCGCATTGGGATATTTTTCAGGTGTGTAACTGGAACAGAATTTAAATTAGATTAGAGAATAAGGAAAATGTCCTAATTGTTCAGCTGAGGATTCTGAAAATGAAATCTTTATCTGAGGACCATTTTGTAGATGTCATTCACCAGAAGTCTCCTAATTACTACTGTGTGCCATTGCTGAAGAGTTAGAAGTGCCATAGTTACAGACATCAGGAAATATGGTGCTTTGAAGGCCAGTCATGTCTTTAATACTTGCATTTACTCCAGCTGTTCAGTTTCCAGTAATTTTTGCTCAGTCAAGGCACTTTTTAGTGTGTAGAGAAAAGTCTTCTCTGGGACATGGGCAATAAGAAGGTATTTGCTGAATGGGAGAGTTCTGTGCAACCTGAATGCTACGTTGTCTCAACCTTCTTCGGTGTTTTTCATTAAATACAAGAAATACTGCTCTGTTAATTGTCTGTGGAATCACTGATAAAATTATATACCTCTGTGTCATCTGCCACATGTTAAACCTTTAGCCAAGAGAAGTTTTTGCCTTGGTGAAATTAATGGAAAACTCTTGTTTCAGCAGAACCAGGTGCTTCCCTGTCAAGTGTTTTGCTCATGTGAGGATGACAAAATTTAAACACAACTGCCAAGACTGACAATGTCGCCATTGATCATGTAGCCCTAATTACAGGTCTCTGAGTTATCAGTCAGATTAGAGAATTATCTTATTCTAATTAAGTGCAGAAAAATATGTTACAAGAAGACTTTGAACACCAAATTGCTTATAAGCCTACTTAGCATATATAAATAGTTTTGCAAAATTTCAGAAAACCATGTAAACCTATACAAAAAGGCCTTACTTAGCTATATGAGGGGAATTATCACTCCACTTCTGGCATGGCACACCTTTCTGAGTTTTTGCTTCTGTTCCTCTGTAATCCACTCCTCTTCCCTCCTTGCATTCTAGAAGGTAAACTGAAGCGATATCTGCTTAATTAATCAGTATCATGACACGTTCATTACATTTTAGCATATACAAAACCTATTTCCATGCTAATACATTTAAATACACTTGGTCATATTTTTACTTTCTTATGCCATCAAAAATAGACAGCTCACATTGTAAAAACCTACTAGTTATTTGATGTCTAGGTTGAATTAATTAGCATTGAAAACTTTATGTGAAAGTCAAAAAGTTCCAAATCAGAATTCCAGAGAAATAAGTGTAACACAACCCAGTTCTTTTGAGAACATACTATAGTAGATTTAAATAATAAAATATGCTTTTAACATTTAAATATGCTGTATAACAAAATAGAAACACATTCTTTTTTCATTGTCTCCTATGATGCTATTATAGTTATGTACAATAATTAAAATCAAACCTTAAAAGAGAACCATGTGAATTCAGTTGAAGAAGGCAACAGGTTAAAATCGCAGGTGCATACACATAGCATTTTAGCAGTTTAAATAATTAATTTTTTTAAAGTTCATAGAAATGCGGATGACATTCCTTCATTAAAGTTTGCCATATCATGAATGAGATTTCATTAATTGATGATATGCTAAAATAATGACTCTCTGCTCTACAAGATAAAATGGATAGGTCATTGAAGGTGCATATTACATATGCTTTTGTACTCTCAGATTTTGGAATTTCATAGTACCTTCATGAAAAAAAGAAAAAGGAGTGAAAGAATTAGTGGTGAAATCCTGTCTTTATATAAGTCAAGGGGAATTTTAATGCTGAATAATCACAGGGTTTGCATCAGTAGCCTTGAAAACATTAAATTGTTTTAAATTATTAATCAGAAAATTAAATGAAAACTGAAAGCTCAATGTTGCCATTTTTGTTCAAGAAGGATGGAGCCAGAAAAATACCATTGCAGCCTTTAAGATTTTCCTGGGAGGACTGAACAATCACCTTTCCCAGCAAAAAGCTGGTGACTGCCAGGGGAGGAGCAGGCTTTCAAGGGGCAGCTCTGCCAAGGCGTGGCTGAAGAAACTCAGATCTTGGCACGGTCCCTCAGAGCTTCTCCATCTGCAGCTTAGAGACAGTCTCTGTCAGGCAGCACGTCCTACGGCTTAGAAAACTAGGCAGGAAATTCACATAACATTTCTCTATGGGTATATTTCACCAGTGTTCTGGTTTTACTTAATTGGGGCGG
>WHYT01017764.1:634877-723478 GCA_009806455.1 Tetrax tetrax
AAATAAATTCAGCTAACTGAGATGATAATTCATCAGCTCTGAGCTACAGCTGCATGTGAAATATGTAGGATGCTAAAAAGTAAAGCTGTGTTTAATCATAAACTCTAAAAATGTTCAAGTACAATCCTTCTTGCAAAGGACTTCACCATTTAGTATTTTCTGTTACAGCTACGCAACCTCTGAACGCTTAGCTGTAGTTTATGAAATTGTGACTTTCACGACTTCAGCAGCAGGGTCATGGAGTTGCATGAGTCCTGTGATTTTTACAGTTTCTTTATCAGATGAGCATATGACTCTACTGGCAAACACTTGGCTCTGGGAGTTAGCGTTCTGCATGGTTACAACCCCAAACAGACAGCTGATCCATGGTCTTTGCAACACATCTCAATCCTGCTCTGTGCCCTGTTCTTGTGCCTTGCTTTACACAATTGCTGAATGAAAGGCGTACAGGGTATGAACCAGACCCTGGCTTCCCCCTCACGCATGACAGCCGTTCTGAAGAGAGGGACTGACCCTTCTCTGTCTCGGCTGTAGCCCAATGCCAGCAGGAGGGACAGAAAGCAGCCTTGTCCCACTCAGACCCAGGGCCTGCAACCAAACGGCTCCATGGGGATGTCCAGCGAAATGCCTTTCAGGCTGAGGAAGGCAACTCCTCCTTCCTTTCCTGAGTGACACCCATTTGTAATGCGAAGCAGGCTCATATGCCTCCTGGCCCAGTCAAACTCCCTCACCTGCTCAGCCTGCAGTTGAGTATTGTCTTTAAGATCATTTTGCACCTATGAGATGGAACTGATAAAATAGGCACAAAAGTCAAATTATGATTCCTATAATTGCAAACCCAGAGAAGTTATTGGAGGGTTTTTTCTGCTTGTACACTAAGGAAGAGCTTGGCCCTAAGGGTTGACAGTTTAACAGCATGCACGAAAGAAAAAGATAGCTGTTAAAAAATAAAAAAAAATAAGGTGAAAAAGGATACAATAAAACTTGATGTGACAGGCACAGGAATCACTGATTCCACTAGTTATTTCAAAACAAAAATGACATTAAGAAGAAATTGGTTTTGAGATAAAACATTAAACGAGGAGAAAACAATATCACAGGGATGCCGCAATGCTCTCCACAAGGAAAAGAAATAGAAGTAAAGAATTCCTATTATGGTACAGCTTCCATGTAACCTTAATTCTGTTCTGTTTTGACACTTCACAATAATATTGTCATTATAATGACAGTATTTTACTTTCAAAATATTGGCAGGGTCATAATTGATTGTGGTCATTAAAATATTGTTTCCTTTTTTCTGTTACAATTACATGGCAGGGCATAATACTTTAAGAAAAAAATATATATGCAAGCTGAATAAAAAGACAGTAAATTTTCTTGGTAGCATTTTTGCTATGTTTATGGAATTTTTCAGTGTTAGAAAGATATTTTACTGCCTTATTCGGGCATGTGAAAATTTACCACCATTTGATAAAAAATTTGCAAACAGAAGCAGAGTATTGCAGATAAAAGTCCAAAACCAATATTTTTCTCCCCTGTTATAGAATTCTTACTTATTTGAGACATGTATTTGATTTGAATGAGGCTGTTCTGCAAAAACAAATCTTAGAACTAGAATTTAAATTGAGATGATCATTCTTAACATCAAATAATATCTAGAATTTTCTATGCTGGGGCATGTCTCTAATATTTCTACCTAAAATCTACCCACACATTTTTCTAATTGTTACCTTTTTTATATTTTAAAACTACACAGGTAAAATGCTTGTGTATTTTACTGGGGGTTTTCATATGTGTTGGTACACTCATAACTGTATTTTTAACTGCAATCACAAGAGGCTGCATAGTTGTACAGAAGACCTGAAAGCAGATGGGCCATCTGAATCCCATATTTCCTGGAAGTTTAAAGTTTTCAGGACAGAGAATATTTATTCAAAATTTCTGTACCAAACTCAAAAAAATATGTAAAGAGCCTTACTCTGTTCTTGTGTGTTACAAGTTATTTTATACTGTCTTCCACAAAAAGTCTTGCAGCACCAAAAATACTTCCTTAAATATTTCCTGTTAAGATTGTGGCTATTAAAAAGACTGAAACTCTAGTGCGTAGAAATTTTTCCTTTTCTTTGTGCATTTGTTTTTCACAATGCATTTACAAATTTTAAAACAATCAAAATAAGGACCAGAGTACTTGGCAATAACAGAGAAAGGAAACAACCCTAGTGTAAAAGGCTGCTGAATCCAGAGACAGCCATGTCTTTGTAGCAAGCCTTTGATAGGTTGCTTTCCCAAGGTGTCCCCATTTCTGGCCATCAGGCATGTTTGCAGGGAGCCATTAGTTCCCCACAGAGACACCAAAACTGTTGCTCTTCTGGTGTTTCTAACAAACACAACACTGGAGTAACTACAGCTCTTGCTTTGTTCCACAGCAACTCTCACTGGCTAGCAAGCTCCAAATCCACCATCGCCCCATGAACTGGTGACACAAGGATTTAGGGACCTACCTTCACCAAATGGAGCTTGCAAGCATTTGGCCCCCATCTCCCCTAGGCAAGAGGAAAGCAAAGGACTCTTACCTGAGCTGAGTAAGAAAAGAAAGAGAAAGGCAGCTTTGCTAATCCTCATTTTGGCCCAGCTGATGGGTGCTGGAAGTTGTGTGTCGGTGCACAAAGTTTTATTGACTCGCACTGGAGTGAGGCAGCATCAAACAAACAAGGCAGCTAGTTTAAGTTAATCATTCTCCCATGCTGTGACCCCCTTTGTGATGGTGTGGCCACTGAAACAACCTTGAATTGGATGGATTACCAAATCAGACTCAATCATTTGTACAGGATACCGGGAAATGTGAAGGCACTCTCTCGTTCTGTGGGGCATGTTTTTGTTCTCAAGTGGTTAGGTCTTTCTTTGCTAGAGAAAGCACAAGAAATCATGTGTCTAGGCAGAATTTTAATTTCTCCTGACACTAGTCCCAGTTGTAATTTCAGCCATGCATACCTGTCTTGATTTATAAGGACCAACTCCCGTTTAATCTCAGGGTAAGCACAATCATCATATCCAGATAATATTAACTCTGTAAAATAGTTTAATTTTTATTTTTTTATAAATAATTCCTTCTCTCCTATGTTTCCTCGACCTACACTCTTCCTTTTTTCTTCCCTTTTGGAGGAAGACTTAGAGTTCATTTTAGTTCAATAGCATGAATTTAGGTTTAAGGCCCATAGATAGCTATTTATTGTTCTTCCTTACCAGACATTTAACCTCACACTGCATGCATAAACTCAGCCAGTGAGGGTGTCAGACTTTGCTCGTCCATGTGTTATCCTGATTTCAACATCAGCTCACTCTGCATTTCCCAAGCGGCCTTTGCCTCGGAAAAGTTGCACTGCAGCACCATTTCATGGCTTCTCTTGCCTATTAGGTCACTGGTGTTGCTTCAAAACAAGTTGTTGAATCAAATGTGCCAGTGACTCACCAGAGGCAGGAGGGGACTGAATACCGGATGAGGAAAACAGGCTTGAATGGGCACTGCAGTTCAGTCTTCTCCAATTGAAGACAAAAAGTTCGTAGAATCACGAGTTTCTTCTGAAAACTAGTGAGCCTATCCAATTCCTTGTTGTCCTGCTTACTTTAAGTGGGATTTGTGTTGTACTAGGGGCCTGGGATAAAGCTAGGGGTGCCGGAGTAAATATGTGAGAGAGGGATTCTAGTACGGGAACCAGATTAGCTGCTATTTTACAGATTATGTGAAAAATCTCGAGCTGATCGTGCTTGTAGTGCTTGTGCTGTTTTTCTCCCTTAGGGTGCTGTAATGTTATCTGGTTGTCTTCTGTGCTTGAAGCTCTTTTAATGCAACTTCTGAACAACGGCAAAGCATGGCATATCTGTAGAGGCTTGGAAGACCACTAATGCTCAGCCAGGGAAACAAGGCAGAGAGGCCCAAGAGAGGAGCTGTTGGGAGCTGGACTGAGCTCAATGAAACACTGAAACACAGGTGACAGAGAGAAGGTGTTGAATCCTGTGCAATTATATGTGGGATTGAGCTTTTTGGCTTTTAGGAACAATTACTCATTAGGAAGGAGGGATAAAATGAAGCAGCAGAATAGAAAGTAGGCTTCACTAGAAAGCAGGCTTTCAAAAGCTACTCAAATCTAGTTTAGTCTCACATGTTTTTAACAATCTTAACCCCATTTTCAATTCTCACTCGGGATCCTGGGTTCCCTCTGTGCTGCTCCACACCCTCTGACTCCCTGGCCACTGTCTTGTCCCCAGCCACAGCCAGCATCTGCTCGCCAATCCCCATGTCCCTTCCCATTAGATATTATCAGAAGTATCAGGAAAAAAAATCACAGTTTTTTCCTTACTCCAATGCAAAATTGTTTTCTGCAGAGCCTCCCCACCAACTCTGGCACCTTCCCTGTCCTTCTGTATCCCCCTTTTCCACTGAGGTATTCGCTGGGCTCCTGTGTTACAGCACACATCTGGTGGTTAAAGTGTAAGAAAATATCTGCATATGTGGGTTACATGCAGCTGTTTCTCCCACACAGAAGAGGTTTGAAAAGCCTTGAGTTGTAATTGAGTTTGTAAAACTCCTTGATAAACACAGTGTTTTAGAGATTTTAATCAGATCAAAATCTCCTACAGATTTTCAAAATCAAAGAAGCTAATGTTGATGTGTGTTAACATGTCTCCAGGATAGTTTGGGAATATTTGCATGTGTCATGTCAGCAAGCACTCTTGTAAGATTTCCTCATGTTAAAGGTCCACATACATTCCCTCAGGTCTATAGCAGTTGCCACTTTTAGGCTTAGGTCTGGTTCTTCTCTCCATCTCATTGCCTTGAACCTGGTTAAAATGCACCTCCTTCAGTGTGGATGGTCCTGATTTATTTTCAAGGAAAGGAAAGAAAACTTGTATTGCTCTTTCAGTGACAATACAGATGTGGAGAAATATTCATCTCTGTCTTAATGAATCTGATCCGAGAAACTTGGACTTAGGGATATTGTCAGCAATTGATCCTGTTAAAAAAAAAACAACCAAACAAACGAAAAACCCCACTCATTCTACAAGTTTTCCACAAGAAAATGTCAAAACAAGGAAAGTGTATTTCATCTGCCAAACTGGCACTCCTCAGTGCTGTCTTGTGACAAGGATGTGACCTCTCAAGGCATTGTGTTTGAAAGGATCTCTTGCAAACTGTTCATTTATCTATCTCCTTTATGCCTTTCCTCCTTTCCTGTTTTCCTTCATAGCTCCACACATTTAGTGTCTAAATCTTTCCCCAGTTCTGGTCTTGTGGTGTTTGTTCTCATTTATTTGACCACTGTGAGGCCTACCATAGGTGGAAGTTTATCAGATCTTATTTCAGAGTCAGGGTACCTTAGTTAGCACAGTGGTTAAAATATAAACAACAGTAGGAGGCTTTTTAAATAGAGGTTGACCCTTGAAATTGGGTTTACTGTAAGCTCAGAAAAATCCTCTGCAAAAGAAATTGCAAACAATGTCAGAACACAGGTCACACCTTATTGAAAAAATTCACATAAACATAATTTCTCTAAATTTCAGAATCAGAAAAAGTCAGAAAGCAGCCGCTTAGATAGCAGTGGTCTGCTAAGAGAAAAAGGACCAAAGGCAAGATTCAATTGCTAGGAGGGGAAAATCTCAAAAGGCGGATCTAAGGAAGGGCACAGCTGCAAGACTGGGGTGAGCGTGAACTAGAGGAGCTCATGTAAGAGCTCAAAAGAGTGATGCTATGACATAGATCCACAGGTAGCTGTGAAATAAGGAACATATGTTTACTTTATTTTCAAAGACAACCAGAACAAGTGACAAAAGTGAGACTTCCATAGCCCTGATTCACAGAGCCAGAGGGAACCTTGGGCAGCGCTCCCAGAGGGATAACGTGGACATCTAAGAGCAGGAGCTGCTGCGGGTAAGGTGGGAAGGAGTTCAGGAAGAAAAACGTAGCCGGGTTAAAAATAAATTCTATCCTTGCTCTACACATGAAGGAACACAGACAGCAGAAGATCTGCTGGATAAGCTCATCTCTGCAATTTCTGGCCATAGACAGTTAGGTATCCAAGGAAAGGAAGGTGATGGTGACAGTAAGGAGACCCAGAGAGGATGTTTTTCCAGTAGTGAAAGTTTTAGTCTTTGAGATGTTAATTTTTTCTGGCTGCTGCCAGATATAAGAAAGCAGCAGAATAAAGTCAGACAGACATGTGAGAAGGAGAGAGGTTAGGAAGTGAGCAAACTGAGTGTCATCTTTATAGCAGAAAGATCTAAAGAATTAACTACTGGGGTTTCTGTGCTGCTGAAAAAGTATCTGGAAAAAGGGGACCCTGCAATTGCCTTTAACAGCACTGCGAAGATCATTAATGCCATAGAGAATCTGGCAGCTTTTACTGGAGGTGATTAAGAGAAAATGCAATCCATTCTCTGCCTTAAAATAAGCAGCTGAAGAGTGAATTCAGCTGTAAAGACTTAGAAACAGCACCTTGTTCAGCAGTCCTGGCATTTAGCACGCAGTGTTAAGACTCTTTGTACATGAGGGAAAACTTCATCATGGCACTGCTAGGTAAGAGGGCAAAAGCATTCTCCATTTCCTAGACAGAGTGCTTTGGAGAAGCCATGGTTAAGTTAAAGGATGGCAAACAGCGGAGTGACCCAGCGGGCAGCTTGAAGTCCTGCTTGAGCGTCCTGGCATGTAACGCCCAGTACTAGCACTGCTTTGGGAAATGGTTCAGCAAAACTACTGCAGGGATCTACTGTAGCCTACTCCATGTTTCTGTTAGCGGGAGCACATGTCCTGCATGCGACTTTCTCCTTTCTCACTTGTGTTATTCTCCTAGTGCACTGCAATTGCCACTCTGCCTGTGAGTGCTAGTCGCTCTCTACGTGCGGGGCTGCACGGCAGAAATGGAGACACGTCATATTATAGGGCCTGAAATTCAACCAGTGTGTCTAGTTTTCTTTTTAATTTTGTCTTCATTTTGGAAGAGTCTATAAGAAAGTGAGTATCTGTTTGCACTCAGGCTCCTCAAAGGCTGATGCCCAACAGGTCATGGTTACACTATTTTGGGTTTAGCAAGTAGTTCCTGTCTCTGCTACCCCAAATCACAAGACTCTGCTGTGACTCCTGTTCTGGACCAGTGTGGCAGGAGGGTTGTTGAACTCTTATCAGTCCTTCCTCTCACAGGTAGTGGTGCAGCCTAACCCTTTGACCACTCTGTTCAAAACTTTTGGAGTTAGTGGGGAGTCTTTGAATGGGGGTGAGGACTATAGGAAATAAAGAAAAGACTCATAACCACGATTCCACTTGTGGTTAGAAAAGCAGAGGAGAGAATGCATGGAGAGATTTTGCATTTTACCCAACAGTTGCCAAAGTGCCTCTAAAGAACCCAGCAAATGCCTGCTATTTGTAAGGTTCTAGTCCGGTGTTTTTCTGCAAACTTGCAGAGTTATATACAATGATCCCTGCAGCAGTGTCTTGTTTACTGACAGTTCCAGTTAGTGATGAAATCAGCTGTCTAGAAATGTCACTGAAATAGGATGAATGCTCATAGCTCCTTGCTTCTATGACAGAACCAAGCTCCTTGCTTCTATGACTTTTCATTCTGAAAAGCGGGACAAACAAGCTCCATTTTCCACACAACGTATACATTGAAATTGCCAGTGCAGTTGCTACTTGTTACTTACACATAGGTTTATTTCCATACTTGTTCTTGATTCATTAACTGACATGAAGGAAGGATGTTCCAACCAGTTTAATCTTATTGAAATGAAATGCTAAAAGGCCAAAGCAGCAAATGATGTGCTGTTATATTCCATTCAAAGCTATGTGGAGTGGGATTAGTTCAAGCCCCATGAGTCAGTAAGATTTCCAACAATACGTCAGCGAGATGAGAGTATCACCTTCAGATTTAGTTTAATATCTTGGCAAATTTTGAGTGTGTGTGCGTGAGAGTATTTGTGTTTATGTGTGTGACTATAACATATATACAAGTGGTTTATAAAAGTGCTTATGATGGTTCCAGTTTAATAGACATTGTATACAAATCCTTTATTCTTTAATCATTTTTATGCCCCTATTCAAAAAGACCTTGCCATTAGATTCCACAGCTTGCATTTGCTGGAGGTAGCATTGGAAAAGTTGGGGGTTTTTTCCCCCTCCCTGACTCTCCTGAGCTAAGATCAGGAAATCTTGCATTAAAAGTCATGGAAAAATTACTGATTGTTTGCTTCTATTATATTTTAACTCAAAGTAAATTTCTGAAAAAATATGCTATTTACATATGCCACGTGTCCAAAAGACTGTAGTATATCATGTTCTATTTTTGCCAAAGAAAATGCAGAAATACAAGATTCCTCACAAACAACCAGGTGGAAGGCAGGTGAAAGTGGGGTGAAAACTTTAACAGATGATCCTGTGAGGAACTGGAGTTATCTTCATAATTTTTTTTTCCAAACTTGTTTTCAAAGTCTGCAACAGATTCCCTAGATACAAGGTGCTCATTATTCGTGTAAGATCTTGTGTAAGATAGCTTCTTGAAGAAAATGCACTTCTAGCACTTAAAAAGTTTTGAACTGCTGCAGTTTTGTACAGGCTTAAGGTACAGGAAAACAGACAAAAAAAAAAATCCAGGTATAGATTTGCAAGTGTGACAGAGTAAGAACATACAGTGCGCTGAAGCAGACACAAGAAGCACGGATGAAACGAAGAGGATGGTACTTGTGTGCCAAGGATGCAAGGTGACGTCCGATGATAAAGTGCTGGTGTTACAATCAGGGTACAAGCTCCTAACTTCTATGACAATCTGTTGACACAGTCCGAGTAGTAATGGGTTGTACTGTAAATATAAAAATAGATTTATTATTTAGACAGACCAGAAGACTGGAAAATAAAAGAAGGCTTGCCAGAAGTAGTGTATCACTATGTGCCAAAACCAGGACGGATGACTGACAGTAAATCAAGAATTTTCATGCTGAAAGAGGACAGCCAAAAACACAGTAATTTTCTCAGCTGGAGAAAATAACGCAGGATTTCCGGACTGTATTCTCATAAGAGCTGAAAAATAAACCTCAAGTACAAAATGACACCCAGAAAAGACTCAAATAACTGTGGAATTGAGTGAAAGAATGTTCAGAGAATATTGTAAAGTGAAGGACAAAGAGAATCTTCGGCCCCAGAAAATATCCTGTAGCAAGAAGATGGACTGCTAAGGAATCACATGGATTTTTGGGAAAGAAACCCAGTTTCCAAATGTGATGCAGAGTGACATGAAAAATGTCATATTTATTAGAGCGTCCAGGGAGAGCTACACTGCCGGTCACCCAAAATCTAACCAAATAGTATTGAAAGGTACTTTGGCAAGAGCGTCCAGGCAGAATGGCCTTTTAAAAACCTTGAAATCAAGAACAATAGCCTTTGGTTGACATGAAACAGCCGCAGCATTTCAGTGACAAATGTGCAGGGTTGTTGGGTTCCATGAGGAGCACGCAGCTGCACGCGTCTGTGCTGCTGCAGCCTGTGAATTGGAGGCAGGCTGTACAAAACTTCAGCAGGCAATGGTATCGCCTAGTTTGGCAGAACCCCTGCAGGCACAGTTCAGCATCTACTAGCAAAAGACAGTATCAAATACCTGAAATTTCCATTAGGCACGAAGGAATGGCTTACAGGCATCAAAAGAAACAGGAAGAATTTCTGGGTCTGACCAGTTATTGTAGAAAATTTGCGCCAATGTTTTTTTGAAGGAGCAGCACTACTGGCACCACTTACAAAAACAACAGTACATGGAGAATAGAAAGCACGTGCCAGATGGCAGCAAGCCTTTCGTGTGCTCCAGGAAACATTGCGCTCAACGGGTTCTGAAAGTATCCAAGTCTACTGAGCATGAAACTCAAGAAAATCCTTTGGGGCTGTATTACCACAGGAGAAGTAGGGAGAGATGCACCAAGTGCTATAGTTGAGCAGAAAACTCATGCAACTAGAGAGTGCGTTATATTGATGATACACCAAAATGAGCTGCTTCTGGGTTCACACTTCAGGTTTTTTTTTCTCCAATCCTGTCTCGGAGTTTTAAGAATGGTAACAACAGGCTACAGAAGTGGTTGTATCCTGAAACAAGCTCTCCTGTAACCTGTTACATGTTCAGCTGATCACACAGGAAAAAGTGGGAGAGACCCACCGCCACCTCCAGCTCCCCTGGCTCAGAGCACAGGGGTTCGTGACAACAGCAGAAACTTCAGGCTAAGGGCCGTGTCCTTTAAAAAGGTGGCCTGTTCCTATGGCTGCTGTCGGGGTACGCAACCAAGGGCAGACTGGATGGAAGGAGAGCAGGAGCTCGGAGAGGTGGGCCGATATTCAGGGTCTGGAGGGAATCCAAGAAAAAGGTGCTCTCAGGAACGACTGGGTTAAAGAACAGCTATTCAAACAGTATCATGACATACTAGGGAAATTGGTGAGCAGGCAATAATGGAAACCATAAAGCATTGATAGAGAAGATCAAGGAGTAGAGAGTCTGCAAATATATATATATTTTTTTTAACTCTAGCTTTTTTAAAAAATCCCAAAATGAGTTTATAGAGCCTGATGTCTGCAGAGCTCTTTATAGCAATAATAAAGTACCTAAATGCTAGATATAGATTTATAGTACACTTTGTATCAGGCATAAAACTGGAAGACTAAAAAAGCCACAGAAATTCTTGTTCAGATTACAGGCCCATAGGAGGTGTACATTTTTTCTGCTGTTAGGTCAATACATATACTGTTGGAAGTGGTATGTTTTTAAGTGTTACACAGAAAATTGGATCAACTGCTGGAACTAGCTTTGGTAACTGACTTGGAGTCAGTGGGACAGGTGGGTTTCTGCTGATCTATGATGTTGCTGGAACACGTCCCACTCAGCAATTTCCTTTGGTCACTGCAGCACCCAACCTTTTCTGACAGCTTCAGTAGCAGGCCTTTTCCATTGCCATTCCGTGGCTCTGGGAGGCTTGACTAAACTGGGAATGCCCTTTCCTTCTCCACCTCCCTGCCACAGAGCTCACAGGAGCAGAAGTTGCCAAGACTGATAAGGCAAGCACTGGCACCCTGGCACCCAGCTTCACTTGTCTAGCCCTCTGAGACATCCTTGCCTCTTCTGGAAAGAAATTGAAAAAGCAGTTTATTTTAATTCCTGAACTCTATATGTTGCTAAACTGTTGATGTGACATGTGAGAGCAGGATTTCTGTGAAGTGCCTCACAAACATGTTAACCATAACATCCACTTTTGCCCACTGGAGTGGATGGTTGGTTTGTGCAATGCAAATATCCAACCGAGGAAGATCAGATGATTGTACAGCGGAGCACAAAGCTCTGCTTGGGTGGTGAGAGTGGAGGGAACTACGTCCAAGAAGAAGCAACCCCACCAGGCCTTCATCCAGTTCCTGGCAGCACAGGCACAGTTTAGCTTGGCCTTTTCTTACCTGAGGCAGCGGCTGGGTTTGGTTGCTACTTTCTTATTCTTGGAGCAGCAACAGAAAGGGGAGCTGGTACCAGTGATGGGTACAGGGATGGGCCTGATTCGGAATGAAGTTTCTTGCATAAGGAAGACCTTGTACACAGATAGGCCAGCTGCTTGCATGTACGGAGCAGAAAAACAGGTGTTTGAACAAAGTGGAAGCCAGTTTCATGAGTCAGAGCACTTCTCAAAAGAGAGGGGTAAAGTAGGAACCTTACACCTGCTGCCACATGCAACAGGGTTGACTTACCCAGGCACAACACAGACAGTAATAATTGGTCAACCTGGCTATTGCTTTGCAATAACTACTTATGCTCAGCCAGTAATGATATTTATTCAAGATTCCTACAAATTATTACAATTTTAAAACCGTATTTGGAATGCTGTTTCTGACATATGTATTGCTTCCAGATTCAGTGGGCAACTATTGTCTTCTTGATCCAAGAAACAAAACTAGGAATTCGGACAAAGACAGGCTTTGATGGCTGGGTACAGTCCAGTCCCCAAGAAGTGAGTCCATATTGGACAAATCTGTCCTTATCTTGGCAGACCAGAGGTCCTCCAACTTCAGCCTAGGTAGGAAAAGAGAGAACAAGGTGACTCCTTTAGTGATGGAGACCCTAGACATGCAAACAGCAAAATACTGGCAGGAACAATACTGTGTTAACTCTGAAGGCCTCAAAATATGACTGAGGCAAGTGCTGTACAGAGAGGGAGAGTGTTCTATTACTCTTGTTGTAGTAAAAAAAAATTACAGGGAAAAAAAAGTTGTTTCCAAGCATCCAGGTCATTCCTCTGGTCTGAAGGAGAGACCCAACCACCAATCATGGATATGGGAACATCCCCAAATCACTGTGAAGCAAAGTACACAAAAAAAAGGAGAAGTTTCTCAGTTTTCCACATCCTCTGACCTACTTGATGCTGGACAAAATTAATATAATTGTTATAATGCTGTTTCTTAAAATCTAGGCGTGGCAGGAGATAAATACCTATGCCCAGTGATTTGTGTGCCTATCAGTGAATGCACTGTCCACACTCTCAAAGACATCATTTGCACCTGCAGCCTTGAATGCCTGCTCAGACAAACCAAAATTTTCTTTTTGACTCAGTCCCCAAGTAGCTAACAGCTTTTTATCGAAAAGCTCCCAACATAATACCCTCCATTAAGAAAACCACATTTTAAGTCTTTCCATATACTTGTGAAAATTAGAAACCTGGAAGCACTTCAAGCTTTATTTAATCAAGGGATTAAATAAAGATGTGGTACAACTCCAGGCTGCACCAGAAACAGTCACCAGTTTCCCCTCTGTCTCTAGGGAATTCCAGGTAATATATCACAGGCTTTATTTCAGGTGGGATGAGGTAGTCACAATAGTAGGCTACTATGAGTAGGATATGTCACCATGCAGTTCTGAAAGGAAGGTGAAATTACCCTACACAATTTCCCTTCTATTCTGATTGACATGTGAGTGAAGAAAAAATGGTATGTATATATCTCAGTTCTTGTGCTCCACGCAGAAGCCTTGAATTGCTGAAGCTACTTCTGAGCCTTGAAAGTACAAACTCTTTATTTTGACCTGCTTACACTCAAAGCCAGATTATTCTTACCTCGCAGTTTTCTATGCCTCCAAAAGTAAATCCACCACAAAATTCATTATTTTTGACACTTCCATTCAAAAATTCAGGGCGATTACATATTCTGTTTTCAAGCACAGGGAGCTCAACGTCTTTTAATCTGTTGTCTGTATCAGTACCTTTGTGAACAACCAAGAAAATGTAACAGTTAGAGAAGGTAACCTGGGCATGGTTCTCCAGGGAAGCTTCAGTAATGAAAGGACTGGGATCCATACTCTCTGAGCTCCTTGAAGGACCTTATTCAATCTTTCAGATTTTGTGCTTGGATCATGCCTACCCTCAACAAGCAGAGGTTATTCTTTACAAAGTATTACAAAATAAATAAAACCAGATTATTAGTATTCTGAACCACTGTGTCATTTGTAGGTTTTCATTATGATGCGGTAGGAATGGCTTGTTTCTGAGGGGAAAAATGTTAGCCTATATTTATTTTACATTAATTTTAACTCTTTCAAGCCTAAAGATAGTATTTTCCAGACAAGGACGATGTTCCTGAAGTCAAAGTTGATTTTTCCCAAAACACAGTTTATTTAGATGTGGAGCTCTGGAGCTCTCTCCCCTTCGCTGTGGAGCTCTTTCCCCTTCCCTGCCAATTTCATGAATTGGTTGCATGACATGGCAGGACACTCTTTCCCACTGCTTAAAGGCAACAATGATCTGTTGATTTCTCCATCCTAACATATTTCCAGAGGAAATCTCGCCTGTACCATTTTTTTTTTTTTGTGGCTGTGATCACTAGAACATAGGAATCAACTGCCACCGTGTGGCAAGCTGAACAGGAAAGAAAAAAAAAATGCAAGAAAGGGAAAAAGGGGAGAGGAAAGCCAGTAAATACTGTCTATATTGGAGAAAAGTGTTTCTTGATAATGTTGATGAGTTACATGAATATGTGGAATGATTATTCTTAAGCATTATTTTCATAGCATCAATTCTGTAGTTAAATGACACAAGAATGGGAAAAAGAAACCGCAATCTATGTGGAAGATTTTTAAGGTGAAACTCGGAGACAGGGACATGTTCTTTTTTTTTTTTTTCAATTCTGTGTATGCCCACACAAAGAGGAATCGATAGGCTTCATTTTATAGCTGGAGTATTAATAAAGTGCTATTTGACAAAGGAATTGGGAAGGCTGTCCCTTGCATGTAGCTTAGCAACACCAAACATGCATGTGGCAGCTGGGACTGAATGAGGGCAGATGCCAGGATCACTGCAGGAAGCCACGGGGATGAGGAATTCTCAGCCCTCGGCACAGATGGAGTGAGAGATGGGCAGCAGAAAATCACATACAGTTTTTAATGCTAGACTGTGAATAAAATTCAGATAAGGAATTTATTGACATTAAAATCCTTCAGCTTGAACTCATTTTGCCTGTGCCCCAAAGATGGCTGGATCCGAGCAAGCTCTGACTCAAAGGCACCACAGTTTACGGGATGTTATCTTATCTCAGATATGAGGTCTTAAGGCTGGTGCTTGCCCATATATCCTGTCTGTCTGGAGTGAATGGAGGTCCCTGCAGAAGTCTATGCAAGCAGTAATGTTTAGCCTACAGCAAGGCAAGCGGAAGCTTCATTTGGATGTTAAAAAAAATTATACCTCAAAGTAAAAATTAAAGGCAAGGGCATTATCTGAGTATTGTCCTTATTCGTGCAAATACAGTGTATACCTAAGCCAAAGAAAGACTAAAATAGACAGAGATAAAAGGTGGTAAAGTGCTAAGTCTAATTCTCCTCTCTCCTTTCACTTGTTTAATGAATTCACTTTATGAGAGCAATGAGGGGGGAAAATCAAGCTCTGAGAGAAAGAAATAAGAATAATAATGTTGCCTGGTGACCTCTGACTTAGTTAAATCATAAGTAAAATGTGTTTTTCAGGTCCCATGAGTGCATTTATTTTGGGATACGATTTGAAAACCTTCTAAGTTTTCAACTGCACAGAATATGCTTTACCTGTTGTTTTTCCCCAGGCAGTTAGAAAACATACTGCGTTTCTTTCTACCATCAGACTGTTTTCAGGCAAACAAACTGGTTTTACACGGTCAGTAATTGTTACAGGACTGGAAAACAAACAAAGAATATTTAAAACATCCTTAGAAAATATATCATCAACTTGTTCAGTCTTCATACTCAGAAGGCTCTGCACAGAAATGGCGTGGGGAAGGATGGAGAAGGTAATGAAAACTTGAAACTGTATAGACTGTTGTAAGATGGTGTCTGGTCACTTAGTTAAAAAAAGAGGTTGCTTACAACAATTGAAAGTCTCTGGGATATGTTTGTGGGCACAATCACAGTGTGAGTGTGTTTGGAGCACGGTGCTAGAGCACTGATCTCTGGTTACCCCTGCAGTCTGTACAGGAACATGCACAAGCCCAAGCCCAGCCCTAGCAACCCTTGCAGGTGGTGTGAGCCCTACTTATCTCAGATCCTCCCTGCCTCAGACTTTGTGGACATTTCCAGAAACTTCACAGAAGGACAGAAGGATGGATCAATGAGTAAATAAGCAAACACAGCTGACGTTGCGGAAAATTCCTTTCTCGTCTGGTTACGTGGGCGATATAATTGTGGGTGACATCATGCAGTACCTTGCACATTGCTAAGTCTAGCACCTCAATAAAGTAAATAACAAAATAAACCTCCTTCTAATCACAACATTGTGCCTGGAGGCTTCAGCACTGGAATAAAGCTTGACACGGAGTGGACAGGGCCCTGGGAAGCAGTTCTGCAGAACATGAAAACACATAGGGAGGTCTTTGCTTTGTGCCGTCTGATTCTTTATGGTCTTTCAGATGTAGCCATGAGCCCCAAGAAAATTCAAGGAATGAGAGACTAAGGAAAACTAACTCTGAGCCATCTTAAAATAAAGATCTCTCCAACACAAAAATCTGAATGAAACATGAGCGCAGCAGTCCAGGAGGGTAGGAGATGCTAACCAGCTCCTGTGCTGAAGCTACAGTTGTGCCAATGTCATCATTTTGAACTCTCCTCCAGCCCTCTGAAATCAAAGATGGTGATCTCAAACCTCCACTCTCACATGGTTCCATAAAATGCCAGGGAAACTGGACATTTCTACTTGCTCCATGCAGAAGCTGTGGTGCCTCCTGGGCAAAAATTCAACTGGGACTCACAGCCCTCAAAGCTGAGCAGGACAAGTCTCCAAACAGAAGATCCTCCAGACACAACTCTGCTTTATTTTGTCTCCACCCTTTCTACTTCAGTGGAGCTGCTGCTAGCTGGTGGAGAGACTATCCCTCCCATCTCAACTGGTCCTTGCCTGTCCTAAACTGTGTAAGAAGCTCACATGGGTTCTGCCAACGGGGTCATTCAGCAGGAGAGATGCTCCAGAGTTCACCCTTGAACAGATGCCTATGCTAACACTTGAAGGGACTCTCACACTCTCCCATACCACCCACAACCACCTCTGAGAGCTAACTCCACGCTGAGCAAAATCGTGACTTCAGAATAAAGTTGTTAGAGGTGCAAAACTTGGACTGAAATGCTACCTGTTCAACTTCAGTAAAGCAATGTCTGCTCCACTTGGCTCCTTTAATGCTTTCTGGACACTTCGGATTTGCAGGGATGGCTCTGCTGCATTGAGATTCTGTATTCCAAGAAATACCCTGTAGGAAGAAGGCTCTATTGACCTGGAAGAAATGACAGTGGCAAGGTTATACATCCATACATGTAATCAGAAATGTTTTAAGTGATTTTCCTGGAGAACTGCAATTAACAAGGTGGTCAGGCTGCTGCTTCTGACCATAGAAGTTTGATTTGTACGACAGTGAAAAATCCCATGGGCTGTAAATAATGGGGTACCCTCTTGCAGTGTTCACAACCCCTAAAGCCCTAAGGGTCAGCTGCTAGCCACAGTTTTTCCAAGTGCAATTTGCACCAGCACACCATTAGCACCCTTTTTGGCATGCTTTGGGGTGGGGGAGAGGGCAGACAATGGAAGCAACCTCTGTTGTGCTCTGCTGCTGTTTGACTGAGACAGAAGCAGAAGATGAAAATCAGCTTGCTGGCATGAAAGACAGGAAATAAGAAGTAAAGAAAGTGCCTTGTTGATGTTGATTTTCTCATACAGATTTAGGAAATGCCTGTCACTCGTTCTAGTGGATACTCACTCTTGCAAGCACTGGGCTGCAGTAAGGACCCACTGTGGATGGATCAGAGTGCCAGCACAATGGTGCACGTTGGTACTGGAATAGAGAAGACAATCACATTCCTTTAAGACTGCAACAGTCAATTGTCCACCATCTATGCTGTGCACAACGGGAAATATTACCAAACAAGCAATATACTCCTTATTCAAACCTTATAGCAGTCATAGCTTGATTTTGCCAATGGCAAGAGAAATCAAATGCAGATTTAAAGGAAAAGCTTTATTTGCTCCAGAACATGAGACACATGAAAAGAAATACGACACTTAGGTGAAATTTTTGCAACAGCTTTCAGGAACTTAATAAAAATAATTATATTTCCTCACAATTTTTCTTGGGATGTAATGGGTTTGTCCTGATGAGCAATTAATAAAAGGATACATCCTTCTGATTTGTGGACCAAAATCCATTCATATACATTGGAGGTTGTTGGCTATGTTCCCAGGCTTAAATCCCCCACTGCAGAATGCAGTTACCTGTCATTATCCTCAGTGGGAATTATTCCTTCCCCATTTCAGTAAATAAAGGGATACTTAATGTCTGCAATTTAAGTCTGCTGTCTAGAGATGCAGGAGAAAGTGAAGAGTTTGGGATTAATGACCCAGTAAGTAGCTCTCTGTGAACATTATTATAAAAAAAAAATAATTACATGCTAAGATATTTTATATAGAAACCAAGGCCAGTCTCCAGAAGCATATGCATTGTTTCCTGTTAGTCTCTTTCTAAAACCTGTTCCCTGTTAAACCCTGGTGCTCAGAGATGGTGATACAATCAGGAATACCAGTACCTCGTCCTGAGACTGACGTGCCAAGGCCAAGACCCTGGGGATGCGGCACACATGCTATATTGCCCGCAAGTTTGCTCACTCCTCGTTAGGACTTTTCCACAGCCATGCTCAGAAGAAGCTACAGAATAAGAAAAGCTACAATGGAGAATTTTAAAACAGTTCTGTAATGCCATCCACATCGCAATCAGATGAAAAGAGAAAAGTATAAGAGATTTTTTTATCTTCATTAGGCTTTCACTCTTTATGTTGGTTAATAAAAACTAAGGGTAAAGAAACAACCAGAACCTTTAGACTCTATTATATCATCATTACCTTGGGGCTAATATATCACATTTGACATGATAAAACATTAATTTAAATTGTTAACTATGTCAAATATTTGGATGTAGTCAGATAACATAAGTAAAACTACAATGACCGTCACCCCCAAAAGAAAATCTGTAGGGAATTTGGACGGAAAAGAGAGCTAAAGAAAGTTGAAGAACCTGAAGGGAAAAGACAGCTAAAGAAAAAGGAAGAGTTTATTGCCTTAACAATAATAACAGTTTTTAAATTCTTTAAAACATTGCTTTCTACACTTTGGTTGAGTTCAAATCAGTCCCTAGATTATAAATAAAATTGAGTCACTGACACTTTTTAATTAAATATATTCAAATTTTGCCCTCACACTGCTCACTCTACTTTCTTGTTAATCCGAATCTCTCTGAACTTTTTAAAATGGATTGGGCTTGAGTGCTCAATAACCCAAATAACTCTTTCCAGAGATGCATGTGATGCGATGGATGTTAGATTTGTTAGTTACAGTGTGAGACAATTAATAAAGTAATCAAAGGCAAGAGGCTGTAAGGTTCTTCTACACCTTCATTTAAAAATCTAGTATTAAAAGGCTGTTTTGGAAGGAGATCAGATCTCAAAGTGAAGCTTCATTACAGCAGTTCCAGGGAGCAGGTTTTTACAGCTGTGGTATGTATTGTTTGTATACCATTCCTTATTCTTTTTGCCCGTGCAGCTCTTAGGTCTGGTTGACAAAGTTAGTGTGTACAATCATAATGAATTGCTCCATAGAGGAACACATTAGATATAGCCAGCATGAAGAAAAATCACACACTTGTGAGAAGGTGACTACTCTTCACTATTTTATATTGCTATATTGTCCAACAGAGCAGAGTCCTGGCCTCTAGATACTACTATAGTAAAAATAATACAGGAGATGAAGAAGAAATAGACTTCTCGTATCCCTAGCAGATAGATTAAAAAAAAAAAAATATATATATATAGAAAATGCAAGCAAGGAGGAGAAGAGCAAAGCAAATGAGATGACTGCCAGGTGTGCCAAGCAGCACACCCAGTACATGACAGCGGTACTGATGCCACTGCCAGGGCATAACATAAGGTAAAATCTCTTTTGCTGATGAATTTTTCAGCAAACACTGTACCTGCTCAGTGTACTGATTACTGTCCCAAAATAGATGAAAATAATTAAGGAAATGTGCATAAAGTAACTAGAAGCAAATTCACTTTCTATCCCAAAAGAAAGGCAAAATATCTAGAGACAGATTATTTTAACATCCAGATCAGAGTAAAAATTAAGCCAGCAGGGGATGAAAAGGGTTTCAAAAGTTGTCCTCTCTGGTGCTCCCAACTAACAGGGAAAGCGTATAAGCAGATTCTCAAGGCATTAGTCTGCCACAAATTCCATGGAAAGACTGGCATGATAATCGAGGAAATCCTCTCTTGTGTTTGAGAAGCCCAGGGCAAGAATACCTCTCTTCACAGCTTTGCTGGGTATTTCTCTTAAGTGTTTAGCTTCACTGATGACAAAGAGCACACAGATTGTGTCAAACTTACATACAGGTCTAAATTTAAATCTAAAGCTACTACCTACTGCAGATTTTATGGTTGGATTGAAAACATTTTGTAACTGTCATAACAAGTTGTAGAAAGGGAGGACAGAAAAGTCTTTAAGGATAATTACAGCAGCGTGGGATTTCACAGTACTCCCATTTTTTTTCTGGGTCTGTTGTGAAGCACCAAACACCATTTACATCTCCATCAGGATTCCTGCAATACTGTAATAATTAAAAAAATAGAGAATGAAGACTCTAAGTGTTAGCCACAGAATGAAGTCTATGAGTGCATGTTTTTAAAAAGTGTTAAACTAAAACATTGAATTATTTCCCCCAACTACTTTTCCACAGGATGTTAAATGCTTTCTATTTCTTCTGACTGCAAAGTTCTTTCTTTCCTCTATCTCAAAACCATTAGGTGAAATTAGAAATATATTATAAAATTGCTGTAATTTTCTTCATCCACTAAAAGTCACCCTAGCTCTAGTGCTTTTCAAGGCCTCATGAGAAGTAAAGTTTAACATAGGATGTCAAAGTGCTTTGCACTAGAACATTTATTGTTGGCTTAATTGTTCTTCCTCTAAAGTCAGTGAAAGCAAATTAGGTCACCTCCGTGACCTAAGAAGAGTGCTTAGTTCATGATAAACAGTAAAGACATTGCTTTGGGGTTTGCAGAAATCAAGGAATTTGTGCTGCTTGCCTGTCAGCATCAACCTCACTGTGTACCTCTGTGCTTGAAGTACCAACATCCTAGGTAATGTAAAATGCATCCTTTCCTCTTCCACACTATTATAGGTCTGGACTATCAGACTTCAGATATGTTTAACCTGGTCTATAAGGACTGAAGGGGAAGGGTTTACTGGGGGCTCATGGAGAACAGAGACAATGTTCAATGACACCAAAGACATTAGCAATTGCTTACATTTTTATCCAGGCCTGCTCTTGGATGAGTCACAGGAGTGAAATATTTGTGGCTATGAGGTTTCTGAGAACTCCACTCTTGACAAGTCCTGCCCCTTGCAGTTTTTGCTACTGTGCCACGATAGTCTTTACCATTACCGTTAATGCAGTCTGTGAAAAAAAAAAAAAAGAGGAAAAGGAAATTATTGTTCTGTATGTGGTGGTGGTAAACAGAAAGAAGCCAGGTTAAGTACATCTAGGACTTGCACACTCTCTAGTATCTATAGCAGAAAGAAAGACAAAAACGTTCACTGTGATGTGATCTCTTAGTTCATCAAGATGGATGTCTTCCTGGATGTAGAGAGCAAAACTGAACTGGGAAAAATTTCGAGGAACTTCAGGCTAAACATTTTGCATAACATATTGCAAATATCTGAAACGACTCCAAGATTCTTGCTAAGGTCGTATCAGTAAACGTCTTCCATGAGACAAGCCTATTTCAGAGTTGGCAGCCCATTAGACTGAAAGAGCAACTTTTGCTTCAGGTACTTTCTTCTGCTGCATGTGAGTAAGAGTACACAGCTCCATTTAGGAACGTACCCAACCCTGCCACCTTTCTTTGCAAAGGAAATTATCTGTGTAAAGCTCTACTATACATTCAGAAAAGTCACACCACTTTGACCAATGACTATTAATTAAGGAAGTAATGAAGTGGATCAGAGCAGAAACTTGTTTCTCTTGGTGCAGACATTTGGCAAAATATGGTTGCTTATGAACAATATAAGCAGCTAAGGTCAACCTCCCGAAAACATAAAGCACAGCAGAAGCAAAATTCCGATAATGACATTCACTGTGATTGTCTTTCAATAGCATACTGCTACAGAAACACTAGAAACTTTGTCTATTTTCCTCTCATTCCCCTAAATGAAAAAGATATTCTACAGAACGCACTGTAAAATGATACAGGCTCCAGGATATGAACTGACTAAAGAGTATTTGCTGCAAAATTCAACAGTACGGATCCAAAAGTTGAAGGAGGGATGTGGCTGTTTTGTTGCAGTCCTACTTGAGAATAATTTTGAGAGATTGCTATTTACTTAATCCACAGACTCTACAGGAGGTGACACTTCTAGTCAGCTGTTACCAGATGCGGTGGGTGTAGTAGGGCCAACATTTTGTGCCGTCGTTGCAGGAGGGTCATTTGGTGCGGGCTGTTGTGTATGATCATCACACCTTTTGAGACTGCAGTACTCCCACGTCATGTTGGGGTCAGTGGTGAAACACCACGGGCTGCTATCACCATCTGGGTTTCTACAATAGTTGTCCCTCAAATCCCTGCAAAAGTAAGTACAACAGGCCAGCTGCATAAGACTGAAAGTAGTCATAGGAATATCTTGCCAAAAAGATGTGGATTTGTACTAGGTAGAGATAAATATATTTATTAATTGTGTACCTATTGCCAGATATCCTATTGCCAGCAAACACATTTATGGCTGTGATTTGAGTGGAGAGTTATATTTCACATGTACATCAGAGTCATGAATATATTTATACATAAGGAAACATAATTCAGCTACTGGCTTAAATTCTGGCTGTGATATGTCAATGTGCTGAGTAGCTAAATAAATGCCCAATATGTTAATAATTTGATTTCTAAGCACATATATATAAGTATACACAATTGTGTGAATGTGTGAATTAGTAATTAATATGCAGGAAGATCCATACTACTGGTGGGCAATTACACTTTTCCATAATTTTCATTTTTAAATGTTAAAGGGTTCTTTCTTATATTCAGAACAGTGGCAAATGATCACCGACCTCCCCAAAAAACCTCTTCTACTGAATTCAGTGGGAGCATTCCCATGCCTGTGCTTGCTGAGGCAAGGGGAAGTCGAATTTCTTTCTTCAATGATTTGCAGAGTTACAGTATTTCCCCATTCTGAATCACAGCACGGTCAGAAAACAGAAAAATTGAAATGCTTTTTTTTTTTCTGAATATGCCACAACACATTAATTCCACACTTTCACAGCTCAATTTCAATTTTTTTAAATGTTTGTGAAAACCAGCATCCCCTCTGAGGATGCTCAGTATGCATCAGTACGATAATACATCAGTATTTTTGCTGCCAAAATATGATGAAATTTTTTAAAAAAATCATTTAGGGTGACATCATAAAAAAAGGAAACAAAATAGAAAAGTGTCAACCTTCCTGCTTGTACTTGTATTCCACCAAGCAATGATGGATTTCCTAGCAATTGTTATCTTGTTGCTTTCCTACCCTTATTAACTGGCACATTAGTAATTATGATTAGCTCTCTAAGTCATCACTGGTTCAGTTTTGTTAGCCTGAAGAAGACAAATCAGGAGGGAAAATCCAACATATGAAGTTCTAGGTGCCCAATTCCAACTACAACGAACATTTAAATGGTAGTTCTAATCATAATATATATGATTGTGTGTTTTGCAGCACAAATGCTGTGTTCTCCCCAGATGAAATAAGTAGAAAGGCCACCACAAAGGTCCCAGATTCATAATCAAAATGCATATTTCAGCAAATGCCCAGACTCTGGATGCAAGTCTCCTGATGTTGGTTACAGAAGCCAACAAGAGTTGGAAAGAGTAAAGGGACACAGCTGTATTTCTCTCAGAATTTAAATAAGAAGAAAATGCAGTTTTAAAAAATTAGACTAAGATAAAATGTTTCTGCATCTTGGAAAAATTCTCTTATAAATACATTCCCTGGCAGTGTTTTAAAGCATAGATGTGCAAAGATAACACCATCAGCAATGGTCCTTTGTCAGATAAAGCAAGAAAAGGCAAAATAAACATACGCGTTTGGGAATCTGTCCGGGGTTTTTTCATGCCTATGTGGGAACATGGAGTTCCAGGCCTGGCATTTCCTTCCTGACACAGTGATGGAAGTTGTGCCACGGTAACTCTGGCCTTTGCCTCGGTAGCACTCCTCTGACAGAGGAACCTGCACAGGCACATCTGCGGCGAACAATAGAAACTGGTCTTTTGCATCACAATTTTATTTTCTTACTGAGTAGGCACAATAAAACATCAAACCCACAGGCTGACAAAAACAAATGACTCATTTATACAGACAGCATCATGGCCAGCATGCAAAGCAGAAGAGCATTTCCAAAGGTATTTAGAAAACTTTCACAGATTACCCTCCTATGTCAGATGCCATTCAGTGGAAGGTTCACCCCTCAGTTTCATTTTGGTGTAAAGATCAGAAAGGTCCCATGAAAAATTCTCAAAGATTAGATGTTAGTGATTTTGCCCCTGATATATTTCTAGAATTGACATTATGTTAAAGTGTTTTTTGTGCATAAATCAATGGATGTTTCAGATGAGATTTTTATTACTTTGGAAGTTCCTGCCCTCTCTTTTGTGGCTACTTTCAAAAAATGTGAATTTCTTCTATTTAGCACTTTTTCATCTCTTTAAACCTGTTGTTCAGTTTTCAGTTAACTTGTTAAAAATGCTCCACCTTTGGGAAAAAACGGAATATAAAAAAATAAGCCTCTTTCATCCTATAATTCTTCTGTTGGGTCGGCTGGTGATTTACATCCTTCACTGCACTTCCTTAATCATTGAAAATCCGATATTTGGCATCTTTTGTAACACACCAAGCAGAAAAACTGCATTAACAACAGTGACAAAGTGACTGAAAAAAAGATTTAACACATTTACAATGAGAAACAATAAGTCTCTCACTGTTTTAAAGTCCTGATCTCGAGTACGCTCCACTACTCATACCAGCAATCTCTTGTTCTTGTTCTCCATCACAGTGGGGAATTGCACAATATTCCCACCGAACGCTGCTGTTAACGGTGTAGCACCAAGGCCTCTTCTCTCCATCAGGGTTTCTACAGTAGTTTTCCTCTAAGCCCCTGAAACAGAAACACTGGCTTTAAATTACTCATAGAAATCAAGAAGAGTTGTGTGCAAGACTATTAGCAACTACTGCATGCAGAACTCAACTCAGTGGTTACATTTATTCTTTTGGGAGATTAATTACTTCATGGACCACTATTTTGGGACTGATCAACAGCCTTTGTATTTCCAGTCTAAATGCTGATGATACGTGAAGAACTTTTCCAATGCTTACACTTTCTCTTCTTGTTTTTGAGGCCAGTAAAAGCTGACTTCAAAACATAAACCATTGGTGTACCTGACCGTTACGGTAAGAACCAGGTGAGGCTGGATGTCACAAACTGATCCTGGAAGCACATGCATATGAGCACCAGTGCACACTGCTCTCTGCTCTGTGATGATGGAGAGGGTCTCACACGCCCAGGAAAACTTGCAGGATCCATTTCACAACCCACAGGATTAAAATACAGAGCTAAAGGCCTGGTCAGTCCCAGCTATCCTTGCCTGTTGATAATGCTCTGCAAACCCAGCTCCTCTGAGCTTGGAGCACGAGGATGAATTAGAGTGTTTCGGACTTTGGAGCATTGCTCTTTGGAAGAGTAACACATTGAGAGTGTGCCAAAACTCAGCCAGGGGATTTTAAACATCAAAGTAGTAAATACTTATAATTCTGCAGCGGGGTGTGGAGGAGACAGATGACACAAGTACCTGAGAATAAAGTAGCTGGTAAAAAAAAAAGGAATGCTGAAAAAAACTAAGAGCACTACCTGAATAGAAGTAATGAGAGCTGACAAAAGACGAGAAAACAGCTTATCAATATAGCTGCAGAAAACCTGCGCTACTCTTGCCTCTGTATCTGGATCTGTAAGGAATAACGATGTTCTTTGGCATTTGTTAAAATGATGAGGCTCAGCATACTTGCAGGGATATCTGTCAGGAATCCAACCATGTTTGTGAGGAAACTGTGTGTTCCAGTGTTGACAGGCATTTCCCGATTCAGTGATGGCTATCCTGCCTCGATAGTCTTCTCCTTTCCCTGAAAGACACTGGGAGCCCAGGCCAGAGACTGGTGGGTGTGTAGCTGTAACAGGATTTTTAAAATGTGAAAAAAAGAAAAGAAAAGAAAAGACACAGCTAGACAGTGCTTTCAAAGATATTAAAACCTCCCTCTGTTTTCTGTAATGTGAAACATGCATTTTTTTTTCTTTCAGCAGAGGTGACATTTGTCAAAAGCCACAGCAAACCCAAAGCATACATTTTCACAAGCGGTCAGGCTGCCAGATAGATGTCCTACGTCTGCCCTTTTACAGCAGTCAGTAAATAACTTTGCTGAGCCAAGCCAGACTTTGTGCCCGCAGTCCCTTGAGAGCAGAGCTGGGAAAGCTGTACGTAGTCCTGTAGAGTCTTGCAAAAACAAGTGGGATGAAGGGAGCACATTAATATCATAGACATGGGTAGGGTGGAAGGCCAGAGAGGATAAGGCCAAGAAGAAATCGTGAGAGAAAGCAAAACAGCCTTCAGAGCTGAGCCTCTGGAGTCAGTGAATTGGGAAAGTGGGGCAGGAGGAGGAGTGAAAGTTAATTGGTCTGGCATGTGGGGAACAGCAAAGAAAGGAAGAGTAATATCAGAGGCACAGAAGCTGCAGAGGGCAGAGAGAAAATGAATCTACAGTGCATAGATATTATAAATACTTTGTATATGGAATTTCCCAAGGAGACAAGTCTGACGTTAAAAGTTTAGTCTGTTCCTTAAGCTTTCTTAAAGTTTTAAGCACAAAATAGAGATGCTATGGTAACTTTCACATTTTACTTTATCATACAGGAGTCTATAAAACAGTCATTCTTCCATCTGTAATTGAGCATGCTGAGGTGAACTATATCTAGCAAACACATGCTGCTGCTTAGAGCACTGACAAGGGCAGATGTGTAAGAAAGCAAGCTCTAGAGATAAAAACACAAAAACTTTTCTCAAAATGCAGTCTAGTTCTACTAATGGCAAGGCTAATCTATTAGCATTTCTCTGTAGCTATTCAGTACTTTGGAAACATCTGGATTTAGTGTGCTCAGCTTAATGGGTTAAGCTAGCTCACCAGTAAGTCAGGTTTTTCTCTCAAGGCCTGAACTTGTTTCTCAGGATTCATCCCTTACTAGAAAAAAAAAGGCAGTGCTGGTCAGATCCGGGCAAAACATCACAGTATGGGCATGGTGGTTTAGGTGTTTTCTTTGAGTTAGCAGATAGCTGAAAACTACCACCCGATTTAACCTGACTGGCCTGCCTCTCGGGTAAAATGATAAGTAAAGTAGTTGAAGACAAAGTAGGATTTCCATAACATCTCTGGCATTATTGCACTTTGTGACACTTGCATTCTCACTAACGTTACATGATATTATGTAACAGAAATTTAGTGAGTGATTCTGCTTATTAATGTGCACTTTCTCTGGTTCACAACGATTTCCTCAGGTTACTCAGAACTGTGATTACTTGTCTTTCCTTTCTCTGCATCATTTTACTGAGATGAGCCTACCCTCTGGAGTGATTTCAGGAAATCAGACTCACTGCAACGAGGAATGTTGCAATATTCCCAGCGTTTAGTGGGGCTGGTAGTGAAACACCAGGGTCGAAGTTCACCATCAGGATTACGGCAATAATTCTTCTTCAGATCCTTCTCTGGAAAGCTGCTCATTGAAAATGAAAGAGAAGCTTGTGATTCAGCTACCACTGGCTGTAGCAATTAGGCTGTCTGCAGGCAGGGTCTCCCAGGCACTGCAGGAATGAATTCAACCCTGAATTTGACTCACTGTTTCAGGGTAAATCCATGCAGATGAGGCTCTTGGGCATCCCAGCGCTGGCACTCAAGCCCAGACTCTGTCCTGGAAGCTTCTCCATGGTAGTCTTCACCATTACACTGCATGCACTCTGCTGTAGGTCCTAGGTAGAATGAAAACAAAGCAAGGTGATTTATTAATGGAAGGCTACTGAAAGGAAAACAGAAAGAAGACAAATTTCTTGCTCTTTTAGGGTTTTGCTCCAGCTAATGATGAAAGGAATCCAAAAGATCATGCATTACAACCTAGCCAAATGAATCAAGATTTAGGGATACACATCATTTGGAGTGAGAACTTTGTCACGTATCTGTGTGTACTGATAGTAATGGGAGTTCTGCATGTAACACAGCAGTTGCATCAATCTTTACTGTTGTTAAAATTAAATAAATTGCTAGGGAAAAGAGCAGGACAATATCAGCAGATGATTAAAAATTTTCAGTTCCTCCATATTTACAAAATTATTTTGTTAACTGGAGCCAATAGGGAAGGCAACCTTTGTGTTGATAACTTCTTAAGTTGCAGCTTGATCTAAATTAACACTTGAAACCAATCCTCAATAATAAAGCAAGAACAAATAGCAGGAATAATATTGCCTACTCAAACACTCCTTCAACACTCCTTCCCTGAAAAATAAATATACCTTCTCCAGTGTGTGTGACCTGGTCCTCACACTCTGGGATGTTACAGTAATCAAATCTGGTAGCAGGATCTGTTGTGTAACACCAGGGTCCACTTCCATCCCCATCGGGATTTCTGCAGTAGTTTTCCTCCAGTCCTGCATCGGGGTGTTTTTCAGGTGTATAACTGTAATAGTATTAAAAATCTATTTTAATCCCAGTGATTTAATGGAGCAGAAGGGGAACATCTGACTTGCTCAGCTAGCTGTGGGCTGTATTCTTTCACAGTAAAAATGACAGAAACAGATTCCCCATTGTAACCCGTAAATGAAATCTGAAAAACAATCTGTAACTACCATTATTAGTAGCTTCTGCTTGGTCCCAGTCACCAATGAGGAGTGGACTTATAGCCTGTAAGGACTATGACAGTCTCAAATGATGATTATTGTCTTTAGTATTTGCATCCATCTGATCTAGTCAGCTCACTATGGCCTGTGGCTCTGTCAGGTATTTTTCTTAACGCAGCTACTTTAAGAGTGCAATATTTCTAGAGACTATTGACCAGCTAGGTCCTTTGAAACAAGTGACCCAAGGCTTTTTCCTATAGCAATTCTTCCAGAGAAGACTGAATAGCTTTAAATAGCTTTTAAACAAAAAAAAATCTAAACAGGCACATGCAAGTTTCATTAGAATAACATAAAAATACCCCAAAATTTCAACATAAGTCAGAGGAAACAGGCCTTCTGCTTCCACACTTGCTTCAGTGAGCCCAGTGGCAGCCAGCTTTGAGAAAACTCTGCCTGGGCAGGTCCCATGGGCACTTAGATGCCTTGCTGGATGTTTCTTCTTGACTGTCTCTGTATGGCAGGCAGGACGTCATAGAGCTGGACAGATAGCACTGCTCTTTTTTTTCCACACTTTACATAGAAGAGAGAAATTATGGCCCTAGTGTCACCGATAGCAAAATTTTCATCATGTCTTGATAGAAGGAACTTTTCATCTTCTTAAGAGGCCTAGCATTTACAGACTACTTCTCTAGCTGACAATGCACCCTTTCCTTACTCAGACCATTGCAGTTCTCTGCCAGTAAAGTCAAAGACAAGAAGACAGATGAAGAGAAAGTTGTCTTAGAAAGTCACCTGACAACTGATTTTGATAACATGGACTGTGAAGTTGTTTATACACCTGAAGCTGGGGAAACTTGGAAAAGATTCAGAACAATATGAAGACAAATACAAGTAAGGCCATACTTTGGATTGTGTGGTGTTTTTTCTGCCCACTTCTGGCATGGAATACCCCTCCGAGTTTTGGCTTCCATTCCTCTGTAGTCTTTCCCAATCCCTCTTTTACATTGTAGAAGGTAAACTGAAATGGAATTGGCATTATTAATTCAATGGTGTTCCAGTGTTGCATCTCTTGAAACTGAGAATCTGCAGATATAACTCTGAAGTTCATCAGTTCACAACGAACCATGTTTTACCCATAGGTTTTGCACCTCTTGTTCACACAGAGAGATGTGATTCCACAAGGTATATTCAAACAAATTAGTTAGCAACTATTAAACAATCTCAGAGTAAAATTCCTGACACGTTTTTATAAAGCTAATAAAATCAAGTGAAGAAAACAGATATAACAAGTTAAAATTGGTTTTAACATGTAGAAAAATCATACTTACACTCTCATACTACTGGAATAAAAAGGAATGGCTTTCACCAACAGATGGAGATTCTTTGAAATGCATTGTTCTGGGACTACAAATGTCTGTGCTGTGTGTCTTACCAAAAGGAGCTTTTGTGGGAGCTGCTGCCTGCTTGTCAGGGTGCTACTGGATTGCCCAAAAGTCTTGTCACTGCTGCTTTAATGCTGATGCTCCAGGAGCAAGTCCCAGCATGACCATCTCTGGTCAATAGCCTTGCCCCTGGACTTTATGATGTTGCCAGGTTCCTCCTGAATGATTTTAGCCTGTCTAAAGAAAAAAGGTGGACGCATCTGACACCTGGGGAGAGGGGGTGGAGGCTCTGTATAGCTGGATCAGGAATGAAGACAAGGAACTAACTTCCCACTTCAAATGGCACATGGATACCACTATGGATTTAGGTCTTGGTATTTGATCCCTCTTAGACAGCATTTTTAGTAGCATGGCTTCTTTCTGCTTGACCTCCTAAAGTCTCTTCTACTTTTCTGTCCTATATAGGATTTTGTTCTGGTGGCCTTTAGCCCCTGATAGACTGTGTTCCTCCAAAGAGGGATAGGATCAGAAACCAAGCTATATGACAAGACAAAATTAAGGTTTGACTGGGGAAACTGCTCTATAAAGAAGGAAGAGTCTTTAACCAAATTCTTAAGAAATATTTCAGTGAACAAGTGCCAAAACTTTGATTATTACCCCTACAAGAGGGTAAGCATCCCAGATGGCCACTGAGCTAGTTCTTAAACTCTGCAAGGCCAATTAGACCCAAAGGAAAAGATATTCTTGGAGGTGCGGGTGGGAAGAAATCTGACTCAACAAAATGTAGTGAGTGTAGCCCACAAAAGCTATGTATCTGTGCCTTGTGGATTATTCCTACTATTAACAAGGAGGTTGTAGTCAAAAGAGGATTCCTCATACAGGGTTTTGCCATTAACATAAGAAAAGTAAAATTGTAACTGCTGGACATATGTTCATGGAGTTTCCTTCATAAGTATGGACAATTCAGAGTATGGTCTGCATTCAGATCTCAGAGTGTCTGTAGTGGGGGAAAATGTGAGTGCCCAACATTGTGCGGCCCAGCACAGCTGGACAAACTCTTATACTCACAGAGGGATGAACCTTTTGGTTTTAAAGTAGATGTTTTATACAGATATTTTGAATCAAATCCCAAGGAAAACAAGCTCTGCCAAAGACTGATGCCAGAGTAGCTGTTACAAACTCCAAGGTCTGAGTCAGGCATAAGTGAGCTTGTACACTCACCATGAACCTAAGGGAGTGGCAGAGTCACAGAATGTCCTGGAGATTGCTTTTTCCAAGCAGAACAGATTCCATCATATTTCAGCAGAAGGGAGTTTTACAGCAGCTATTTCCTGGTGCTGTCCCCTGTCACAGTGGGGACAGAAAACCTTTCTGAGGCTTAAGGACACTAAATGTCTTTATTTACAAATTCAGGTTCAGGCTAGGTGACACTGGCTGTGATAATTATGTTGCTTCTAGGAAGACGAGTCTCTCTTTTACAATGCACTTTAACAGCTTTATGAGTAACATCTCTGGTTTGAGGTGAATTTGGGCCATTACAAACACAAAATGCTGTCATTTGGATTATCCAGAGGCTTCACAAAGATGTTGGCAATGGTACTTGTGAGTTTCAGAAGGAATGAGATAGTCTTGTACTCCTGCTAGTGAAAAATATAGGGAAGATGACTTTACATCCTGTCTGAAAAAAAACAGGCACTGTGAAACTATCACCTGAAAAAAAATGAAAGAACCAATTTTCTGGCTTCTAGAGCTAAAAGCAATGCATGATGAAGCAGACTCTTGTGAAGAGATATTCCTAAGAAAACAGAGGTAATGTGTTGCATAGCGCCAGCATAGGAGCTGAATGGTATAGCCAAAGGAGGCAGTTTGGGGACTCCTAGAGAGCAGAACATGGCAGGAGATTAAGATGAGACAGGCAGTCCCCAAATCGCTACAGATGATAAGAATGCTGGATGTTGAGCAAATGATGTCTGATAACTCATCAGATGAAAACGAAGAGACTGTGAGGCAGATGATTTTTTTCCTATGCTAGTATCTAGCTGCCTTAAGGCTTGGGTGTATGGGTTAGGTCGTTTCAAAGAACCACCACCATTAGCACAAGATAAAAACAAGGAAAGAGAAAATAGATTCCACATGAAAGAATTTGGCGTTCATGACCTACAGTCCAAGCTGTGGCAGTGCTTGATTGCAGCTTTCAGTGGCATTGATAGATACTAAATATGAAGGACACTTGATTTTGGCCTAGTCTGCAGTGTGAGCTGAGAAGACCCAGTGTCTACTTTAAAATGGTCAGAAACGGTCAGCCAGTCACATCAAAGGACTGGTAACTCTGCAGATGAATACATGTGCTCTGACAGCCCACACAGTGATGCAGTGATGGCAGTGAAGGCAAGAGAGGCGGCTGCCCGCCGTGCCTAAGTGGGACACTTAGTTTCATCCTGCAGAAGGACAGCAGGTAACCATGTCTCTGTCCTGGGCCTGACACCCAGATAAGTCCCTCCACACATGGGGGACCCTCGACATGACAGGCACATACGGCCTATGAGCAAGTTCAGGAAAAATAATGAGAAAATCCACTTGTCATTAGCACAGAAAGAAGATACCAAGAACACATATTGCACCATAAGAACAAAATGTCACTGGCTGATAGTAGAGGTTAAACTAGTAGTTACTGAAGATATCTGTTACAAATTGAGTTGCACCTGGTGCCATGATCCTGGCAACCCATTATCCAGTCTAGTAGCAGAAGAATTAGGATAAAGCCGTTTAAATGCTAACATTCTAGGGGTATTTTTGTTATGTTTGGGCCAGATCTCCAGCAGATGTTAATGAATTCATCAGAATTGTATCGGTTTATACTAGCTGGGAATTTGGACATGAACTGCTTTCTATTTAAAACTTTGATATGACAAAGGGGACTGGCACGATAACTATTCATGTAGTTTCAGCTTTCTGTTTATCTTTCAAATGCCTCATAATTGTAAAGACAGTGAAAATTACTGTCTTCTCAAACAAACAGAAATGTTTAGGAGCTTTCTTTTTCTCAGAGATTCATTGAAGTTAGGGTTTGTGACTGCATTATTTATGTTCCCACAAAACTTATGAAAATAGTCTAGTTTAAAAAATATTTATTTTGCCAGATATATAGCATCTATTCAAAACTTAGAAAAACATTAATTAATTAATTTCAAAAATAATCTTAAAACCAAGCCACTTATCTGAACCTGGCATACAATAACTAAGCATAAACAAAACAGCTTAAAAAACATGAACGCTTGATTATAATTCAAAAAACCCCACAATTACAAGTCAAATTATTTCAGTCAAATAATTCTTGATGGAATTATTACACAGGAAATTAGAGAAGTGGGTAAATAGAAGTAGGTAATCCTGTAGTCTTGAAAATTTGTGTGACCAAGGACTCCACTAGCTCCATGAAGCAGAGGACTGCAAATACTTAAGGGGCAGAGGAATGCATGATTTTTGCTTTGGAGTATGTTTATTCTGCCTGGACCCAATAATACATGACTAAAGCAGTAAAATATGAATTGAAATATAAGAAGCCTTGATGCGATATGGGAAATTCTCTGGCATTTTTGACCCAGTTCATAATGGGTCCACCACACTGAAACTGTCACCACCTGTAACATTTGCTCCAGCACTGCAGCGGAGAACACAAGGATGCAGTTAAAACAGGTTTAGCATGTAAATGTGTAGCATCTTACTATATACGTACTTTTCTTCTCATAAAGAACTGCATCCGTGCTGTTGAACGTCACTGTCATTTTGGCATTTTCAGCCAGTGTTAAACACTGTAGCTTTTTCCTGGTGAATAGGAAGGCCCTGTTGAAATTGAGAAGGAAGCAATATTTTTAATTCAGTTCAAATTATTCATCTAATAACTATTTTTCTATAAAGTATTAATTTACTAGCACTTTTTTGTATCCACTTATGTCTTTCAGATGCTGCACTCAGTATTCGAGGCACTGAGTAAGAGACTGACATTTTCTACTGCTCTGAAGTGGCTGACTTTATCAGGATGTATAACTCCGTAAATAAGTTACTGTGTGGGAAGCTAGTTACTGCATTGGCAAAATGTTATCAACAGCATCCTCTCTGCTCAGGTTAGTGCCTTTCCCTACAATGAATTAGAAACATCTCACCCTTCTTTTGTGAAACAAGCAGCACCCAGTAAAGAGACGTAAGCAGCTCTTACAGGAACTTTAACATTTACTGTAGAATGAGTAATACCTTGTAAATCCACCTTTTACTTGACCTTGTGGTAATTTATGAGTGGAGATAAGCCACAAACTAACGGCACAAGCATGGGAGATATTTCTGTAGGGAGACCTGCAGCAGCATGGGGTTATTGGTTCTGAACAACAGTAGGAAAATATCACTGATATGCAGACACCCACAATGACACAATTTTAACACTGAAATAGGTTGCCAAGAGAGGAGGTGAATGCCCCATCCCTGGAAACATTCAAGGCCAGGTTGGATGAGGCTCTGAGCAACCTGATCTGGTTGGAGATGTCCCTGCTGCTTGCAGGGGGTTGGACTAGATGGCCTTTAAAGGTCCCTTTCAACCCAAATCATTCTATGATTCTAAGATTCAACAGAAATTACAGAAATTACCTGCAGTTAAAATTTCTTTCTGCTTCACATTTCTCTGCACATTCCTTTTCATTATTTGTCTTGTAAAACTCTTTATTTCGAGTAAGTATCCAAACACCATCTGTTCTTAAATAGTCATCCAGTATATCTCCTTTCACTACAAGGGAAGGAAAAGAATCAGAATTTAAAAATAAGATCTGTGCCTTTGAGTCTCATTTCCCATGTAGCATTCGTAGGTGAAGACACCATTTATTTTGTGAAACTCTGGTTAATATATTATAAACTCTGAGGAATTTCTGTCTCCTCACACAGCCACAGCTATGTGACTGGAGCATCTCAAAGGAAAAAAACAGCAGAAAAGCGATGTAGAGAAGCATGTCTGAATGGAGTTATGTATGGTTTGAAGCTGAGAATAAGAAATGTGAAACAAGAGTGAGAGGGACCGGAGAGAGGCACTAGATGGTGTCAAACAAACACCAGTCAGAGAAAGATGAAGAGAAGTGATAGCAATATTAAAGTTTTGGAGAAGTGTGAGTTGGGAGGATGTGAGGTTGTGACCTCCCATGTGGATGGTGCAACCACTACAGTTTTACTGGTCACTGAATAATTGTTTGTCCTAAGATGTCTTGCCCTGGAGCAAGAAATCTCAATCGTAAAATGATTATATAGTCTTTTACAGTGGTCACTATTATTTTTGTTGTAGTGAGTTGAGCAGACTTACTAATGAATCTGCCAGGTTGCATCTCTGTTGCAACAAATTAACCCAAGATTTTAAATCAGTAAATCAATTAGTATCATATCTGAAAACTACACGTGCATAAGATATGTATGATGTACCTGCTAACACATTTAACGCTTAGCTCCAAAATGTTGCTCACAATGAAGTTTGCCATCTAATTAATTTTTCCTTATGTCTGTAAAGATTCTATGTTTCTGTTCCTAATTTGCACAAAAGATTTTGCCATATCCAGCAGAAGGTTATGAAGTTACAGAACTGATACGGTTTAATTATTTTACTTTTCAAGCTAGATTATTATTGACAGACACAGGAAATTCATAATCTCATAGAGCATTCTCACAGGTCATTACCTGTCAATCCTTCCTTTATGCAAACATTCATATCAATTCACTGCAACATCACTCCAATGTAATTAACTCCCATGACATACGGGTCATCCATCACCTACCTCCACATGACATAATTTCATATAAAATAAAAGGTATTTGGGCCATTAATGAAAGTAAGATGATTAATTGCCTGAGGGCAATCTTCTGTGACTGTTTGCAGAGCTGGTTCAATGCTATAAAATCTGCATGTCTTAAGAAATCCCTGACCCTGAGGCCTCCCATATCTAACCTTACTGTTACAGTGGGACTATGTGGAGCACCAACAGCCTACCAGTTTCTCCAGACGGACTCAGTAAGCAAGTGTTTCTTCTCTTGACCTTTTTACTAAGCACTGTTCCAGAATTGCAGCAGACCAGAATAGGAAAATATTACTGTCCAAAATCTGTTGACTTAAAACTATATGTTTGTCCAAAGACCTCTGCTTTGGATACCATTCCTTTTCAGTGACCATAAAAAAAAAATAAAAAATATTTCAGTTGGTTTAAGATTAAACACATGAGATTTTGGATGACATGCATATGCTAAAAGGCAGCACAGATTGGCAGAGGCTTAGATAACAGAAAAGAAAATGTGATCTTAGTTGCCTGAAAAACACTGCAAAGTGTAAACTTAAAAAAGAGCACAATAGAAAAGAACACAGATTTTAAAATGTATAAGGAATGTATTATTGTGGCTAAAGTCCAGGTCTTTATAAATTCAAATATGATACATGATAATTGAACAGAATATGCAAATATATGTGAGCAAATAAATTTCTTCTTTTATGTACGTACCTTTCCAGACTTGACCAGTACTAATCCAAAAGACATAAAAATAGATTTAAGGCAGTTTTGTGAACCATCACATTGGAGCAAGTGACTTAGAGCTGATAACAATGAGCAAATAAAAATAACATTATAATCTGTCTTCTATAACCCAGCACAATCATACAATATGTCCCTGTTATTCTGTCATATTAAATGTTTGAGCTATTAGAAAATCATAGAAACTGTACTGATATGTTTTTAACAGTACTTTTTAAAAGTCATTTAAGTGCCATACAATGATATGAAATGTTAAAGTAATAGAAAATATGATATTGGCTTGAAATCTGATTGAAATATATGCTACATGGGGAATATTTGTTTACTGAATTTGTAGATGAGCTTACAATGTGCTATATTACCTTTAGTGGAACAACTATCTTCTTTTGGAGTTGTAAAATAGAATTCTAGACATATTCCTGGAAAAGTTGATCTGGGTTACAAAAGATTAAATTTCTACCTATTGCTCCCAGGAAAACAAGGCAGAAATTTTTCTTGTAAGTGTTTGACAACAGAAAACTTGAAATGGCTGGACTGTAAAGGAGCTTTTTAATTTTTAATTTTATGTTAAATAGCTTTTAATTTTTTTTTTTTATTTTTATGTTAAATATTTCATTTTACAGCTTTAAAACTCCTGTTGTAGAGGATGAAAATCAGGATCGCTTTGCTTAGCAATGCTTGGCAGTAAAAACATCATTAGGATGTAAAAAAAGCCCGCTGAATTCGGAGATGGCTCTCTCGCTGACTGCTGTGGGTTTAAAGTAGGCTTTGGGGCTGCTTTCCCAAGGTATCCCCATTTCTGGCCATCAGGCATGTTTGCAGGGAGCTATTAGTTCCCCACAGAGACACCAAAACTGTTGCTCTTCTGGTGTCTCTAACAAACACTACACTGAGGCAACCACAGCTCTTGCTTTATCTGACAGCAACTCTCACTGGCCAGCAAGACCCAAATCCATCGTCATCCTGGTAAGCAGCGACACAGGGATTTGGGGACCTACCTTCACCAAATGGAGCTTGCAAGCGTTCGGCCCCATCTCCCCTAGCCAAGAGGAAAGCAAAGGACTCTTACCTGAGCTGAGTAAGAAAAGAAAGAGAAAGGCAGCTTTGCTAATCCTCATTTTGGCCCAGCTGGCGGGTGCTGGAAGTTGTGTGTGCCGGTGCACAAAGTTTTATTGACTCGCACTGGAGTGAGGCAGCATCAAACAAACAGGGCAGCTAGTTTAAGTTAATCATTCTCCCATGCTGTGACCCCCTTTGTGATGGTGTGGCCACTGAAACAACCTTGAATTGGATGGATTACCAAATCAGACTCAATCATTTGTACTGGATGATGGGAAATGTAAAGGCAATGTAATGTTTTGTGGGTCATGTTTTTGTTCTCAGATTGCTTTACCTTACTTTGTAAAGTAAAGATGGGGATTATGGTGGTGGAAAGCATGGGAACCCAGGCACAATCTAATTCTACGCAGTCCTGTATATTCAGCTTTAGGTCCCAATGGTATTTCTAGTCACAGACTTGCACTGCTTAGGTTGGAACTGCTTCTGATTTATGCTTTTGTGTGAGCCAGTCCCCAAAACCAGACACTGATAATGCTAATTGTGCATCAGAATTTCTTTCAACAATCGTTAGTTTCCTTCCTGGGGGAAAGAAGCTTCCTTTGTTCAGTTATTTTCCATTTCTGGGTTGGTTTTGTTGTTCATGACTCGGGAGGCAGCATTCATTTTGGTTCAGTGTATAATGTGTCTTTGCCCTCCAGGCAAAGCTCCTGATAATGTCAGGTCTCCCCAAGACCTCAGAGTGCATGCAGGGTGCCACACATTTCAGCATCACCACCTCCATCACCCCCATGGGACTCAACTAAGGCAAGCTGGGCATTCCCAGCCAGAGTGCCCTCAGAAGCTTCAACTGGTTTAACTGGCGAGTGGGTATAGCCCTCAGCTGGGATTGGTGGGGCAGAGGAGAACAGCAGTTAGGAGCAAGGTGGGAATCCCACATACTCCCCTCTGTGCTGGGAAAATGATGGTGCTGGAATGGCCACATGCAACAACCACATCCCTGTGAGCACTGATGACCAGAGGAGTCATCTGGGGAAAAGCGGTGGTAAAAAGGCACACACCTCCATGGCACAGCTGGGAAATGCACCTTGGGCTGGTGGGGAGGCCAAGGGGAAGTGGCCTTTCTGCCTCAGCTCTGAAATACTGCAGAGGGCTCTCAGTAGGGAGCCAGTGTGTAGCCTGCAGTCCGGATGGGCAGAAGAAGTGACGCCAGTAGGAAAAGAGATGATTGGTCTTGGTATCTGTTTTGTGGTCAGTTGTGTCCATGTACCATCACATTCACAGCTCATCCCTGATCCTACCTCCACAGTCACTTTTTTGAGCATATCATTTAACGTCCACCACACCTGGCAGAGGGATGGAACTTTGATGTTTCTAGAAGGCTTCAGAAAATCAGTGGTCAGACAGAGAAAATAAATCAAAATTTGTTTTCCATAAGGACACTTAAGGAAAGTGGAAGCAAACACCGTTCATTTCTGCTTGGCCAGTCAGCAGGTCTGTAGCCTCTAACTAGCATATTAGCACACGCATAGGTGAATCCCAGGAACATTCACCTCGTACACATGGATGTGGAAGAGACAGGCTGTCCTAACGGAAAGCAGGAGTACCTCACAGAGAGATTATGGGGATATAAATGGCAAGAAGCAGGATTAGAGGGCCATTTGGGAGTGAGAAGGGCATGGAGGACCTGAAGATTTCCCAGCTTATTTCCCAGATATAGGAGAGAGGTGAGGTCATCAAGAGATGCAGGAGCCCATGATGAGCAGCAGCACAAACTATGCAGAGCCAAGCCTCGCTTGTTCTGCCACTGACAGCACTGCTAGTGCTGCCCTCAGAGAGCAAATGCCATAGCATATAGATGCAAAAGTTTGAAGCCACTTTAGATCTGCTAGGAAACAGCATGGAACACTCTTTTCTCTTGGATCTTATTTAAATCTTAGACCAATCAAAGCAGAGATATTTTCATGCCCATTTTGTATTAGAAACAATAGAAACCACATCTTTGCTCCTTAAAATTTTGCTTTAAGCCTACCTGATTTTGTTTGTGATTTTTCTGGAGAATGTGCTGTCCTAGTAATGTCCAGAAGGGTGCAGCAGATGATACTTTTTTGATAAAGTGGGTGACATTAGACCCCCAGCATAAGCAAAGATGTCAGTAAGCACTCATGATACGTTGTCAGGAGATGTTTGTCCATAAGCTTGAAAAAATCCCGAGGGATTTTTTTGGACTTGATGATCTTGGAAGCCCTTTCCAACCTTAAAGATTCTATGATTCTATGATTTATTATTTCATTGCTCATATCACAGCACTAGCTTATAAGGGAATTTGTGTTATGCAAATATGCTTTTCTCTTCTTTCTCAATTCCTCCTTTTCCTTCCTGACACAATACAAGACGCTTAAAGTTGATTTGTTTGAACTTCTGTGATATTAAAAGGTTCAAATGCTTTATTTTCTCAAAGCGACGTTCCATGTAGGAAAGACAGCATGCAAGCGTGGCATACAGAAAAACAATAGAATGAGAAAGAGTGAGGGAAAAAAAGCCAAATAGAACATTATCACTGTAAGATACTGAAAAAACATAATAAAGATTATGACACAGTGAAAAATAGAGGCATGTGTTTGGAACAAAAAAAAAAACCCTCAGATTTTGTGAGAGCAAAGAGCAGATTTCTCTAAATTAGAAGAATAAGAAGGAGAAGAAAAAACTCCCTTGAAAAGGAAAATAAATATGGATAAAACAAATGGGTTGTGAGCTGAAACTAATGTTCTTAAATTAATTTGGAAAAACATAGACAGAGCTGCACAGTAATAAAAACAAAGAAGAATTTGAATGTCAAGTGTCAGATTATAAAATACTTTGATTAGGCTTTCAGCTTGGAGAAAGAGATTTGTACGTGCTTGCTTGTTCTACACCTTTGTTTGTGATGTACATCATGCAGCTCTGCTGCACTGGCTTGTAGTGTGTATTTTCTTTAAGTGATGAACCGGAGACTTGTCAGTTAATCAAGAAGATACTTCCAGCCACTGATTCAGTAAGTTCTGTCAGTGAAATACAAATATTTCTGCTGACTTCAGAGGGCTTTTAGACAGGCCTTGTATAATTTTTAATTCTTAAAATCAAGTTAATGACTCTTGGGAGGAAAACAAATCTAAGAACAGAAAAGAAAATGAATGCATCTCCAAACAAGTGAGTGAAAAATCAAATATCCCTCCTGCAAGTAAATAATAGCATAAAAAATTGTCTGAAACCCATCTCTTTATAATTTCCTGAACCAAATAATGTGAGTCATAAGCTCCACAAAATATGAATTAGTTATTATTTCCTCATCAGATGCAAATACGTTCCAAATAATCAGTTTCTAAATTACATCATACTGTCTCTAATCTCTAACTTTCCTTTCCTGGTAAAGAGGCATTGATAGAAGTAGTAAGTGAGAGACACCCACAAGAAGTAATAGAGTGGATAGTGAGTGGTGGGCACAGCTCTTGTATTGGTTTGCCAATTTATTTATTTTTCAGTTTCTTTTTCCATGTTTAGTCACTGAATTCCCCGCCCTGAACTGATTTCCAAGGGAAATGAGTGCAGTGTCCTCTAACTCTCTAATGCTTTCCTGCTTCATTGACAGGCTTAAAGTCGATTTAACCATTGACACAAACCTGAATCAGGTAGACTGTCAGGGCACAGTTCAGATACACTGAGCACAGAGCAGGACCTAGCTCCATTCATCAGCAAAATGTGAAAGTCATTTTTATAAATTTCAGTACCTCATTTTTGGGGGCTCCATTACTGATCATTCATTTGTTCTCATGAATACTTACATTTTTTTCCAGAGGATGCCACTGATGATGATTACTATTGATATCAGAGCCTCCAACTGAAATCAGAGCCCAAGGACTGGGTGCTTGACATAGATATTACACTTTCTCAACTCTGAAGAGATTACTCTGGTAGCAGGTAAGGCGTGAAGAAATAAAATGGCATGGCCAAGGCAGTGACAAGGTCAGAAATCCACATTGGCCCTAACTACTTCAGAAATTGGTGCACATGAGCACTTGGCTTCACACGCAACAGCCTATTGCTTGCATTTCTATCAGAGGGAGTGTCTGTGAGAAAGGAGAGTAGAAGGTGGCAAGAAGCTAGTGCCTTCCACACCTGGAGCAATGGGTCTGCTTAACATGTACCAGGAGCTCAGGACTATTTCAGAGGCACCTCCATGTTAGCACGTGTCCCATCGACAGTGTCGCCTGGGCAAAACGCTGCAGGAAGTTTCCTATTTATAAAACAGGGGCAGTAAATACTTCGCTGCCCGTCTGCTGCGAGGTTAGTAAATTCAGGCTTATTTTGGAGTTAAAAGGCCTAAATGCTAAGCATAATCCTTTTACCAGGCTGTGAGGCAGGTATGGTTCAAAATCTGCATGTAAGTATTGAAATCTTATAAATAATACTGACCAGGCTCCATCCATACACCTGAAAAATCAAATAAGGCTGGCTGACAGAGCAACATCTTACTCCTCCCAAGTTAAAAAACTGCAAATGAAACAGAACTTGCTGGGAAGCTGTGTGGTGTGGGTCAGAGGAAAGAAGACAGAATGAAAAAGAGTGGGTTGTTTTGGATAGAGATCTTATTACTAGAGGAATATACAAAAGGAATCTTCAAATATAGGCATATAAATATATATCTAATATAACACACATATGTACGTGTGTGCATATATATATATAACGATCACTGCAAGTAAGAGTAGATAGTCTATTCACCATAAATGTGGAGGATAAGGTAAGCAGTATGGATTTAAATATACAAAAGAGATTTAAAATCAAATTAGAGAAAAAAAAAACTCTTTCACATGAGGGAGAGTGAAGCACTGGAATTTTGCCTGGGGAGGTTATGGGATCTTAGAATCATAGAATCATCCAACCTGGCCTTGAACGTTTCCAGGGATGGGGCATAAACCACCTCTCTGGGCAGCCTGTTCCAGTGTTCCACCACCCTCAGTGTAAAACGTTTTTTCCTAATGTCTAATCTAAATCTACTTCCCTTTATTTTAAAACCATTACCCCTCGTCCTATCACAACAGGCCATGCTAAAGTGTTTCTCCCCATTTTTCCTGTAGGCCCCCCTTTAGGTACTGGAAGGCCACTCTAAGGTCTCCCCGGAGCCTCCTCTTCTCCAGGCTGAACAGCCCCAACTCTCTCAGCCTGTCCTCATAGGAAAGGTGCTCCAGCCCTCATATCATCTTCGTGGCCCTCCTCTGGACTCACTCCAACTCCATCTTCATGACTGGAAGTTTCAGGAACAGGTTTGATAAATACCTGACAGACATTTTGGGTCTGTATGTGTTCCTATGCCATGATAGTTGAACTTGATAATCCTTTTTCTCATCTTTTCCTTCTAATTCTGTCAATTAGATTTGTGACACCTAAACAATTCCTCAAAAGAGCTGCACTGCAATTCTCTACAAGCCGTTGGCAGCAATCCTCTTTTCTCTGCAGGATGGCTTTTGCACCTCCTGCCTTCCTTTTCCACTGATCTCCTCTCAGAGCTTGTAGACATGTAAAGAGGAAATGTTGCACTTCCAGGACTCCACAGCTTTACATACTCAACTTCCCCCAGCCACTGTCCCTGTTAACTACCTTGGTTATGTCTATGTGCTCTGCTCAGTTGGCTGGCTGCAGTTCAGTGCTGTAGGTCATGTCTTAGAGCATTTGGTTTGGGAAGAGTACAGCACACTGCATCCTTGCCCCAGGAAGACTGATTGAGCAGGATAACTCTCTTCAGAGATAGAAGAAAAATCTTTTCTTCTCCAAACTGTCCTGGGAACACTCAGAAATCTCATTTCTCAAAATGTCTCCAGTATGAGCCTAGAAGCAACATCATTTCATACAAGTGACAGCTTCTCCTGCCCAGGGGCACACTGAGCACAGTTGGTTTGCCTCTGCTTTTCACAACATAATTGCAACTTCTGGAGTTGCCTCACCTTGACAGTTCAGTTGTTTTTAGCTGGAGTGCCCCTCAGCTATAACGAGAAATACATGCAAGTCAGACTTGTTTAGGCCTGATCTCCTGGAGTTTGCCAGTTCTCCAGTAGCTGGTGAGGGAGAGTTTGTGTCCTCCTGGCACCCACCAAACTGGGGCTCTGACTCCCACCCAGCATCTGCTCTCCTGCCTCAGGCTCTCATCCACCCAGCCTCTCTCAGCATCAGCACCACAGGTGGTACCAGCGTGCTCCCAGCACTGCTGAATACTCTTTATTTGGAATAGCCTGATAATGAATTATCAGACAATAAAATGCTTCAGAAAAACAGCTTGACCTAAATGACCTTGCTAAATAACACACTGATACTCATTTTAGTCTGCACGTATTGGTTTATGATTAAGGCCCACCGGGAGGACAGAGCATTCCGATGAAGCATGCTCAGAGGAATGATGTCCTTGTCAATAGAAACAGTTGTCTAGGCCTAACTCCTTCCAAAACTGAAGGTCTCCATAGCTTGCTGCTTTTGAGGAAGGTTCGGGGCACAGGCCAAGAACTATTTCCTCCTGCAATTGTTTGGTCCCATAGAAACAATTGAATCTTTAATTTGAAATGTACTGCATACACTCAAAATGTGAATTTGTGCTCTTTACTATAGCAACTGAAGAGCTGGAAATGGGTCCCCAGAGGACACCTAGTCCATCTCCCTTCCCTCAAACAGAATTAGCTCTATGATGTCCTTCCTGACTGCTGCTTGAACAACCACAGATTAAAAACCTCCCAGGATGGCAACTCCACACCCTTCTCAGGAAAGCAGCTAACAATTATCCTTACAGTTAAGACTTTCCTGATGTCTAATCTAAAGTTTTATGCTGATGTATAGTTCTTTCATATTTTAGAGTACGTGAGAAATTCACAAGGCATCAAGTAGAGTAGCAGATTTGTAAAAAATAACCCAGGATAGTACAAGCCTAACAGATCCTAGTAACTCCTCTGCATAGATGGATTATGTTTGCATAACAGATTTTGAAATGCATTCAGACAACTTGCTGCAATATTAAGTTTAAAGTACATGCAGAATACTTCAAGTAAAACACATATAGCTATACATATTATTTTATATTCATGTAACTATTCATGTAACTAGGTGTATGAGAGTAGTGGCTCAAAAAGCCACTACTGAGAACAAATATCTGAGCTGACATTTTGAGATGACTGCTGTGTCTCAGAGCCCTCTACTGAGCCACAGCTCTATGGCCATCCCTGTGCCATGTGGCCCCAGACTCTACTCCTCCAGTTGCGCTCTAGTTGTACCAGCGGGGCTGTTCCTTATCCCAGCAAAGCTTGCACACAGGCAACGCAAGAAGGGCTACATCCCTGCTGTTTCCAACATTGTTCATGTTTACCCTTCTCCTACAAGTAGTCCTGGGTCACCTTCATTGTAGCTGCAAAGCTAGACCTGCTGGTACTCTGACATTTTAAGTGATAAATACCTTCTTGGCAGATGGTAAACCTTGGGCTAACGGCTCTCTTCCAGGAATTTTGTTCAGGAAAAAGCCTGTCTCAGGATGACTTCACATGTGAGAGGTCTATCCTACTGCTGCTGTGAAACATGCTCAGACAGGGCTGGAGACAGCGCAAGAATGACTGGGTGGAATGTAAAGCGTGACAGCTCCTGATGTCTGTGAAGTGGCTCTGCTCAGCTAGCTGGGAGGATGCTTTGCTGGAGAGCTGAGCTGGTAGCTGACCTACCTAAACGAGACAGACAGCTCTTGTGCATCAGCTCCCGTATGGGCTCTGACTTGCCACCCTCCCCACCAGGCAAATCACTACTTGGATACAACCAAGGGGCAAGCAGGGGATCAAACAGTGAGGCGCAAACCCTTTCCTGATGGTGAGGACCATGGAGAAAACCATTTGGCTCCCTAAGGAACTCCCCATGGGTCCCACCAGGCAGGGCCTGGCAGCCAGGGCCCATCCCAACCCCAGCCAGGAGTAGGCAGCCGGGACAAGGATGGGTTGGGACATGGGCCCACGAGTGGGCCCAATTTGGCAAGGTGTGTGGCTGGGCAGGGCTGTGGGGAGCTGGAGATCAGCCTGGTTGCAGTGTCGCTGGGGCAGGGATTGACGGTCCCAGGGGCTGACATGGGGTCCTGGGCCATGGGACAGCATCAGGTGGCCAGGCAGGGACAGTCTGGGCTGGTGGGACCACCAGGCTCCTGATAGCTACAGGCCAGGGAACTGAGGTAACAGGAGCTTATTTCCCTGTCTTGCACCCATGCCATAACTAAGAGGTCCCTCTCCTCTGCACAGGCGGTTTCTCTTATAAATGCCATCTGTCCAGAAGAAGCCCGTTTAGTTTCATGTCTTTCAAATCTCTTCCTGCTCTCCTGAGAGCAAGCTGGCATCCAGCCCCGTGGGTAAGAGTCCAAGGTCAGAGGCATTTCTGTTGAAAAAAATCTGCAAAAGCAGTTTCATTCTGTGGAGAAACTGAAAGTCCAGGACACTTGACTGCCTCTTATCTTTGCACCCACAGATACACAAATGTAGCACCAATAAGGACCTTTTTTTCCTGGTCTTTTTCCATGCTTACATCCGCTGTGACTTTTCCTGCACGGTGCAGGGCTGGGAGCTGGACTGGCACAGGCAGCTCTGGCGGAATTGCCTCTACAGCCCTCAGGAAGAACTTACTCATTTCGCACAGACATTTCACTGAGCAAAGAGATAATAATCTGCTATGACATCTATGAGTACATATTTTATTGGGTTTAAAGTAAATGTCAAAACTGTACATAAGAACATAGCAAACTATAATGCTGGACAATACCTTACGTGCACAATGTATGGACTACTCAGCCCTACATTTGCCTTGTTTCTTTCCATATTTCTCAGGTATTACGTTGAAATTTATCTTTCTGTCCTAAACTGGGCCTCCCTTTGAGGGAAATCTTGTTTCTTCTCATCTGAGAGGAACATCTCGAACCTAAACCTCTCCTTTCCCCCTGACAGACACGGCAGAGATGAGCTGCATATCCTGTCACAGGTCACTTGTTGGTGACCCAAATGCACTAGCATAAAATAAATGCTGAACAATTGTAACAACTGCATATATTTAATTTCAATGAGCTGTTAGCAGTTGGCTCAGAACACAGGTAGGAGCTGACTTTGTCTAGTAAAACGAAAACAATATATTGTTTGTCCAGGTGTAACATTAAGTCTAAAATGATCTCAGATAGCATCAGCTCCTGCTGTACAGTAAATCTGAATCTTAGCTCATGGCAACTGGGCTTTCTAGCAAAAAAACCAAAAAACCAAAAAAACTTATTACTCTCTTTCCTGTAAAGGATGTGTTCTTAGGAAATCACAAAAGCTGAAACTGTTCTACCTCTAAAACCACTTCATAATACATGCTTTTGGATAAAGTCCCTTTTAATAACAGTTTTATTTTCTTTGGAAACAACTTAATGTTAAATTCCTACAGGCAGAAGCTACTGGCCTTTATATTAGGACATGCTGGCCAACCCATGCTGTAATGAACTATTTTTATTCTCCTCCCTTTTCTGATGTGAGGTCATGCCACGTTCTTCCCTGATGAGTTAGCAAACAGCTTTTCAGCATCACGATCCTCTGTCCTCTGTGCGGTTGTCACCTAGGTTCTCCTCTGGCTTCTCGTCTGGTTCTAGAGTTTCAGGCTGTCAGATTATGCAGATTTCCTTCTTGAGACATTATGCTTTTTTTCCTGGAGGACACTGAAATACAATCTTTAGCTCTGCTGCTTCTTGGCTAAAGACACTAGGAGGAGGTATTTGTATAAAAAAGGATCTAAATTGGCTGCCTAGGGTGAGAGGGAGGAGAGACCTGTCTACCTAAAGGTAGGACAGTCCTTTCCTCTTCCCCTGCAATCATGCCTCCAATATGTGGCAACAAACTCAGGGACAGAGCACTCAGGCAACAATAAAGAAAGCAGGAGCTCTATAGTGTAGCCCCTTAATCATCTGCAAAACTTGCAGATTTGGGGCTTGAAAATGCCTTTTTAAGGTTTAGCCCTACATTTCCAAATTAAATGCATACTTGGGTACCCTGGGAAAGAGGCCTTGATGTTCAGAGACATTGTGCAAATGTAATTCTTATTTTGCATCTGAACCTCACATTAGCAAAGCAAAACAAGCCCACTTGATCTAGTGAGCTAGAAATTGATTTAGTTGTCCATCTTGGGAATCCTTCCAGAAGGCATATTAACTTTAACCACCCTTTACACAGAGAGATAGACTATTATTTTTGTTTGAAAAATGCCTTTTCTTTTACCTACGTTACCTATTGCTAAAAAGAAGGGAAGAAAGAAGGTTATTACTAAAGCAGCATCCAAGATTTGGTTCATAAGCAAGGATATTTGGTATTGCTATGATAATAGGCTTGGCGTACAGCATGAAGCTGGACTGGAAAATTATTTAAAATTCAACAACTCAGGTGTGTGGCTTGTTCAACAAATTGTTCCTCCCACTAAGCAAACACTGCTTTTAGGGGACCCATTTTTAGTGGTCAGAATAAAAATTTATCCATGTTCATCTTAAGCAAAAAGTCACAGGTAAGCTATGGCTAGATCTCCTTTAGAAAGCTTAGCTAGCAGAGCCATCTCAGTAAAAAGCCTCGTAAAGATATGGATATAGGAGTAAAAAATGTACATAGAAGTACAGCCTATGTACAGGGCACAGCCATAATCTGCATTAGTATGAATTCTTCCATAACTATATCTGCTTTGGGGTATTTTTGTCAGTTTAACTACATCAGAACAATTCAAGTGGAAAAGTCAGTTCAGTTATCTTCTAAAGAGGTGGAAATCATTTTGTGGACTGAGAATCCTTTGGAACAGTATTCCACTCTGTGCAAATAAAAATTGAAAAGGCTTTTAGTTTGCTTGTTCTTGTGATGATGGTCTAAGGACATAGGCAAGACAAGATCTATAGGTGGAGTTAATATTTTCTGTTAGGTCAGTAATACAGTTGGAAAAATTAGACAAGTTTCTGTGCACACAAGCCCTTCCTTGTGCCTAAAAGTTCCTCTGATTTTTCAAGCCATACCAGCTGGTTTGATAAAAGTGGTAGGTAGACTGGGCCAATAAAGGTGTAAGCAGGAGAATGAAGAGATAAACAGGGGTGAGATAGAGCAGGTTGTTTCACCCACAGTGTAAGAGCACACTTTTGCTTTGAACCGGGTCTTTTTTGTACATACTTACTCAGAATACTAAAATTTGATCTAGTTAACCAATTCCACTTTATAATAAATATACAGAGACCAACACCATTGACATGACCCTGGTATTACACATAATCTAGTAAGTATGTCAATGTTGGTTTGAATACTTTTTTTTTTTCATTCATTTTCTAAGAAAAACAGAATTTGTAACAGCTTATTACTTTCTCCCTGATGGAAGTGATCTCACACACAGAACACCAAATTGCTGACTGGATTTAATCCAAACCTTTCTAAACAAGAACATCTGGTTGAAAGAGGCTGATGCTAGAAAATTTCTCTTTAAGAGCAAAACAGGATTTTGAACATTTTGTGTCTTATGTACAATAGCCGCTATAAATAAACCAGTAATTTTTTTTTAAGTTTAACTATATTAAAAGCCATCAGCAACTTTTAAAAATCTTTATCAAAATATTTGCATAGTTCACATTTAGAACAATGATAAACCAGAAAACTTAGTCCATGAACAAGGCCGGGCAAGATTGACAATACAGCAACTCAATGAAATAATTAATAAAACTAGTTACTGATGCTGTAGCATCCTTACCCCTACCATGGATAAAGGGGTTATGAGGCAGGTAGAAAATCCTTAATATAGCCTCTCACGTGTCAAATATTTCTGCCTTCTATGGAAGATTAAAAACTATAGAGTTATGCAGTCTATGCCTTCTAAAATACTTTATAACAGAGAAATATGTAGGCTATTACAATATAGCCCACAATAAAGGGAAAATAGAATGAAAACATTTACATAAAAAACCAAATTGAATTAGTAATCTTAAATCAATTTCTACTGAATTGTGTGAACTGATCCTAAAAACTGCCTGGGTAAGTAAATAATACTTTGTTGAATTCTTCTGGTTTTCAAAGTAGTTGATTTTTTTTTCCTCTCTCTCTCTCTGTTTCGTAGGATTTTCATATAAGAAGAAAAAAGGACCAATATCTACACACTACTAGTCTTTGTAATTTAGATTAAGTTTTCTAGCAAAAATGAGAGATAGATAGAAACAAATGAGGTTTTTGAAAGACCTAGTTAAAAGTTTTATCATTTTCTATTTCATACATGTAAGATTATTAAGCACAGCACAAGTGAAACCATAGACAAGAAGTGCATAGTGATTAACGTGAAGGAGGGGTGATATTTTTAGGGGAGTGATATAGACAACTATTTGGTAATGTCTTCATGCATTTGGTTTGAAAGCTTTGGAAGTCAAGTAATAGAGACATTTTAGCCTTGTGTATTTATGAGACAACGAAGTCAAGACACATGCAAAATTTACGTTAGACTACTGTTAGTCTTCTAATAATACGAGTGATGAAAGTACAGCATTATCCAATCAAATAAGGTAACTAGAGTCTATTTGGTATACCCTCTAATGTATATTGCATATAAAGGTATGTATAAAGTGGATACTTTAATGACAAAAACTGCAAGATTGGTTGTTCAGTTAGGCAATGAACAGCTGCAGTAATGTTCTCTCTGATATATATCATCTGCTTAGCTCTTGCCAAGATAATGGGCATGATAACAACTGTTAGGGTTTTATCTTGTTGGAAAACTTCCTTGATATTAATACCTGTCCTATGCCATTGTTCTCTTTCTACTGTACAAGTGTGCATTTACTATAATAAATCTAGTAACTTCTACGCACATTTTTAGGGAATAGCATTCAATTGCTCTTTCTCATCTGTACAGAATATCTAATGTGGGAAATAACTGGAGTATTGCTCCAAAGCTTTCTCAGCTCTCTTGAACCAGCAAAAGTAGCAAGGAAGGACATGGGATAAAAGACAGCAACATTTTAACTGATAATATTATAAAGTCAAACCGGCTTTAGAACTAGAATGAAACAGTGCTCTTCCTGCCGTAAGTGTCATTGTAAGCAATAAAGATGAAAAATTTTTTTATAATGAAGGTGCTGGAATACCGGCACCGGTTGCCCAGAGAGGTGGTGGATGCCCCATCCCTGGAAACATTCAGGGCCAGGTTGGACGGGTCTCTGAGCAACCTGATCTGGTTGGAGATGTCCCTGCTCCTTTCCAGGGGGTTGGACTGGATGATCTTTAAAGGTCCCTTCCAACCCAAACCATTCTATGATTTTATCATTAAAATTTACAAAACAGTTGCTGAAGAGGAAAAATAAAAGTCAGGCTGGTCTTTGATATTTGTGTGTCTGCAGGTGTCTCTGCAGGTAAATGAACAAATTTTGCATTTTTTAAATAAGTAAATTAATGTTACCAAACCACAGGCAGCAAAATTCACAGCTCAAACAGTCTGAAGTCCTTAAATATGATTTCTATCTATTCTTTGCTCTCCAAGGAGAAGAGCAAGATGATGAAAGTCTTGTGCAATGGATATTTGAATCTAGTCCAGGGTGCTTGTTATTTAAATACCAGGTGAAAATTATTCCTGGGGCTATGAATGTAGATGATTTTTGAGTGTATTGACATTTCTAGACAGCTAGTCAGTCTTTTTCTTGAAGACGGCATTTCAGTATATTGTCAGAAAGAAAAGCGATGCTACTTATGAAACATTCAGTGAGAAATGGTATTGTTTGGATGCAAGGACGACCATGACAGAATAGGCTACTGAAGAATGAATGTGCCAGTGCAAAATGAAACATTAAAATAACTGTACTGAGATGTGATGGTTCTTTAGTTTGGTATTGTAAAGTATGGCAAAGACTCAAATGCATTACAGCTGCTTTGTTTTTCTTTTTCCTCCGTTCCATGTCTTAAATTACCATCAAGCAGTAAAACATATATATGTATCTTAATAGCTAACAGGAAAAACCTTCATTAGCCTCACTGTGATATAAATTCTTTCCAAATAGCTTCTAATACCATTTTAGACTCCCTAGGGAATCCTGCAGGGACTACAGCTGTGGCTTCAGAAGGGACTGGATCTGGGATCTTCTTCATATCCTGTAACTTTTCTGCCAGCCCCATTCATATGTCTCAAGAACCTCAAGATTTCTAAATCACCTTGGCCATCTATTTTTCAGCAGTTAAATTCTACCTCTGATATTTACACACTGAGACAAGGTGGGTACTAAGGATCTGATGTCATTTTCACTTTGCACTGTAATCATTGTCAACAACAGTGCCAAGGAGCTCTGAAGACTTGTATTAACTCGCCCAATGGAGAAGTTTTTGAGCTGGCTGTTTGATACATTACACCATGTGTACTCTAGTGCAGAGACTCAGTAACAGTTCTGAATTTGCCATACACAAAAATGAAGAAAAAGCCTCTTCCATTTCCACCAAACCAGACCCTGGGAAAATCCTGACTAATGCTGATTGTTAAAAACGAGAAAATTCTGAAACAGAAGGGTTATTTGGTGACTCTTTTCTTCTGCCTGCATAACATCTGCAGGAGAAAATAAACCTTATGCTTGGCAGTCACCATGATGGCTGTTAGGTAAATTCCAGAGCATGAAGACTACCAGAGTCACATACTGCTGTCTGAAAGGCATCCACAGTCCAAAGCCTATGGAGAATCTCTGTCTCCCACAATTCAGCTTGATGTCTTCATGACCTATGGAAAGCCCTGAGAGAAAACTGGAAGTATGGCTATTAATAATGCAGGAGGCCAGTGAAAATGTTGAGAGCACAAAAGACTTAGAACAATACAACTTCTATGAGAGCTAGACGTATGTGTGGGATTCAGCTACTTAGAGAAAGCGATGTTTTTAATGGGTGCTTCATCTGTTTTTGTTGCAGAATGCGCTGAAATACAGAGCATACAGATAGAGGGGAACAAGCCATCAGTTTGGCTACTTAGCAGAGCGTTGGTTTACAGTAACTTATAATGAGTGATATTTATTTTTTATTCTTAAAATTTAATAGAATTTTAATGTAGCACTTGGAATCTCATATTTTGAATATGCATACTGCTTTCCAAGAGAGGGCAGTCCATTCCCAGGATCAATTGGCTCCCATCAGGTTCTTAATCCAAGAAATGGAACTAGAAGCTCTGACAAAGACAGAAAGTTTCTTAGGCAGGGCACAACCAAGAACCTAAGAGGTGAGCCCATATTAAACAAAACTCTCTTGGACAAGTCAAAGTAAAGGTTCTCCACTGTCTCCCTGAAGAAGAAAGAGTGTAAATATGCTTGTGATAGTATAGCAGTAATGTGCAAAAAGGAGGCACAGGAGTGGAATGAATATATCACCACCGCTGTACAAGGGCAAATAACCAGCATAACCTGACATGAACTTTGGCTAGGGAAGACTTCTCCCTATCTATTATACAATTATCATAAATTGGTATGCTGTAAAGGCATAAAAGCTCTAGAGGCAGCCAGGAGCTAAGACTGGCCTTTTATTTCATGTCATTTCATTCTTCAATTCATTTCATTTCATTACTTTTCATATTTCTATTCAATATTTTTTATATAACCATGTGAGAGGGTTATTTCTGCAACCAGCATGTAATGAGTCAGACTGCTTTTCTTTGCTTACAGTCATCCCTGTCCTCCCTCTACCTGTCTCTGCCAGGTACGTGATTCACCCCAGAGAGCTTTGAACTCTGCTCTGCAGTAAAAAGCAGGGTAGCCACATCAACAAGGTACAGCAGCTGAAGTAATTAGCCTTAACAGCATCTGGCACAGACACTCCCAAGCTTGTCTGAGATATTATGTTCATGTATTATATTTCATGGTTACTGAAATCCACAGAAGATACAAGCTTCTCTCCTGAGCAGGTGTAGCAGCACCAGGGTGGTGGAGTTAGTGAGTCCTCTGCAGCAGCTCAGGTGCTGACACGAGTTTCTCTGCAGCTATTGGTGCAGTGCCTTGTAATCTGCACTGCAGGAAATCCATGTAACAAAACTCATGGAAGGAGAAGGTGATTTCTTTTACAAAATGTCTAAAGGAGTTGGTTTTACCCATTCAGACTCATTCTTTCTTAAACTTTGTTTGCTTACACTCGTAGACCCACATGCACACAAGCACCTCTTGGCACTGCATCCAAGCAGTCTGCCCAGGATCGCTGGTGGGGCACAAGGGATGCTGCCTCCTGAGTCCTCATCATGTCTCTGGGGTTATTTTTGATTAGCAATAGCTAATTAGCTTTTGTACATCATTTAGGAGTCAAGGGCTGCAATGGGGTGGTCCTTTTCTACAGCCTGTCTTGCTGATTGGTTAACAAAAAAAAGAAAGGCATAATGTGGTGTACAGTCATGCAGTTCAAGTGCTAGAAAAGGAAGGACAAAGCACGATGCGTACCTTTCAACTCTTACATTTTAGATGGAGGATAGAGCATATATCACCTGAGAAATAATCCAAGAACTGAACTACAAAGACTAACAGAGAATTTTGATTTGCTTAGAGAATCAAGCAGAAACTTGAAATACAGTAATAAAAAAAAATAATACAGTAAATCAGTGAATATACTGACAGGACCAAAGAACTACAAAAATAAACATCTAAGTGCAATGTACTTTCTACAGGCTTGCAGTAAGGACAGAAAAAGATAAGCATAGTCAGTGGGTCAGGATTAAAAACTTCATACTACAGAGAGGAAGGACAGATGGGTTCATTGTGAGGGAAGTGACTGGATGTTTATACCAGGTTAGGAATATGTATGAAACTTTCGATTTAACCTTAGTTTGCTATGTTAGCTGGAAATTGAACCTAGATCTTTCCTAAATTATTTTTAGTGCGTTTGCTGTCTCACCATTTACCCCCTTTACAGTCAAATCCACTTTCAACAAGTTCCTTCAGAGTCTGAGACCAGTGCATTTGATTAGGTGGGGGGATGCATCCTCCAAAGGGCAACAATGACCACAGTACAGACTGTGTTTTCCTCCTATTTTTCAGTAGTGCACTGAATTGTCTAGGTGGACAACCATAAAGAATTATGCACATAAACACATAACAAAGACTAAGTTTGATAACTTTTTTCTATTGCTGTACCAAAGGGAATGTTTTGTTAGCCACATTTACCTTCCTCTTCTCGCTCTCCTTCACTGAGAGTCTTGTTCCTGTGAATTTGAGGAAGGGCAAGGGTTTCTCTCTTTGAATTTGCTTTCATTTTATTAAGCTGTGGCTGTGCCTAGTGACACCTTCCTTTCCCTGGTGCACTCCCCAATCCAAAGTTATCCACCACTCTTGCCAGACCTTTAGTGCGATCTGCCTCAGTGCCAGGATCATACTCTCTTGCTGACTCAGAAGTACACACAAGAAACTGTCTTCACCTCAGCAACTACATCTACAACCCATGTCAGAGGGTGACCTACGTCTGTGCCCAAAGCTGAATGTACTACTAACTCCATGTGTAAACGCATATAGTATTTTCTTTGTCCCCTACTCATCTCAATGCTGGAATGTTCTTGCAGTGATCCTAGTCCTTCCAGCCTGACTGGTAATGATTTCAGTATCAACTATCTGTTGAAGAAGCGACAAAGAACTGTATCTATACTAGAAAAGTAAACACGACCAGAGCCTCGGCTTCCACACTATCCCATGATCATGCAAGCTGTTCAACTGTTAGCACATTCCTGGCATGGCTCTGGCCTGTGCTGGCTAACATGGTCTCACGTAGTGTGCCAAGACATAGTTTGGGGGCTGACATAGTCTAGGGACTTTCCAAGCATGCAGAGTAACTGTCCATTTCATTCTTGATAAAACCTCACAAAGTTTGTAGACTCTTAACCGTAGGCTGCACAAATGTTCTAAATGGCTGAGTAATGTCCGATGATGTAGCATTCCTCTGTACTGACATTCATTAGAACATATATGCACCTCATAAAATACTCATTTTTTGAAATTCACATTTGAACCGAACCATATCTTTCATAAGTAGGATGTTACCATACAATTAAAAAGATTTTCTTTTTCATTGTCAGAAACTGAGAAAACAACAGATAAGTCCTTTATAATTTTTAGGTCCAAGGACCCATGAATGCATATGCATGTGAATTTGAGTAGAGATTCCTATCCAGCAATAGTTCTGCTGAATTTAGTGAGCACTTCCCCACATAAGTGTTTGCAGAGTGAAGGCTGGGTGGGACAATGAGGGGAATGGTCTTTCTCTCACCAAGAATTTTAGAGCTCAATTAAATTCTCCATCTTGAATCAGAACAGTGACAAAATCTCCAACAGTTTCACAAACAGAAACCTTTCACATGCCAAAAAAAAATGTTGATCAAAAAAGTGTGATTTGGAATGGAACAGAAAATAAGAGATGAGTTGTTGGCAGGTTTGAACAGAGATTTATGTGGGAAGAAGTAATGACACACTGGAAGGATTTGGGGAAAAATGACAGATGAGAAAGCTGAAAGGGTCAGGAGTCAGTTAAATTAATTATGTTAGTCTTATTGCTCCCATTCCAGTTTACAACTAAGGGCAGGCTTGCTAGCCACTGTGCTTGCTTTGCCATATAAAACACAGCCCAGGCCACTGATAAATGTCAAGCTGTTCAATTTTTCCATCTATTACTCCCTAAAGCACTCTAAAGGCTATTGCAGCTCTCTCAAATATTTATAAAGAGACAGTTTTGGAAAGCAGACAGCTATTTTGCCATATGTCTGAATGTCTGTTCTTCAATATGTTCTTGAAGAGTAATGACAACTCTTTAATTTTTTAAGGGCAATTTAAATTGACCTTCTTAATTTACATTTAGTCCACAATTTGAGTTTTGTGAAAAAAAAAAATGACTAAATGGTAATTTTTAATGTTTGGATACATGATTTTTTTTTTTTTAAATCAAGCACATTCCCTTCTACTTTTAAGTGCTGTAAGGAAAGCAAGAGCAACTGGCTAACATAACACAAAAAAAAAGCAAAACAAACATACATATTTGGAAAATCCCTTGCTGTTCTGTTGTGACGATGTGGCATTACTAAGCTCTAGGCTTGGCATTTCTTTCCAATGACAGTAAAATAAACTGTTCCATGGTAATCCAAGCCTCTCTGTCTTGATAGCACTCCTCTGGACTTGAAGACTGCGTTGACATATCAGCATCTGTAACGAACAGCAGAAATCAACCCCTTAATTTATGTCTTTAAATTTAAGAAAGAAAAAAAAAAAACACAACCTTCAGGAAATGGGTAAAAATGAGTTAGAAAGATCAGACAGATTAGTAAGCAGTCACAGGAACGTTTGAGAATGAAGACCAGAAGGCATTTGTAAGGGTGTTTGGAACGACTTCCTGCACCAGATGGTACTTGGTAGGATCACTTGCATTTCAATTTCAATTCCACACACCACATTTGTTTGTATTATGGACACAAAATCTTCACAAAGAGCTCTAAAATTTGTTCAAATGTAATTTTTCTGAGTTAGATTTAGGAGATTAATGTTAAGCATTTTATTTAAAAAAAAATAGTTTGTTATCCTTTTATTTATTTTTTTTTTTCTTTCATCCTCATCTTCACTTTCCCCCCATCTGTCAATACATGCAAAGGGATGTGCTGTCCAGTATTTTGATTTTTACCATATATCTTTAGTTGTGTTTGTTTCTGATATGTTCTTAAATTTACCTACATATGAAAGGAAAACTAGACCTCTCTAATTTGTCAATCAGCAGACTTAAAACCTTTGCTGTCAGTTCCCACAATAAACAATCAATGCTACTGAGTAGAGTTTTAGTAGAAATTTTAACAACAAAAATTACCACTTTCCATTGTATTTTGTGCTTCTGTAGCACAGTTGTCTTCCCGGTGGGTTTTGATGCTGTCTCTGGCCTGAGAAATGCTGTAATACTGCCATCACACCGTGTTGGTGGTGGTATAGGACCAGGGTCACTTCTCAGCATCTGAGTTCCTACAAATAATTTATATCTAAAGTCCTGAAAATAAAAAAGTTAAAATAACAGCATCCGGGAAATCTGAAACTAGCTGTAGTATTGAGGTATAAAGCATTTTCCTGACTTGTTTAATATTAGTTTTATTTACTCAAGAGTCATCATCACAGATAAAACATCATCCCATATTGCTGTTCACTCACGCTAGGAACACATTATTTCAATAAACTGCTGTTTTGGAAGTGATCAACAAACCTTGTAATAAATGTTCTTCTGCTGGCTGTTACATGATAGTTTTTTGTGCTTCAAGTTGTCTTCTTTACACTTGCAGTAAAATTTGCCTACTGTAAGAGATACGTACTGGCAGCCGACTAGTTCACTAAGTCCAGCTCATATTCAAAATGTTGACCAGTTTCAGGTGGCTTTTGCACTGGACCAACTACGGGGAGATACACTCTGACTTCTGTGGGGAAAATTTTACCTTGATAATACATTTTCAAACCTAATTAGACTTCTGAAGTGTGTTCTGCACTTCCTTTCAACAGCAATCAATCAGGCAGAAACATGGCCAAGCTGAACATGATCCTTCTTCACCAGGCTGAAGAGTGTGGTGTTGTAGGTGATTGAGCAGCAGTACTGGAAAGAAAAATGTGAAAAGTCAGATGGAAGAGCAAACTTGGGGAGAGCAGGAAAAAGCGAGGGTAAGAGACAAGAATAAGGTATGAGGAGAAGCTCTGCAGAGTACAGAGAAGTAAAAGAACCCTACCCTAAGGAAAAGCCAAACCAAAGTCCATTCTTCTATGCACAGTAACAACCAGTTATCAAACAACCACATTTTAGTGGCTGGGTTATGGCACAAGTCCATATGAATGAATTCAGTCATATCAAGCTGTAAAAGAAAATACAAATATAATTACAGAAGAAGTGAATTTTTCTTTTTTTTTTTTTCAAATGATTGTGACTCATTTCACAAACTGAAAGCCAAGAAAATGGATACTTCTCTTGGGGCTCTGACATCTCTGCCTGAATATTCTTTCGTAAGACAGGGTGTCATAAAAAGTCTCTCTGTCACCACTGGAATGTCCTGAAGAACCACCAGCCTTATGTCGACAGTCTACAGGAAATTCAACAACCTGAAAAGACAACAGTACTTCTCTATATTTTCATGCAGCTGATCTATTTGACCTTTATTGTCATATTCATTGCTTCTAACCTATGAGGTTTAAAAGAGGTTCACATAAAGAATTGTGACATTTTCTTTGGAAGATACAGAGAGAGGACACTGACTAAACAACAGAGGGTTTCCACTAACACGAATGTCATGCCTGTGTGAATCCACCTGAAGAGCAGATAGACCTTCTTGCACATGACTCATATAGTAACAATAACACATCAGTAGCAAAAAGGCTCATCAATATAATGATACTGTTTCAGGTTCAATTTTCACATACTATCTCTTACCTAAATGACAAAATCCTGGCCCCATTTAAGTTAAGGATGAAATTTTCATTGTGTTGTTTTTCCAAGTGAGTGTTTTGCTTGAACAAGGACCACAAAAATTGGAAGTATATGATACCATTTTAATCAAAATGGGACAAATTACACAGTGTCTTGAAAGCATATCTGTCTTGCTTGTTTTTGTGGTAAGAGACAAAAGTCAGTGAGAGACATGTGAAGGAAGCTATTAATTATAAATTAACCTCAGCAATAAGTAGCTGGTTTTGATAATCTATGGTATAGAATTGCTTAAAGCACAGTATTAATGGGTAATTCAGAAAGGATCGTTCATAATATTTAGACAAATATGAGAAGACCAAACTTTGTTATGTGGAGTGTGCTACCCACCCACTTCTGGCATAGCACACCCTTCCAAGTTCTGTCTTTTATTGCTCTGCAATCCTCCCCCTCTCTTTTCTTGCACTACTAGATAAATTGAAGCAAAATACACTGCTGATGAATCCATATAACTTTACATATGTCTTACCTATCTGACATTCTGCACTTGTTATAACATATTTAGCAAATTTCAAGCCTCAATCCTACACAAACACACATGTTATTTCACTATCATCAATAAAAGACAATTAGAGATATCAACAGAACGCTTGTAGAAGGGAACTTATTAACGGTTCTGTTTTCAACAGGAAGGTCCTGTTGAAACTGAGAGGCGGCAGCATACGAAGAGCAATAGGCCATTTTGTTCAAGCTGTTCTCTTGCTACAGTTTCTGACAGCATGTGACTTCATCTCCATTTGCATTAAAATGTTCTTTCTTTCATTTGTATTAATGGCTGAATAAAGCCAATAAACTGAATAAAGCTCATTCTCCTGGGAGTGGTACCAGGTAGTGTTGCTGGAATAGGTAGTGAGGAACAGAGGAGAAGGCAGGGCAAAGACAGAGCCTTCACCAGTACAGGCTGTTGTTTCTGAAGACAAATATTAGCTTGGCGCGTGGCAGAGGGGTTTTCCCAATCAATGCCCTGAGATTTCGCTTTATTCCATTTTAGATGTCACTTGTACTTGCCTTGCATGTTAGCTCCTTATCTTGTAAATGCCTTGTTCACAGAGGAGTCATGGGGATAAATGTATGCAAAGCTATGAATTAACAAAAGGTGATAGCAAGGGGGACCTTGGAAGTATGAGGACAGTGAGACTGAATACTTCACTTCTCTAACATCTCCTGACAGGATTATAAAGCAATGAATTTGTGAGCCATCTGTGACTTTCTCCATCTCTAATCTCAAATTCCTCGTAGTCTTCAGAATGGTTCCAGTTCAGCTACTCATTCATTTTTGCTTGTAAAGAAATGTGTGTTCGGGCTGGTTCAAGCTGAACAGAGAATTTGGGTGAGATGCATACTCAAGTGGGATTGAGACTTAACTGAATCTCTAAGCTGCAGCAAAAAAAAAAAGAAAATGTGGCTTAAACAGTCTAACAAGGACTTCAAAATAAAAATGTAAAAACTGATTTCAAAACATAAGCAAAATGCACCATCAGGGTTTGAAGTCCATTCTATTATAAGCACAGGAATAGTACAGGAAAATTTATGAGGACAACCATAAAAAAAACCTGATCTATTTGCTTTGCAGACATTTCTCTTAGAAGTGAACTTAGATTAATATAAAATATTTAAGAGGCATCTTCACTGAGGCACAATACCATATTACCTGGAAGTAATAAGGATGATCAGATAAAATAATTCTTTCTTAACAACCCAGTGCACACACAGCACATTCCTGCTCTATTTTATAATTTTTCTATATATTTGCCATGTGGTATTTCTGAATTACTACATAATTGTACAAAATGTATCAACATGCTTGTTACTGTATCTTAAAAATGCAGCTACAACAATAAAACAGGCCCATCTAATGTCTAAATGAAAACACACTACCATTCTTTGTTGTTACATGAAAGCTGATTGTGTACAGTGTTCACTGAAATGTTTACCCAAATGCTCAAAGCTTTTACAGACAGGCTAAAAAGCAACATAAATATTTTTTAAAGTTTGTCGTATTGTTTATCATTTTGTAAATCCACTTATATTTCCTTGAAAAACAAATCCTGCAACATGTGGGCAACTGGAAATTATATTTTAATCTCTTAAAACCCTATTTTACTCCTATTTTTATGCGCAATAAGAAAGCCTTATCAATATGTAGTCATAGAAAAGAGTGAAAGTTCTGTGCCTTCATTCATGCTGCTTTTTAAAAGTTTGGCTTTCAGAAAAGGAGGACGAAAATTAGCATTGCTAAATTGTGAAATATTTCGTAGTAGCAGAGGCAAAAAGCAGATACAGGACCTGATCAACATTTCAATTGAATTTATTAGATGTCTTAGCTGAAATTAAATAGGACTTTTAAAATATATTTTTTAAAGTCTAATTCTAAGAACATCAGAAAGATGCTCTTGTCTAGAGCGTATCCTTTCCCCAAAAGTAATTATAAAGCGATAACCAGGGAAGTGACCCTGGATAATAGGGTATCCAAATATAGCAGTTTCTTTAGTACTGTCCCAGCCATTCATTTTCACATCAGCTTGATCACAGCTTAATTTCTCAAGTCTGATACTATGTGGTACTTGAGTTCTGTATTGTAAGCCCATCCCTAATTCATACAGAATCTTGCAGCAGCTTGTTAGGAGCATGGCACCCATTCTCACACCTCTGCCAGCTCCTACGAAAGATGCTTCTCCAAGATAACATGGGAGCTACAGATTCTGTTGATATGATACACATCTCTAATGTGGAACAAAGTTGCTAACATTTGTGCTTTGACTATACATGCCACCATTTTCAGACAATAGTCAGACACCTTAATAAAGGTCTTTCATCATTTGCAATCCTGGGCTACCATGGGTCTGGTGTTCTTGCAGTGACTGTGGTAGTTGGTCAGCAAATCTACAAATCGCAACCTGATTTCACAAACTTGATTTTGAAACTATTTGGGTTTAACTTTACTAATTAAAATGTAAGGCAAAGAAATCTTACCAGAGTATAGAAATCTGAGAGAAAGAAAAACAGCTTCGCTAATCTCCATTTTGGCCCAGATGGCTGGGGCTAGAAGCTGTGTGTGAGCGCATAAAGTTTTACTGACTCCCACTGGAGTTACACATCAACAAACAAATGTGGTAAATGAAGTTAATAATTTCCTCAGTTCCAATCTCATTTTTTTAATGTCTGAGCACGACCTGGAATGTAAGATGTTACAAAAGAATATTTAAATGTTTGTACTGGGTGCTGGGAAAGGTGAAGGCGCTCTCATCTTACTAAACAGGCTGTTATTCTGAAATTGTTATGCCTCATTTTGTCTAACTAAAGACATAGATAATATCACTGAAAATCATGAACAATGTCTCTGAGTAGAGTCCTGGACTCTGTGTGTTCAACTCCAATTGTCTGTGCTATAAAAGAGTTACATACAAGATAAGGAATACAGAACTGAAAAGGACCTTCAATCTAGTTCCCTGCAATTGGAGAGTTGTACCATGCCATCACACATAAAAAATTATCAAAGTCCATTGTAAAATTGTGTATGTTGAAAGCTTATCTCCTACATCCTCCAACCAGGAAGGCTGTTGTTAACTCTTACAGCTCTGGCAAACGTATGAAAGCAAGGACTGATGTAAATTGGGAAGGAGTTGGATGAGCTATCATTTGCAAGGCTACAAAATTTCATAGAATTTAGACTGAATTCTCTCTACCTTAAATTTCTCTTGTAGCATCTCCTGACAGAAGTTTGTTTGCACTGAAAACTATTTAAAATCCCCTGGAAAAGCCTAGAAGTGCACAGTCTCCCAAAGGGCAGACTGTCTGGAGTCCCGGCGGCTTATCAAAACTGACTTTCACTTGTGGAAGTTCATAGCCCACAGGCAGAAAAGAGGTGCTTCAGTCTAGGGAGGCAGTTGCCATCTGAAACACAAATTCATCACAGATGGGGAAAAACAGCTGAGCAGAGGGAGAAAAAGCAGTACGCAAGGTTTCATTGTTCGTTGGCTTAACAACGTACAGTTGTGCAACTCTGCTTTGTGCACCACCATTTTCAAGAAAGAAGGACTGAAAACACTGCAAAACGCACAATAGTCATGGCATTTGACCTCAGAGGTCAAATTTCTTTACCAAGCAGACTCTCTAGCACTTAGGGTTTCCATGGCTCAGCTGTATGACAGAATAACTAACATTGACCCAAAGCTTGACTGTGTTCAGGTAAAGTAAAGGACAGGAATACCATTCCAAATTATCTTGACAAACTGGAGGAGCAGTCAGGAAAAAAAGGGAAGTACAAGATCTTATTTTATCCACACAAAATAGTAACGTAAATATGGAGTGAAAAACAGCTAGATGTACAGCAGGTCTGCAAAAAAGAGACTGAGCATTCCGGTTGTTCACAAGCTGAAGAGGGCTTAGTACCGAAACTGTCCAGTTTTGGAACAGGACTTCCAAAGACAGTTTGAGAGAGGCCACCAGGAATGCTCAGTTATCTTGAAATAATATCTGTGAGGAAAGTCTGCAAGATACAGATTTCTTGTAGACAAGAGAAAATGTGCAGTTCTGTGACAGTGGATAGGCACAATAGAAACCTTCAGATGTGTAAGAGGCTCTGTACTCATTATGGATCAGCTTAAATTTAAGTTTGAAAGACTCAGGACAGACATGAAGAACCTGCCATGGTATATAACAAGCAAGCCCTACAACAGAACATCTGAAATGATGTCTTAAGGACAGTTAGACAAACGTTTCATAGGACTGATGTAGAAAAAGTGCACTGTTGTAGAAGAGAGAGGTAGAACAGATAACTTATTTTTCTCTGAAAGTTTCTAGTATTTCAGACCTCAGCATTTTGTAATTCCAGTAGTCCAGAAAGTTGTATCATCTGGCACTTGGAACAAGCTCCAAAATAGATATCACTTTGTCTTGTGCCCCTTCTTCATGTCTCATTTTTTCTGTTCCAGACTGAAGTTCAAACTTCAACATTTGAACCTTTAAAGAAGGAAAATCTTTTGGTGTCCTGCTCCTGCTAGAAAATAAACACAGAGTGGAATTCAACTTACCTAACTTAAGCTAAAGTTAAGATATTAGGTAAATACTGTTTTCTATCTAGTCTATGATTAATTAGTCAGCCCTCAGATTCCCTTTCCAATCGATTGAGGGATAGATATTTGGAAACAGTTTGTCTGACTAAATACATATGTCTACTTCATGATGAGCCACATCCTGGGAAATCTCATTTCTTTCCTTGACTACAAAAGGGATTTAGTGTGATGAACTTGGCAGGAGACATCTACACTGTAGATGTCTGCATTTGATCAGATAAATCCACCTACAGTGCAAATAGTCCCATTGAGAGAGAGCTTGCTTCACTTCAATCTGTTCTCAAGAACATGCTGAGCAAGTTCTCCTTCCACTTCAGTATGCTTACCATTAATGGGATAGGAAAAACAGACCCTTTGAGCCTTTTTATTTACTTTTTTTTTTTTTCCCCTGCTAAGACACTAGAAGAGATAACTGAGTTGTTAGCAAGTTTCTTGCGGTCAGGTGGCTATGACCACACATCCTCTCTTTGGACAAGGTTGTCAGCAGTCTCTTCTGCCATACTGCAGAAGCTTTTATATATATACACCAGCTTTTATATATGACCACAGACTCTTCTATATGCTACCTTTCTATTGTTGTTGACATTTCTTCTTTCTCATACCTAGGTAGCCTAATGCTTCAGCCATTTCATTAAGTTATGAAGGGTCAAATACTAACAACCAGGTGGCAGAATTTAACTGAGAGAACAAAAAAGTGAAGTACATTCCCTTGCCTGGAAAAGGAGGAGATACTCGAAGAGAACTTTACAGAAGCATAGAGAGATTTTACATTCTAAGCAGGAGTCACTCAACTGGCTACCAACAGTCCCAGAAACTGCTACAGCTTCAGCATTTTGTCATTTTCTTGAAACAGGACAGTGCATGCCTGTGATTTTTTTTGTGATGATCTTTGAGGTACTGTGGTGCAGACTATGACTTACAATTATTGCAATATCTAAGGAACTTCGTCACTCAAAGTCTTTAGTCAGGATGTGCAATTGGTATAGTATACATTTATGCAATCTTCCATGCTAGTGGCACTCATACACACTTTGACAAAATTTCCTCATTTTCCAAATTACTGATATGTTCATACCATCAAAATAGGGGTTTTTTACCTTTCCATCTGTTAAGTTTATCACTAATTACTTTATTATTCTTATTATTTAGTTTTTATTGTTGTACCATTAACTGGTAAGAATTTCTTTCGTCTGCACAAATGAAGATAAAAATTGCTAACCAGACAAATAAATGAATGACTACCATATTTCATTCAATATGTACATGAAAATGAGATCATCAAAGTGCCACTGTAATCAAGGGGTGTTGTCACAGACTTCACCAGAGTCAAAATATCATCCTCAGCAACATGGCACAGGCAGCTGAGCAGACTTTACAATGTATATGATCCAATCCATCCTTTGATCTTACTATATATCTGTACAAATTTTCTTTAAAAAAGTGCTGTTCTGTGAATGCCTTGGAGTGTGCTGCTTATTACATTTTGTTTGGAAAAAAAAAAGGTATAGCAGCACAAGATCCAAAATTATAGAGATCCTAGTAACCACATTATCACACGTAGGTAGGAATTATTGGGTTATTAACTGAGCTAATTCACAACTCCTTTGCTATTTCCTTGCCTGTTCCACTGAGCTAAATTTATGTGGAAACTTTATTCCAGTCTCTTCTCTTTTCCCTCTGCTTCTTTCTCCCTTGTTGAAATGATTAAAAGGACCAGAAAGGAAAAGGGGAAGTGATTCAAGACTGAAATGTCAGTGCTGATGGAAAGAGAGGAAAGCTGTGCAATGGAGAATTTAAACATGATACCCAGAGACAGATTTTCACCTGTTTTCTTCTGCAAAGTTACAGAAATGTTGCAGAGAATTGTAGCCGTTATTTCCAGAGCTGGATCTCACCCATAACATCAATGGCATCTTGCTAATTTGAACCAGTCTGCAACAATAAAACAAGTAACGATAACAAGGAAAGTCCAAGCAAAGAAAATTCAAGGCCTTCCTCATATCTTGCAGCTTGGGAGCCATATAACTAAACCACTGGCACTTTTTTTTCTCTCCCTAGGAAATAATTTATTGTTGAAATGAGAAATGCTCAGAATAGCTTTGCCCTGAATTGATGCTACTCTTGAGGGTGCAAAATTTTGATCCTAGTAAGTGTACTGCTAGATTCCTGCTTCATTAACACAGGTGAGAAAAGAGGAGCAGCCATGAAATAAAAAGTGGAAGAAGACTAAGAAATTAGGAAAGCATATAAAAATGTGAAGCATACGATGAGGCATATAATAGGGAAAGACAAAGACTCAAAACACTTTGTCAATAGGAAATATTGTTCAGCTTTGTCTTACTGACTTTGAACACATATAGATATACTTTTTGTTAGGGCTTGTCAAATCCATTATCCTGACAGAGCTTCTGCATGTCCAGCCCATAGCGGGGCTGAGCACGTTTTCCCAACATGCACACAACCACATACACGTTTACACATTTACATGGCCAGCCACGTGGCTGTGGGACCTGCCTGTCCTCCCAGTAACCAGCTCTCAGCCTCCTTGATCTCTCCAGTAACTGGGCTGGGTTTATAGCTGCCTTGATAACTAGCTCCCAAGCCCCTTACTCTTCTCTCTGGCTAGTCAGGCTTGATATTCGCTGGTAACCGCACACTGACATACACACTCACACACAACATACACACACTGCTTTCTCTATTTGCCACTATGACCCATGGTCTCACTCCACTTGCTGGAGACTCCCTCACCCAGAAAAATAGCAATGGAGTTTACCGGGAAGACAGGACTGATCAGATACAGAGCGTGGCTAGACAAACCTACTGACCACCCATCCATTTACATGCCATCAGCCCCTTTTATCCCCTTTTCCCTCTGTTTTCCCACATTTGTTCCTCCCCAAATGATGTTAAAACCTCCCATTCCCTGCCCTTGTTTCCCCCCCTAGACATCCCAAAGTAAGTCTTGAACAATCCTAAGACAGAATCACTGGATCATAGAATGGTTTGGGTTGGAAGGGACCTTCAAAGGCCATCTAGTCCAACGCCCCTGCAAGAAGCAGGGACATCTCCAACTAGATCAGGTTGCTCAGAGCCCCGTCCAACCTGGCCTTGAATGTTTCCAGGGATGGGGCATCTACCACCTCCCTCGGCATCCAGTGTTCTACCACCTTCATTGTAAAAAATGTTTTCCTAAAGTCTAATCTGAAGTTCTTCCCTGCATCCCATCATGACTCCCATACCCTCTAGGCAGTAACCTCACCTCAATCTGAAAGGGCTTCGGGGAGAGCCACCCACACCTTGGTTCATCTTGACAGGTTTGCCACCTGGCCCATGATGGCCATAGCTGCTTCGTGACAGCCCCAGGAGGGGCTGGGGTAGGGGCTGCCTTTCTCTTACTGAATTTTTTTGGCCAAACACCTGACAACAGTGGCAAGGAACTACTTCCAACAGGCTCCAGGCACTTTCTGTCAAGTCTTTTGTTGTCTGGTGTGTATGTCTTAGTACTGAGTTACAGGACCTTAGAGGAAAACAAGTGTAAGGAACATAAAAGGAAACAATAGTATTTTTCAGACAAGTAAATGGAAAATTAGACACACAGCATCCATTTTAAATGTATTTTATTAGGGCAGGAAAAATCATTTCAATACCCAACTCTTCATGCATTCTCGGGCTATTATATGGAGCCAGCAGCAAGTCATGGTCTCCATGAAGTGTGAGTACCTGCACATCACCCTTCCATCACGGACATGTACGCAAGCCGTTTCCTTTGCTACTCTGCATTTTTTCCTCTGATATCTGATGTTTCACAGTACTCCACTGAGAAATATATTGACTGTACTGACAGTGAAAAAGGAGTAGGATAACGGTCACGGGGAGTGGTGTAACAGACAGTAGGCACAGTGTTGTTCACAGTATTGCAGTGTTCACTTGTTTTCCAAAGAGAATGAGCTCGGTGACCTTTAAATCTGTTCCTGCTGCTTCTGCAGTTTGTTTCTCTCCCTCTGTCTCTCCACCCAAGCTACTGGACCCCAGTATATGTTCAGCACAGCACAATTCTGGAAGAGGCCATTATATATGCAGTAAGTAGAGAAGTTTTCTTTAAACTTTTGTGCTTTGCTTTCTTTCAATTCCAGTCTTGCCTACATTTTTTGATTGCTTTGGTAGCTCTTTTTTTTTGTTTTGTTATACAAGATGCCACATTTAAAAGAATTCTTTCTTATTAATTATGACTCTCATCCTGATTAGCATTGCTATGAGTTCTTCTGGCAGACTGGGACCCGGGGCTTGGTACCATACAGCCAAGCAGGCAAGGAGAAAGGGCCTTGGTAGTGAAATGGAGGCATGAAGAATAAAAAAAAACCACCTTGACCAAGGTTAGGGAACAAGAGAGTGGCAAGGCCAAAACCCTTGGTCACTAATGCTCATTGCAGAGCTCATTGCTCTGTCCAGTTGTCTCGCACATCTCTCTACAACACCCTTGCCACCTCCGGTGGAAGAGCATGGTGGAGGCAGAGGGGAGCTGACACTCTCTGCAGGTACCCCTGGCACAGGAGCCCCTGTGGGGTGGCCACTGCCGGCTTGAGGTGGCACCTCAATTCCTTCACACTTCACCCCAGCACCTGATGACCCACTTTGGGTAAAGCAGTGTTTGCACTCCTTGTGAGTAAAGTGAGGGCGACAACACATGCTTGTCTGTTTCCTCGATTTCTGGGTAGTGAGTTTGTGCTTGTTGACAGTTTCAAAAATGAAAAGCATTGCCTATCTGCTCAGAGTTACAGTGCCATGTGTTACTGAGAGCCTCCAGGTGTGTTTCTACTGAACATGTAGGGGAGCTGGTATTTTAAATACCTAGCCTCTATGATTTCCTCCAGATCACTCTAGGATTGAGTTTAACTTAAAAATAAAAGAACCTCTGTATTTTCAGTAGAAAGCAAGCTCTCCTTTTCTGATCAAGAAATATGATTTTCTAGTTGTTCATGCTTTCCTGATCTGTGAAGTCCCAAAGGTGTGGTATGTTTCTGGAGGTGCTTTAGGCTAGGTACAGAGCTGTTTCTTAGGGGAAGTCAGAAAATTATGTCATTTCTCTCTTCTTTTCTTTCCCTGGTGTTTGAGAAGTGTATTTGTTATCCTATGGATGAGAACAAGCAATCAGACTGGGTCATCTGAAAATTTCAGAGTGCCCCCTGCATCCTAGAAAGATTGACTGAAGTGCCTACATATTGTTATTGTACTATATGACAGTTACTTATATAAAGCTATAAAACTATCAAGTTTATCTCAATGTAGTTAGAACTTAAATAATTTCTGTATTTTGAGGTGATTTTGCTGGCAAATAAATCCAATGTGATGGTCTGCTGCAGCTTTTCCAAGTTATACATCCAATATGTGCACATTTGAAATTTTCAGAGACATATGAGGGAAAACATAAAAACCCCATTCTATATCCACAAAATACTCGAAATATATTTTGCTTTTGTACAACTACTTTGATTAATTATTAAAATACTCCTTTAGCAAGTACACAGAAAGTTCAGGGAATCTGTAATTTAAAGTGACAAACAGGATAGATTAACCCTCACAATACGAACAGCTTTGGTGCTTTAAGGTACTATTGCCTACACTGAGCCATTTGTTTTCAGCTCTGAGGGATCATCCTCATCCTCCGAGCCCTGCTCATTCGCCTCTGGGCAAAGTGGCCCACATCTGCTGTGGCTCGGTCTAAGCTGATGGCCTTGCCTTCAGGCAAGCAACCTGTGAGTGAAGCTCAGTTAGACGGTCACTAGTCACCAGCAGAAAAACACTACACTGCAAGGGACCGCTAGGAAATGGTAATGTTTTAAGCCGTTATAGCTGTTTCCAAATAAAACCTGACTTAGATCGCAGCCAGATAAAATGTTTCAGCTGTCCCCACGACCAGATTCTCCTCCAGACTACTCACACCACTAACCCATCCCTCCATATTCTGCCATGAACGGATGGTTTCGTTTTCTCCTTCATACAATATCACAGAACAGAAGAGCTGTGCAGTCAAAGCACCGGAGTGGTGAAGCGGCAGCAAACAGCTGGGACGATAATCTTTTAATCCAGCTCACCGTAAGAGCTCACCTGACTTCCCTTTACAGAGCAGATGGAAATGACTGAGGCAGCAGAGGAGACTGAGGCCTTCCTCTGATGGCCAGAGCTCGTGTGAGCTCCCACACCTCTTGCTGCACATCAGCAGCAGATCTGGGAGTGCTCTGCACAGACAAAACCTGAGGGCTTGGCTCAGGCCAGACGTAGGGTTTAACTGGGGAGGCCTGCTGCCAGAGGTGCTCTCCAGCAAATAGCAAAGTGGTGTGTGCCAAAGGGCAAGGGAGGTGAAGTCTCCCCAACCCCAAAGCTCCCGTCAGTACTCAGGAACATCCCACGGTGGCTGTTCTTCTCAGCTGCTCATCCGTAACAACTCTGGTCGGAACAGCAGATACCGTCAGAGGCAAGCTCCGTCACAGGTCACCTCTGAGTCACCTCAGTGAGTCACCTCTGCCTGGCCTTGCCCCCGGCTACAGACCAGCGTGGGAAGGAGCAGTCTCCCTTCTCTAAGTCATCTTTACTCCACTGGCCAGCTGCCGCTGGTCCCTCAGATTCTGCCCCGGCATGTCCTGTGAAGGCCAGGCCCAGCCACCCAGGGGTGTCCGTCTGGCTGGGGTGCCGCAGCCGACTCCCTCCGCCCAGGAGGGCTGCTGCCTATCAACGAGTCAGTCAGTGTCATCCCCTGGAGAGCGACAAGGAAACATACCACAAGCCTGGCTTTTATTGGGCTTGCGATAGAGTCTCAGGAAAATGACTTGGGCTTGCCATGCGATGTGTTTAGATGGAAAAGGAAAAAGGTGCAACTTCTCCTGGCTTGAGTGCAGAGCTGCAGCTCTTGGAGCCTGCAAGACCGCTCTGACCAGCCAGCGCAGGGGAAGTTTGGTGGACGAGCTGAACAGATAAACCCATCTGTTTCACTGATGGGCAAGAAAAGCCTTTCATTCGGCCTGTGCTGCTGGTGCTGGTTTTGCCTCAGGACATTCCTCCCCACGGCTAAGCAGCGAAGAACAAAGTGGCAGGGAACCAGGAGGTCTAACGCGGACAATAAAAATAAATAGCGCAAACACTTCATGAATATCAAGAACTGCAGAGAAAGCTTCTATGCTTTCAACCAGTCTCTCAGGGTCATACGGTCTTAGTGGGCAGGGGGGGCGTGGTGGGGAAATAAAAAAAAACAGGTCATACAATTTTTATGAGGGCCTCCTCCTACCGTTCTGGTAGCTCTTTAGTTTCAGAGGTAGAGGAGTCCCTTAGGACACATGAAAGGCATTACAAGAAAAGGAAGTTATTTAGCAGAAATAAAATGATCTTGTGCACATACTGCAATGAAATAAGAAGTTCTGCCTCTCTGTATAATGCAAACCTCCTTTTGTTATAATTGCCCATCTATCCAGAAGAAGTCCTTTTAGCTTCATGTCCCTTTATCCCTTCCTTTTCTTTGCAGAACAAGCTGGCATTCAGCACCATAGGAAAGAATCCAAGCTCAGAGGCGTCCTTGTAGAGAAAAAAACCCGTGAACGCAGTTTCTCTCAAAGGAGAAATTGAGTGTTCAGGGCACTTGGCTAACTGTCATCCTTGTCCCTACAGATGCACAAATGTAATACTAGCAAGGACCTTTTACATAATTTTTTCCATGCTTACGTTCACTGTGACTTTTCCTGCTGAGTACATGGTTGGAAGTTGGACTGGCAAACAGATTGTGTGTTATTATAATCACATTTTTTAAATCCTCTGGAAGAGCATGTGGGTTTTGCATTTCACTCTAAAGCCTTTCATTAGGCAACTGAGTAGCATAATAGCGTTACCATCAATAAAATGTTCTTGTCTTTTTTTGTAAAAAGACAGAGCTACAGAATATGCAAATATCAAAAAAGTACAGCCAACTGTTTTGCAATCTTTTACATCTACTTTGCAATATTTATATCTATAAAAAGATATATATATATATATATATCAGCAAGAGGCTGAAAGAACTCAACTGAAGATATTCTTACTATCATTTTTGTAGGTAGTCTTGAAAGGGTGGTGATTCCCCATGAATGGGGTAGCAGGATTTCACTTCTACAGAGCCAGAACCCATAGAGGGACAGAAAACTTCTTCTGTTTCTTGCAGGGCTCAGGTCTGTTTGCTTTTCAGAATCTTGCTGCTGAGACAGCTTGCTGGCCCTGAGGGAAGGTGGAAGGTGGGGAGGAAGTGCAGCTTCTCAAGTGACGGAAGATCTTCAGAGGAACTGATGCAGAAGGACTGCTGTGGCAGGTCACATTGCATAGTTATTTGCTTAGTTCACTCTGGATTTTTTTTTATCTTGCACATTATCATAATTTCTAACACTAATTGGATACATTACTTGGCAATGTGTCCTAACCTCTCATTGATATGCTAATTGTGTAAAATTGAGTGATTCTAAGATCCCATCTCCTATATAATCCAGAACGATGGCAGCTGAGTCCTGAAGGACACTAAAGAGATAAAAATGAGGGATGTTTCCTTGTTCTTCTCATACATATTTAATGAAAAGTTTTTAAGCTCTACTGAATAACGTGCAAGAATCTGCCATGCAGGAGCTATCAAAACATCATTACACAGACAGATACATTTAGCAAATACAGTCATCCAAAACAACTTTGGCAGAGTTTCAAACCTGTTAATCATTAGATCTATTACCAGAGTTTCATATGCCAGTATATTTTACAAACATATCCCATTACAGTATATGTAACACATTTATATAGGTATGTACAGATAGCAATAAGTAGCTCAAATAACACAACATAGGATTTTGCACACAGACAGGATGATACAAGTTTTAGAAAGGAAGGACATTCTAGGCAGCATAACTCCCTTGAAGATCAAAATGAACACGGAGAACTTTCCATCATAGTATCTTCAAGGCAATAGTGCAGACGGGCTTCCGTACAGGCCAGTCTCTTGCAATATTGCTCTGGTTTATTTTAGAGAAAAAGATTCTGCCACAAGAGATTCCTGTTCTGATTAGAGCAGTCTACGTTCTCTTTTTACAGTTCTTTGGTTTTGGGTTCGAGGGTGTTTTTGTGCTGATCGGTACAAGGACAGACCCACCAGTGGTCTGTCCTGCTCTCCCGGGTGAGCACACAGGGAGCAGCTGGTGCCCTGAGGAGCTGCAGCTGGGACGGACTGGCACTTGCACAAACTACATTAGGGATTAGAGAAGAGGCTGGTTGCTTCTCTGAGTGAGGGTTGGACAGGTTCTGGTTCTGGACATTAAAGGATCCACATTTGGGATTTGGACTGGAGGAGTTTTAAGGAGTTTCTCTAGTGTTGACACTGCCAATACAGAACAGGAAGGACACATTTTTAACATAATAGTCTTAATTTGTATCTAGAGTACACGAATGTGTCAGAAGGCACATACAATAGAGAAGAAAATTGATCTGTACCACTCCATATTGCAGCTTTCAAACCTGTCTTCTGGAATAAGGAAGCCTCCCAGACAGAGGCTTGAGCAAACTGATTTCCAGTACTTCCTTTGCTTCCTATTATACCTTTGGGCACAACACTGAGACTAGGAATTGACAAAAATTGTTATTTATTTAACACATAATATAGCAAGTGAAAAAGGCCAGCCAGATTATTCACCGTTGTTTTTTAAAAAAAGAGAAAGTGATGGTTTCTGTCCTGAAGAATCAACTGTCTAAAAGATAAGATCCATGTGAGCAGATAAGATCCACAAATAAATCAGACTGGGGCAGACAAGAGCAGGAAATGCAGGTAATTGGTTAAGGCTTGTCTGTGTTCAATCAGGAACACTTTCCACCGTTTTCCAATTACGTCACTTATGAGATCACAGATTTTTTTCACTTTAAAAGGAAATACAATTTGTGCCTGGTGAACCTGCCCTTTCGGAAGTTCAATCAATTTGAATACTGTTGCTTTATGCATCACACTTAAAGGAAGAGTGGTAGAAAAGGAGGAGGAGAGGAATGCCTCAGAACACCTCCTGTCAGTCTCTGTCACTGAGGAGAGGCAAGAGTAGAGAACTTCAGGTTCAAGAGGCAATGTTGCATATTGATCTTTGTGGACAAGCTCTGCTAACTGGTAAGGTCTGGGTTTCTTTTTTTAGCAGATTACCATGGCTTTTACCAAGCATAAATATAGCTGCACAAATAGTGAGAAGCTATTTTTGAACATTTCGGTCACTGCTAAATACAGAATTGCTAACCCAAGCATTCAGAAGTCATGATTCAGGTCCCCAGAATGAGAAGGCTGGCCTAAGTATGTGGATCCTTTTTTATTTGCTGTGTGTTTGTTTTGCTTAGTGAAACTTTAGAATATTTCTGGATCATGTCTTCAAGCACTTCCCTTCAAAACTGAAGATTGAAATTTAATCTGAGTTTGTATTTGGCTCTAATTCATGTGGCTCCTGGATCTGGGGCTTAAAAATTCTTCTTAATGCTCTGAAACAAATTGAAATCTTGGGAAACATAACAATTTTTTTTTTCTTTTTCATCATGGTCTCACCACTTATTAGCTCTTTGAGAACAGTCTTTGCTTATTTGCCAAAATGTATGTCATACTAGTAGATGAAATTTCTTTAATCAAAACCTGGAATGTCACCAGTGCATGGACAGACCAGCAGAGGACTGAGGCACCATTCACCTCCCACCTTCCCTTGTTTTCAGAGCTTTGATACAAGGGGACCACAGTGCCTCGCTGTAGAGGGGTGACATTAGTCAACCCATGGCAGAACAGCAGCAACCTTCTGAGTGAGGCACTTGCTCACACAGCAGAAATACATCATCAGTGTCACACAGCACACAAATATCATGGCACAAATGTCAAATACTCTGAGGAATAATTGCAATAGGCATTAGCTTAAACTTGTTTGATGAATGTTTTGTAGAGGGATTTGGGAGGGTATTTTTTTTTTCTGTTGTTTTGCAATTTTAGAAGCTATTAATAGGCTGCTCACAAACAGAACAAGGATCTAACTTTGTCCAGTGAAATGAAAATAATATATTGCTTGTCTAGTTGTAACCTTAAGCCCAATATGATTTAGTACATCCTCAGCTCCTATTCTTCAGCAAATTTTAAACTTGGCCAATGTTGTTAGTGGCTGAGATTTCCTGCAAGAATGGTTTATTGTCCTCCTTCCCTTGAAAAGATCCATTTTAAGCAATCAGTGTCATAAGAGCTGGTGACTGTTTCATTTCTAAGAGCACTTGAAATATATTTTTGTGGGTGAAGCATCCTTTATTCACTATTGTATTTTTCCTGGAAACACCTCAAAACCAAATTCATACACAGTGAATATATTGGCCTTTTCAGTAGTACAGATGAGCAAGCTTCCTTTCTGTAAAATACTTTTACTATCCTTTCCTGTTTCAAGACTTTCAACTAGTCTTTGCTGGAAATTAACAAACTTCTAGCATCCCCATATCTGATTATTGGTTCAGTAGCCATCCACGGAATACCCGTTCCACCTTCTGCTTGCTGTTGCGAATTCCATGTTTTGCCTTACAGGAGCATGCTTTTGCCTAAATAAATTAACTAACTGTATTTCTGTAAAAATACTGTAATAATGCCAAGTTATTTTTGTTTGTAGCTCTCAAAGATGGTTTTATGTCTGTTTTACCCTCTTTCCTGCTTAAAAGCTTTAGAGCCTGCTTGATACCACTTATGAGGGAACAAATAGTCCGACAGGGAAGGGCATGGTCAGGGCTTGCACCACCCTGACCCGTTCCTGCTTGTTGAGCAAGCTAGGCAGCTCAAGTCAGAGGTTACACCTTCCCTAAACAAGTGTAACTGGAATACTCCTCCAGCTGTACTACAGAGCTTGGAGAGAAGAACCAGAGTCCCTGAAAAATTTCTTGTTGGTTTTCTTCCCGCAGCTGAGTGTTGATGTCCAACCAAGAGGCAAAGCACCTCCCCGGTCACATTGTTTGTACCTTTACCCTTGCAGATAGCATGCAGCACGCAGCAGGGTTGACTCACACCACAATAACCTGAAAGTCAAGTCAGTATGGGCCATGCACTCTGCTACTGCCCATGGAGGTGAGCGGATGGAGCGCTCGGGCAAGGGAGAGACCAGCAGAAGCTCTGCAGTGCAACTCCCCTTCGGGCTCACGGCAGGTCAGGACTCGGCAGAGCAGGAGCAAGGAGGCCTGCAGCTAAAATGAGCTGGCCTAGGATATGTCCAGCCTTCTGCTATGACCTCATCCTCCTGCGAAGCCACAGGGATTTCTTACCAGGTCACTGAGCTGAATTTGCAGGTCTTTGATTTTGCAAATGTTTTCTTTAAGGATGAGCCCTAGCAAACGCAGATTAAATGCATAGCTACAAAACCTTGCAAAGACGTTCAAAGACACTGAACATCGCAATTCCCTCTGTGCTTTTGCATTTAATGCAGAAAATGCAAAACAAGCCAGCTTGGTTTAAAGACCTTGAACTAGACTGAAAAATGTTAATATTCATTATCTTTCTTACATGGATGAGGGTTAGAGGTTTGGAAAAATTTCTTCCCTTATCTAGTGCTTTAAGGAAATATAAACCTTGAATATCAAGGCTTGCTGGTGGCACTAAGGAGAACATCCAGGCTTTTGTTTACAGACAAGGAGTCTGGGTACTGCTCTGACAATGTATTTGGCAGACTGGGAGCACCAGCTGGGTGAGCATTCAACAGCTAAACTGTGCAGCCTGTTCCTTAGACAGTTCCTTGCCCTTGGGAAAAAAAAAGAACCAAAAACAAACTGCATCTTTTTGGCACTGAAACAGGGTCTTATTTTATTGATCAGAATACCCTTTTTTCCTACTGGTATGCACAATAAATGAGATTTTCAGAGTAAGATAATGATGGTTGTCTATGATGTAAGCCAGTAGCAACTCTATTATTATACTGGTAAAAAATGCAGACTTTATTATAGTTTTATGCTGCAATGGGAAGAGATTCAATTATGCTCATAAGCACTGCTGAAGCTGTATTTGTAGTTCTGACAGTTTTTCCTAAGATAAATACACTAAGAAAACCTTTTTCAGCTAGGCAGATCATACAGAAATGAGGATCACGCTGAGTGAGAATGCTTTGGAACAAAGTGCCATGTAATCCAAGCACATGGAAGCAGAAAAATCAAGCAATATACAGAGGTGAGAAGCACGGTTCATAAATGCATCGTAATAACAGACATAAATTAAACTTCAATGAGTTATTTTTAAGACAGACTTCTTATTTGAAAAAAAAAAATCAGCTAAATTCAGTGCAGAAAACCATTGTTAAATGAATATTTAAACACGTTAATATAAGGCTCAAGTTCCACTAGAAAGGCAGTACTTACAACATCCTCTTGGTTTTGCTCTGCCGTCCTTTCTATATCTGCTGTGTATAACTAGGATTACTAACAGAACCTACTGTTAGATATCACATCTGGATGTATCCTGTCATGGCTGTAATTGTATTCATCTAAGGATATTTCTTAATTCTCCCCCACTCATATTATACAACAGCAATGTTATATTTCTAAATTAAAATTTAAAAAAAAAAAAATGAAGTATGTTAAAAAAAGGCAGTTAGAAAACCTAACGGACTTGCTTTGTAACATCATGTAGGTAAGCTGGATGATTCTTTATGTAGCTCTGAATATGGACACTGTACATTTAAACAGTATCTTTCTGATTATTTTTATACGCGAATAGCCACATTTTCCTAATCAGCTTCTAGGACTTTGGCAACCAATAGGAGCACACCTGTTTTATGCTGAATCTTCATGTTTATACATGAACATAAGGCTCTCTGGATGTCAAGCTACTAATCAGATTCACTTCTGGTTTGCACTAAAATTTGAAATTAATATCATATGAAGAAAACTTGTCAGTGTACTTTAGATCAAAATGCTGATGACCAAATAGGAAAGGCATTCAATGGCATATTTAAAAGGCTGGTTGCTTTCCAGAGCAGAAATCTTTTAAATTCACATAAGGATCATTTGACCTTACAGTTCACAGGAAACTGGACTCTGATGATAGCCCCACAAGCTGTGACTGTGACACCTACATCTTGCGGCTTTTTAGGAGACTCATACTCACGGCACTGCATCAGAGAGTAATTTTGACAGCTCTGCCTTTACCCTCTTTAGACAAGTGATGAGGCAGGCAAACATTCCTTTCTGAAGTCTCTGTGAGCTAGTTACTTCAGAGAGAGAGATATCCACTCACCGTTAAATGCCACACTCTGGTTGGCAGGATGTTGTGGATACAACAAGATTTAGAATAGCTGTAATAAACATAGCATGAAATGTAATTCTGAAAAATATTGGTAATATAAATTGATTATAGGTACTTGCCACATCAAACATGCTTACAGGCTATTTTCAAATACAGGCAGTGCGCTAATTAAAATATATCAGAAAGCTCAGCCAAGGTGCAGTGCCATGAATGGGGAACAGCACATAGTCAATTCATGTCTTGGTTGGGCAAACCTCACACAGCGAAAATCAGAATCTGACTTTGTACAAATGAATAAGAGTGTCACATTCACTTTTTGTGGAACAGTAAAGCTGTCCACATCCAAATAATGACGAGCTTGGTTTATTTGACATGTAAAATGCAATGGTTTATAATTTATACACTTTCTGTATCAGGATTTTGCATCACTTGAAGTACAAAAGCAAAAGGCATTGTTAATGTAATTGTTCTTTAAAAGTTTCTTAAAACAATTAACCTACAGTCCAAGTACAAAATTTAAAAAAAAGGCAATATGGTCAGCCTGGTTGTAAAACTTCATTAGTAAGGAATGACACAACTTTGGAAAGGAGGAGAAAAAGGACCTGCAGATGTTCTTTATTCAAATTCAATAATTTAAGAAACTGCAATTTGTGACAAAACAACATACCAAAAGTTTGTGGTGCTGTGTGCTTTTAAATAGTTATATTTCCTAATGAACTTTCTGTGTTAGAGATTGGTTGTAATTCAAAAGTGTTGATGAGATTAATTACAGAATGGTTGAGGTGGAAAGGTTCCTCTGGAGATCACCTCATCCCAACCCTCTGCTTAAAGCAGGGTAAGCAGGAGCAGGTTGCTCTGGGCCACAACCAGTTGAGTTTTGAATATCTTCAAGGATGGACACTCCAAAACTTCTCTGAGCAACCTAGGCCATTGTTTGACCACCCTCATGGTAAGGAAAGTTTTTCTCATGTTTAAACAGAATTTCCTGTGGTTTAGATTGTTCCCATAGCCTCTTGTCCTTTCACTGGACACTGCTGGGAAGAGCCTGTCTCCATCTTCTTTCCTCCTGACCATCAAGTATTTACACGCATTGGTAAGATCCTTCCTGAGCCTTCTCTTCTGCAGTCCCAGCTCTCTCAGTCTCTCCTCAGACCTCAGATGCTCCACACACTTCATTATCTTTGTGGTCCTTCACTGAACTCACTCCAGCATGTCCATTACTCTCTTGCGGGGGAGCCAGAATGCAGCTGTCATTTGGAGGTGTTTTATGAAAGTGTAAATACCACATTTTAATGCAAGAATTTAAACTTAAGTATTATTCTGGAAATTTTAAATCCAGATAAGAATAGCAGTCCTATTCTTATACTGACCGTAACTCTCCCTTTAGACATATATTATGCATTAGAGTCATCTTATAGATGACTTGTAGAATACATATCTTCTCATTCTCTGAGTAGTCATCTATGCCTTATGGAGATCATGAAAGACCACCTTAGACAGGTGGACTATAGCTCAAATGTCCATCTAAAAAGTTAGTGTCCATCTAAAGAGCTAGTTAGAAGATAAATAATTCTGTGATCTCATCTCAGGCAGGTTACACTTATGCAACATGGGATAAAGTTTTGTAACTGACCCATACCGAATGCTTCCAACAGGTGAACAGCCAAGCTCTAGTCAGCAGTCCTTCTCCAGTACTACTGAGAGAATAACGTGTGCTGAAAACTGAGTGCTGAATCTGCAGATAAGCTTTTTTTTTCCCCTAGCAACATCCCTGCATCGTTAGAAAGTTGGCTTTTTAACTGAGTTCAGTACATTTTATGTTAGTACCTTAATGTCTACACTAAGTAGTAGGGCTATTTGACTGGTGTATCTGCTGAAATTAAGGCTGAAGAAAATTTATCTCCTAGACTTCAGACTATCTATAGGTAAACAGCAGAAACAGGGCTCAAACATGCCATAGCATTCAGCCTGTAAGAGGGGAGGAACGGGGCAATGACAGATTCTCAGCTTCAACAAGGTCATCCTGTTCTCCACCAACACACTATCTCATTCTATTTTCCCTGGATAAAAACAAGAATTAACAAGATTTTGACACTTTTATTTGTATTTCTAATTATCACCACAGATGAGAGCAACTGCTGAGGAATGGAATGGCTTCAGAGTGCAATTTAGAGTTAAAATAGCTACTCTTAAAAAACAAACCTGTTGTATCCTCCCAAAGATGCTGATAGCAACCATCTTTTAAAAAAGGAGCATTTTGAAAAGCATTCACGGTGCTAAGAAAAGCAGAATAAAGTTACAGGTTATGTTTGGGTTACATAATCTCTTAATATCTTAATTGGTTAAAAATCAGTGACGTCACTCTGTTTTTCATCTCAAGCAAAACACAGTCATGGTATCAGTGATATCATTGTCATATACTGATGAGACTAACTGTATACCCATAAAGATGATAGGAACTTTTATCTTCATCTTTTAAACCAAAACAATATAAACATCTAATGTCATCTCGCCTTAGACTGAGATGAATTTTCACACGCATTACCTATGTGTGCATGGTTATATCAGCAAACAATTCTTTTCAGATGCTCTTTTCTTGACCTATTTTGATGCCATTTCACTGGTGTTTTTCTAATTTTATTTGTAGGAAAAAAGAAGGAAAACAATCCATTTTTTTTTTTTCCCTTAGGAATGAAAGAACATGAATGGCATTCCAAATTGTTAAATGTATTTTGTCCAAATTTTGACAAAATCCTTTCTTGGATGAAGTCTGAATCTGGAAAGTATTCGTTCATTGTGAAGATTTTTGGAAAATTATGAGCCTAGGAAAAAAAGTAAAATGATGCACCCTCTCAGACTTTCACTAAGGCCGTTGCTATGGTAATAAAAAATACTTACATTACAATAAAACCTGACAATATTTTTCAAATTTTCCCAAAATTTCTTTTCCTTTTTCAAAAACGTCATGGTTACATGGGTAAATCTAAATCACATTAGCCAACATAGTAAAAGTAGATTACATTTCATTTATCTGTAGCATATTTTCCCCTCAATAACTGAAAAAGAAGGAACTGTTATGCCATGTGTGGTATAATAGGATTACCAGGGGTATAGAAAACTCCATAGGGCATCCAATGGCAAAGGCAAAACTTTTTCAAATCATCCACAGCGGTAGTTCTGCTGGTTCCATGTAGCTTCTGCAACTGTGCTGGATGCATGGAGCATTATTCAGGCAAATGGGGGAAAGAAAGGTGTAACTGGGGTAAGATTCGTGCTCATTGCAACTATAAACTTCTGTAGAGCTCCATAAGAAGATTCTGCAGCCACATTAAAAAAAAAAAAAACCAAACCAAAAACTATTTGATTTCTTGGTTTTGTACCAGAAACATTTGTTCTGAAATAATTATATCCCTTGAATTCTATGGTAAATGTTAATACTTCATCTCCATAGGGGACCTGGTTAAATGATTTAGTTTTTTGTTTTGACTAATATGTAGTCTAATTCAAAAGATGAAACACATACATGCCAGTTCTGAAATATTACAGTTGTGAATTTAAAGATAAAAATATGTGAAATCTGAAGTCAGAAGTTGCTTCAGTAACTTTGGTCATGGTTCAGACAGCTTGGTGTTGCTTTCAATTCTGACTCATGTTATTTGAACCTATATCCATCCTTAGGAGAGGACAAAATGTAGAAGGCAGGTTTCAGAAAGGTGATGAGCACAAATATGTTTGATACGGCATCATGTTCTACTCAGAAATGCATGAAGGCCATCCGAATAAATTCTGAAACTCTTAGAGAGAGCCTGTGTATGTTATGGATCTTACAAATGAGAGTTGAGATCACTGGCTTTATTAATTTTCTTTTAATTCATCCCCTATGCTTCTGGGATAATAAGGATGCTTAGATCATCCCCTTTACCTGCTACTTGTTCTCCTCAGTCCCAGACACAGGCCTCCCTAAACAACTTTAGAGTTTCCTGGCTAATGAGATGAGCAGGGAGCTGCTTAAGCTGACAAGAGAAAAAGTCAGAGGAAGAGAGCTCAGAAACCTGTTTCAGTCAAGCAAACCAAGAGGCATAATACCTTGCCTTACAATTTATCTCCTGGGCAACAACCAATATGTATTTATAACACACATGGAGATCCTGGGGATCTTTCATCTCAGAGGAAGGTACTAAGTAGGGCGATCAAATCCTGGGTGATACCTGCAGATCTGTGCTGCTCTGATTCTTTGCAGAAGGATGTGTGAACTACAATACACAAAATGGATAGGGAAAAAAGACTTTTTAAAATCCTATAGAACATACAAGTTTTGCTTGGTTGAAGGTGTCTGGGAAGGGGAAAGAAAAGAAGGAAAAATGGGGGAAGGAGATCTTAAGTTTTGCTGTCCAGGTTTTCATAGCTCTTCCAGAGATTCCTTATGGTTCTCCATTAATTTTGTCTAGGAAGGTTTCAGAAGTAGCGTCATTCATAACTAACATCCATGACTCCTTCTGAATTACCTCATAGAGATGCTAAATGCATGCAGGCTACCTCTCCTGTAGCTGCTCAGCAGAGAATGTCGCACAGATCTCAGCTGCCTAATACAAGGGTCATAAACTGGATTCCTCAGCTGGCTGTAGCTGCAGAGACTGCTGCTGCCAGGAAAGCAGATTAGCTCACCTCACTCAACAGTTATTTCAAGTGCTGTGTGCTATGTTTCCTAGCATGGATGTGTCTTAAAATAAGCATCAGTAGTTGTGAAGAAGAGGAAATGCAAAACGATTATAATGACAGGGACCAATAAGACCCAAATGAGAATGAAAAACTCTGAATGCATTGAAATAATGTCAAGTGGCTGCTGATTATCTCTGTAGAGTGTTTTATACTGTAGGAACTGTGTAAGTATATAGAAGGATTAAAATAGTTATGTTCACAATGAAGTAACAGCTTTTTTTTATGTAATGAAATGGGTGGAAATGAAAATGTAAGATAAAGCCTGAAACACTGCAGAATTGGAGACAACTGGGAATCATAGAATGAGCTACTATTCTGCTGTCCTCTAGTTAGGGGTGCACTGTGGCAAGTGGAGAATATCTTAATTCCTATTGCTCTTCACCAGAACCAAGCCATCAACAGAATTACATCACAAAGCTCACCTCCTGAAGTTGTGGGTGCTAAATTATTCCAGATGATTCAGAGTAGAAGGAGGAAATGGATCTTATAAACATTTATATAGATGAGTAACTGTTCTCCTGCAGTTGTCGCATTGATTTCAGCATCCATATTATACAAGCAAACTGATGTGTATATAGAAGTTTGCAGGGATTAACATTAAATGAAGATTAAAATTTTCTCATGGCTGCTTATAACTCCATACAGCTGATGCAACAGCCAGAAACTGATCAGGTAAAGGAATATGCCAGCTACACTGCTTTTCTGTGACTTTATACAATGAGGTGTTGGGAGGAGAGATGGAGAGGAGCTGTAGATGATATCCCTAGGCAGGGAGGTTTGATATAGATCTCACAGCTGTTTTCTGCTGGGATAACACGGCTGCTGTAAAGCAGATATAGAAAGAATCTAAGATCTAAGCCAGATATTTTAAAACCTACAGTCTGGAACTTTTTTTTTTTTTTTTTTGCTTTCTGGGCTGATGAAAATAAATAGCACCACTTCAAAACTTTTAATATAAGCAAGTGTTCAAACTTGCGAAATGCTTGAAAGCATGTAGAGTTGCATGCAATGATGCACTAAATTACACTGGGAGGCACACAGAGAAAAGAGATGGATAAGCTCTGGGTCTACAAACATGGTTCACAGGATGGGCCCCAATTCTTCAGTGGAGGTCCTTTGAACATGAAATGACTATACTGAACACAAATGCAAAAAGCACTGCAATGATCTTGCTCTTGGTTGTAAATGTCCCGCAGCTGGTCACTGAGTATGTCTATATTATAATTGGGGAAAGAATGAGAATGTGATTTAGCAGGAGCCAAGCTAGCTTTAAGCAAGCTTACTCTACTGTTGATATTCAAGTTCAAGTAGCACTAAATTTGGTGCAGCTTATTCTCACAGCTCCAAAGTCAGTTCTTGGGGAGGCATAAGCTACCGTAGCCAAACTGTTACAATACATGTGTTGGCTCAGAAAATTTTTCAGTGTCTTTATATCAAAGGACAATCATTTTTATATCCAGTGTCTAGGTACCTTTGAATACCAGCCAGCGGTTCTAGCTATGCCTAGCTTTACAGACACCAAACCCAAAGAGCAGCTCTGCACAGAAAAGGACACTGCTCCAAGCACAACTGAGGTTTACACTTCTCTTATGTGGGTCATGCCATTTTAATAACGGCAGAGGCAGTGTTACCTATAGTTGCTTTTTAGTAACTAACAAGTACTACCCACCTGAAGTGATAAGACAATAATCCCATGAATGTTTCTGACCTCGTGCTACTCTTGCTAACAAATACTCCTTTAATAGTGATGAGTTAATTATATCAAGCCCTGTGTGATCTGACATGCAGCATGTGAGATGACAGTGTTTAGACAGAAATACTCTACCTCCGTCAAGTTAGCTGGCTCCTATTATAGCATGGGTGTTAAACCATGCCGCTGAACAAGCCTTGGCAGCTCTCATGCGAGCTTCTGAAGTGAATGAATCACAGCGGTAACGGATGATTGAACAGGGTTATATACAGCGTGACTCCTTAGTTTCTTTCAGAGGTTCACACTTCAAATCAATGGCAGCAAAGCTCAAGTTATATGACACTGAAAACTGGGCTCGTTTTTTTTTTTTTTTTTCAAAAAACCCCCAACTTGATCTTCTGTGAAAGCAACAAAACTGTAGATGGAAGAATCTGCATATTTCCAGGTAGAAATATGTCTTGGTATTTTATTTTGACTGTGGAGCAGCTAGCTGCAATAGCTGCATAAGAAAGAAATGGTGTCAGATTGTTTTCTGGATATTAAATGCAGGTATTGTTCACATTTTACAATTCATCGCATTGCAGAAGAGCATTTCTAATCTGTAACCAAGAAAAAAATGAAAATTCTATCTTCAGCACTTTTAACTAGATCTATACTAACTATACCTAACAGGCTGGTTTCCAGTGTTCACTGCTGAAAGTGGGACTATGTCTAATTAACTTTGCTTTTACTTTTAAACAGCTTTTAGTGGAATTAAAATAAATCATTTATTAGAAGGAAAAATGAAATCTACAAGGCTGGGTTTTTTTTTTTTTTTGAGAACTTCACTTTTGCATGTAGTTCACAGCGAAGAACCATCTGATTACTTGTGAAATTTTAACCAGATTCCATTAACTGGTTAAAAAAAGCACAAGTTGTTCCTTGTTCAGCATAACATTCATAAAGCAAAATAAAAGTTTGGCCTTCTCACAGGTCCTGGGAGAAAAGTTTTGAAAGATATTATTATAAGATATTTAATTATCTATAGGGACCCAATCTTCATTTTTCTTCATTACTATTTTTTGTATATAGAAAAGAACTGTAGAACTCACAAACAACAAAAGTGCAGCTGCATGTACAATTCTGTCTGATACTTGTGATGAAATGAGGGGACAGGAATAACAGAATCTATGTCCCAGGAATAGATAGAAATTTAAAGGGTAGTTGCAGTAGAAATTTTTTAAAAATCTATTTGAAAGACCTATTTTTGCTACTGGGGTGCTATTGCCATCTCTTAAATTTTTATTGCAAGTTCTAGGACTGCTGGTGTGATAAAAGGCATGCTGCTAAAATAAAAAGTAATTCCTAAGTATCTGCTAAAAATATAAAACCACACAGTTGCTGAGAAAAAGAAGAAAATTAATCCTAAAACTTCAGAAAGCAGAAGTTAAACTGGAGAAAGTTTGTCTATTTTGACAGTTGCCTGTTTTTTTTTTTTAAACCTAGAATTTTGGGGTCATGATTTTGCCACATCCAGCAATAAAAATCCATTAATAGTACTAGTATTTTAACTCAATTTTCTGACAAATTAAGATATAATTTATTGTGATGACTGTTTCAATTCTGCCCCTTCTTCTGTTCCAGTAGTGGAACCAGAGTGAACAATTTCATTTATCAATTTCCATGCACCTGTGGACTGTTGATATATTTAACTCACAAACTGTCAGTCAGGGAGTCTTTGAAATAAAAAGATGTTCCTTAAAAGAAGACAAAAAGAATTACAAGTTTTTTGTGCATATCAATTTTTGTAAGACCTCTGTAACTGCTTTAAATTTTGTCTTTGCTAAATATTATCTCTATATAGGCTCTGACAGTCTTATGTAATCTGCTGTTTCCTGTACCATCAGCTCCATATATTCCTGCATCTCTTTTCCTTTTCTCCCAAGTTCTCTGTAGGCCATTCACAAACCTCTCCTCTCACAGTTTTCTCCCTGATGCCAGGAGCGATGTTGCTCGCTATGACCCACTGCAGACAAAGAAGTGCCATTGTATCCAACGTGCAGCCTTGCTTTCCTTGGCCAGTTATCTGTAGTTTTAGCATATTCTCTATGGTATACCACAAGAATGTGATGCAACCCAATATGCTGGCTTGCCCTTAAGGGAAAGGGGAAGAGGCATGCGGAGAAGTTTCTTCTGGACCTCCTTGTTTGAGAGGCTGCAGTGAATGTGAATATGCTTCAGTAAATAATCTTAATATTTACAGAAAGTAATGGCAGTGGGAGTCCCCATTTCCACCTTTGCCAAGGGTCCCTGGGATGTCTGCGCATCCACACCATCATGCCATCACATGCATCACCTTGCAAAAGTTGATTTTTTTTTTCCTAGTTAATGAAAACTCTGTGCTTCTAAAAGAAGGAAAGAAGCTGAAAAAATTTACTGTGATTGCTAAACATAAAGACTTCTCTGCCCTGCAAACAGCTGAAGAGATGGTGTCAGATGACGATCCATAACATAGCTGAAAAGGATGCCAAAAGCCATTGCTATGCAATTATTTCACCAATGACATTAAGCCTTTGTTATTTGCAATCATACTAAAAAGGTGCATATTATGAAATAAGAAGCTTTGTTTTAGATTTAGAGAATTTATGTTTTTATGGAGATGACAAGTACTTATTAGGTTAGCACTTCGGAATTTCTAATGTTGAATTTCTTCATCTACAGTTTCTAGGTTTTGTTCACTATGACAGATCAGCAGGAATGTATTGTGTGTATCTGCCTCTTAACTAATAATTCTGCACATAAATGCTGAATGTCTTGATAGTTAAATGTCATGATCATGAGGGTTGTGATGATCCAGGTATTTTTCGTGACCTACAGAAAATAGGGAACTGGCTTCCTGCATAATGTTATTCATCTGGTCCCACATTTTAATGCATTTGTTTATCAAGATGATAAATGTATAGTAGAAGTATCTTCTGCATTTCAGCTGAAAGAAGAGATTTTTTTTTTTTAAAGGGCCTGTTAAAATAAATTTGTAGAAACTTCTTTTCTTAAACTTGGACGGATACACGCACAACTTTTTATGATGAGCAGTGACTTTAAAACTGAACTTTAGTATTAGGCCAGAAATCCGTGTAAACTTCTTGTACAGTTAATCTAATGAAGGAACTGCGCATGAAGAAGAATCTAGCATTGATTCCAGACCGAGCTCAGATGTCACTCTTTAGAAATAACATATACGTTTGTATACACGTTACTGATGCCAGGGTTTGCTGCTCTGCTTTCCAGTCCTACAAAACAAAATAAGAAGCTCTCTCTCACCAACTGCAACAATTATATAACTCATGGCACTTTTCTGCCTTTGCAGGGCGTTCACGTTGGTATTCCAGCCAAGCTATAGTTCAGGAAATGACATTTTTCCTCCCTCTATTTCCAAATGGATAATGTGGCTCCAGTTCCCTATCCAAGGCCGATAACCGCCGCTGCTGAACGGTTGAGAAAGACCAGGTTTATAAAACGAAACAAGCTGCTTTGTAAGCAGCAGAATGAATGATCCTTGCTTATTTTTATTTTTATTTTTCGCCTGCAAAGCTATGAGGAGCCCGGCTCATTCCTCCAAGTACCCCTCAGGGGGGCCCTGACAGCCTTTCACGCCTTTGAACTCCCCGGAGAAGGCTGCGGTAGCCCCAACCTTGCCATCACGCAAGCAGCCTGCAGAGGGCTAGTACCTGCTGAGGTAAACCACGTTCCTCTCAGAAATTAGATTTTTTTTTTTTTTCCTAGCCCTGGCTGATGAAGTTGTAGAAACCCGCGGTTTCCGGAACCCCCGGCACCCATAGGGAACGGCACCCGGTAAGGGCTCGTAGCTCTGTTAGGGGCTGGGGGGGGGGAAGCTCCTG
>WHYT01017765.1:13242-34071 GCA_009806455.1 Tetrax tetrax
GTTTGTTTTGTTGTTTTTGGGTTTGTTGGTTGGTTGTTTTTTTTTTTTTTTTAATGAGTAATATAATCATTCTTTGGCAGAATGACAGAAAGGATACTCATTTTGAAAAAGCTGACAGTGTAAAAATTATGATTGTTCCATTTTAGAATAAAAACTTAGGGAAGATTCCTGTGACTTTGTTTTTTTTATTATGCATTCCTGTCATCTTTCATGGTGCTCATTATACTACTGTCATTTCCTCATATTTTAAAATCATATTAGATTTCTTAGTTTGTTCCTGGATCGTCAGCATTTATAGTAGCACTGATTTTAGAAAAGTCCCAGTGTGTTACACTGCTTCTCTGAAATCTACATATGCTGTACATTGTGTCCTGGAAGATCTTGTGGGTGAGTGACATTATTAGAGCTTTGCAGATGCTTCTTGTCATTGATGATAATATCCTGTATGTAATGTTTTATTTTGTGGAGCAATGCTATCTCCAAGTGCACCTGTTAACAACTAACTGGCAGAGAAGTCATACTTCATAAAATAAGTGCCGCTGCTTGAAGTTGCATCAGTGCATGATGTTGTCTTGGAATTTTGATAATTTGCTGAGGAAGGTCACAGAAGATAGTTTGATGGGTCTAGAACTGCCTGGTACCTCTAGGTAGGGCTGTAGGATACCTCGGTACAGTTACTGTCTTGCATTGCTCCAAGTTTACTGTCACTCACCAGGCATGGTTACACTTATGGCTCCATCAGGCAACGCTTCTGCAGACGGCATAATGGTTTTTTGATTGTCTTAACTGATAACTTTCTGTTCATCTATGGCTTCCTAACATCAACAAACTGAGGGATTTCAACCCCCTCTAAGGAATTGTCATTCTATTACTAAACACCAGGAGCTCATAAGAAGCCGTATTTCTCAGATTTTAAAATGGCAAATCAACTGCAGATATGCTGCACTGAAGGGGTAGATTGTGCAGTCCTCAGCTTGTACTGGATTAACTGTCAACTATCCAAAGAGTAACTCTTTTCCTGAAGAAGCTGACATGAGCTTGTCCACTCAGAGCAGAAACTGTGCCAGCGGTTTCTGAAGTGGGCTGTGATTAGAGGTAAACAGGTTGTTGTTTGGTTGTTTTTTTTTGTTTTTAATGGAAACACTATTCATGAACTGAAATAACTTTGCTTCCATCATAGTAGCTAGCACTGTAATCTTTTGGCAGACAGTAATTATATACTTTTCTCAGTCTTTGTTTTTTCCTTTTAATGTTAGACTCTTTTACTCACATTAGCAGCTTTTTTTTTTTTTCTTGCAGTAGCTCTAGTTTCAGTTAATCTTTTTCTGAACAAGGTTATTCTGAACGAAAATTCTAAATGAGTCTTTAAAACTATTGCATTAAACCCCTGTTTATTTCCCTCTCTCACTCCCCACACACTCCTTTGTTGGGTCATGGTTACCCTGTGATCGTGCAGCTCCTTTTCTTTCTCAGGTGCTTTTGGGCCCATGGACAGAAATAGTAATACCCTTGTGTAGGGGCATTCTTCTGGTGAAGACTCTTATGTTAGTCTTGCATAATTTCAACCGAAGTAACGTATTTTTATTGTGTGTCCATTTATTTCTGTCTCCTTTAGAGCTTTCTTTGACAAAGCACTGAAAGTTAAGCAAGTAAGACTGAATTTTTTTTTATTTTTTTTTTCCTGCTATTCTCAAATATGAATGCTACTTCTGCTGTTTTGCAGTAATAATACCTCTGGCTTGTTTGTAGCTTTGTGTTGCTGGAGCTGCAATTTCATGAGACAGTTCTTTAAAATTGCTGGGTTGGGCTTTCCACTGTTCTTCTGAGCACATTAACTTTTAGAACTTTGCTTTAATTGTGGGTATGGTAGCTTCCATACTTTCACTCATCAGCAGTATTCATTTGTTGAAGTAAAAAGCAAATATTCAGTAACTGATGAAGTATATTTAGATTCTTTAAATTAAACTCCATCATCATTTCATAGCACTCCTGCTTCTTAAATATTTTTTTTAGTTAGGTTTTTGAAGACACTTTTGATCTTTAGAGTATCTTTTAGTATATTTAACACTTGTGAAGCTGTCAAAAATCAAAATCATTTCCACTGTTTGTACTTTATCAGCAACCTGATTGGTTTGCTGGTGAGGAATATTTTTTCTTCTTGCTTCTTACATTCATCCTCCTTATTTAATGGTGTGTTTCTGACATTATTTGTCCAAGTAACCTTCATTCAGATTCTTCCTTTTAGGTTTTTAGACTGTTTGATTTCAAGAAATTCCAGCTGCCTTCTGTGTTAATGTTCCCTCCTGCCACTGGCTTCATTGCTTTTTTGTTCCTATGAAATCAAAGAATTTAGACACTGATTTACATTGAATCAACTTCTCACTGAAATTGATCACACAGACTATTACAATGTATTCTATAGATCTTTGGCTTTTGTTGAGAAAATGCTTAGTGCTATGTCTTTTTTGTTAAGAGACAGATAAAATTCTGTAACAAACCCTAGGTATTTATGTACTCTAATATTGTGGAATTACAATCAGATGATATTTTACAATGAACAACTTCCCAGTAGTGTTCATCTGTCTTATCACATGTCAAAGATATCAATTTCCAGCAACAAGGGCAGTTAGCACTATTGCAGTATTCAATAGAACCTCCTTTATGGTCCACCCCATTCAGATGTTTAAAGGACTGTAGCAGATAAAGCCACAAACTTTGCAAGTGGACAGCTGAGACTGCAAGAAACTTTGAATATTATGGACAAAAGCTGCAACTCCTTCTCACAATTAAAGAAGTTTACTACTTTAAAGATATAAACTGCTGTGTTTCTGACTTTGGACTTGAAATACAGGGGGCTGCTAGCTTATATTCCAGTATTAATTTGGAAACTGCCAGTGAATCTGGAACAGGGCTGCTCTTTTCTGGATTTGGATCAAATACACAGAGATTGTTTCTACACAGGTGAATTTTAATTATCCTGCAGTCTTACTTGAAAGCAAAAAGGGGAGTTTAAATCTGTTTATTTATAGCCTGTTCACACTGTAGTATCTGAATGCCTTGCATGTACGTGATGCCAAATACACTGGCAGAGACCCAGGCATCAGAACAGGTGGTGCCATTGAAGGTGGTGAGTGATAGGGCCTTAAGTTGTAGTGTAGCTTCTGTTTTATGTAAGATGGGTCATGCTTTTTTTTTCTAGGAAGTAAAAAAGAAACAAAGAGAACCTTTTTTTTTTCAGAAGGTAATAGGAAGAAGAGTAGACAAGCAAAGACTTGGGGAAGAGATAAAATACATATATGCCTGAAGCGAAGATAAATGAGAGGGAACTTGAGGGAATTCCTCACAGGTCTTCTGGTTTGGGGACTTCAGACACTTCAGCTCTTTAGAGGGAAATACAACAGGATGTCATTTCATCAGTCATGTAATACAATGTGTAATCCGGCCTATAGTAAGAAATGAGCATGTAATAGATGTGACCCAGGAATTCTGAACTGTAAATGCAGCAGATTATAATGTACTTTCCTTTTACTATCTTTTATAGTTTAGGAAGGCCAGTGTAACAAACTGTGGTTGTGCTTTGTTTTGGGGTTCTCTTCAGTTATTTTCTGTGAAAATTCTAATGCATATATTAATTTATTTTTAACAAGCAGCAACAAAATTTTTCTTGTAATTACCAAGTTATGGAAATGAAGCACCTAAGAAATATTTTTGTATGCATGTGAAAAATGTGGCACCTTATTTTTTTCAGAGAAGCAACGTGATGATACATTCAATATTAGACTAATTAGCCTATTAGCGATAGGACTGCATCTCTTTCCTACTGAACTGTGTAACAAGACATTAAATACTCCAACATACATCAGCTCAATTAATAGTTACATGGAATGAAAGAAATTGTGACAAGACCGTTGAAGGAATATTAAAATAAAGGAAAATATTATTAAAGAAAGCTTATATTGAGGTGTAGTTTCAAAGCTGACAGCAAGAATAACTATAGAATCACATAATCTTTTATTTTGGAAGGAACCTTTGGAGGTCACCCCTTGCCCAAAGTGTCATCAGTTAAAGCAGGTTTTTCAGAGCATTGTCCAGTCAAATTTTGAATATCTTCAGGGCTGGACATTTCACAGCTTCTCTAGGCCAATGTTTAACTACCCTCAGTGTCCCCTATTTGCACATGATTCCTGATGGAGGTGTGGGTGCTCTAGATTTCTGTGTACCTGTGCTGTTCCCTGCAATGCCCTAATGCACATGGTAGTAAGAGTGCACCTCACAAGCTCGCATTTGTGCATCTAAGGTGTGGATTCCCCTCTCTTGCTGCACCCTGTTTTGACCACCTGCTAACTGGAGTGCAGGGCCTTGCATCTTCTCAGAGGGATGCTGTGCTGTCTGGCCTGGACAGATATTATGATGCTGTCAACCGGGTGACTTCTGGCAGTGTCAAAGAGATTTTGACTGGTGCTGTTTTCTCTCCAAGGTCTCTCCCACTGGTACAGACTTTCATATTTTTTTATAATTCTTTTAAAGAGGACTCCTTTATTTCAAATGTGTCTTTGTAATTCCTTGATTACTGTTTAATCTAACTGATGATCCTCTTGCACTTCAACATGAACAATTTTGAGCAAATATTCTGTCATACAATTTTGTCTATTTGATTCACACACAAATCAACAACACAAATAACTTCACATTTGTTATTATCCAGACCCTTTTGCCAAGGGTAGGCCTTGCGAGCACCCACCAGTATGTCCCCTGAGTCACTAAGCAATGGTCCTACAGTTGTCTTAGTTTTTCTTTTGTTCTCAGTATTCTTACAGTAGCCTTTCTCTTTGTGCTTATCAGCCTTTGCTAATTTTGACTTAAACTGAGCTTTAGCTTTTCTAACTCCTTGTGTACAAAGGCAACATCTTTGTATACCTTCCAGGTAATCTGTCCCTGCTTCCTCTTTTGGGTTTGGGCTCAGTCAGAAGTTCTGTGCTCATCCTAGGCAGGAAGCGTGGCAGATGGCTGGCAGGGATGCCATGCTCACCTTCCTCCACAGTGCCTTTGGCACAGTTATGCTACAGTGAGACTTTGCCAGAAAGTACCTCAATATATTTTGACTTTCTAGTTACTGTATAAAATATAATAAAGTAAAAACTATGCTTGCACAAAAAATACATCTGTCATGTTTGTGTTGGAGTTTTTTGGGGGTGTTTTTTTTGTTTTGTTTTGTTTTTTTTTTCTCCTGTTTCTTTGATGAAACTGTAAGGAATTATTGAATGTTTGCTGGTTAGACTCGGTATGAAGGATAGTTCTTGCACCATTTCAGTTTCAAAAGGATAGCCAATAGTAGTTCCCTTCTAGATCTTTTCTATTTTCATGAAAAAAATATTTGTTCTAATAAGGTGTTTTCCAAAACCTATGTGGGACTTTTCTCATTTATATCAAATAGCTGGATTACCACCAAATTCTGATCTGACATTTGGAAGGACCTAAATGTCTGGAAGTAGGGTTTCTTTAGGATATTTGAACAAACTAATTTTGATTTTGCTTGTTGAGTGATGTTTTGCTGTCTGTGGCTGTATGCGCTATGTTTTGATTTCGTGGTGATTTTTGTATTCTTGCAATTGATACCAGAGGAAGAAGATGAAGAGGGTATTTCATGTATTATTCTGGGTGTATGATGCTAGTATGTTTCTCTCTTAATTTCCCAAATTAGGAATCTTTTTAGGCAAAATAATGTTTGTTTGTCTAGAAATGTCTTTATTTCTACTATAGTAAAACTTCTACTTTAGTAGAAGACTACAGTTCTCATACAGTTGCAGCGGAATGAGAACAGCTGCATTAAAAATGTAATTAAGCCTCATCTACCTGCTTGGATGCTTTGAAGATTTTATCTGCTGAATCTATCTTTTCTGTTTCAGAGAGAGCTCTAATGATTGTGTAAGTTTAATTCTTGAACTTGTTGTTGCCTGTAGGTTTTCTTTAACTGAATACTTACTTTTATGAGTTATAAAAAGAGACAGGGTACTTAGGTGTCATCATTTAGCCAGAAGTAGTTGACAATTGTACCTAACTTGGAAGCGGTAGGTAAACTGATGGGTTCTGTTCAGTAGAAAAGTGTTGTGTGTGCGCTGTGCACCTTGTAGGATGCAATGGTGCTCTGTAAAGCTACCACAAGATTTTTGTGACAAAGTTTTCACAGAAATACAACTGGTGGATAAATTTGTACCAATGACACATAGATTTCTCGAGTATTCTATAGCGAAAGAATTGGAAAATTTATTGCATTTTGGGTATGGATTGGTTTTTGTTTTGTTTTTAATTTCAGATCGAAAGCTGAGCTTTTTTTCTATCTTATTTTTGCAAATACAGAAACAGCGAATAAAAATGGGAACTCCTGGATCAGGACGGAAGAGAACACCAGTGAAAGACAGGTTTTCTGCAGAAGATGAAGCTCTGAGTAACATTGCCAGAGAGGTTTGTTAATTTCAAGTTGTCTTAAATTTAGAAATAGGGATTGAAAGCAGTCTCACTACCCAGAAAAAGTTAACTTTTTAAAGCTGTTCATTAAAAAGTGTGATTAGCCAAAAATACAGCGATTAATACAAAGAGTATTCGTGATTTAAAAAATCAAATTTATTGAAATGTTGCCACAGTTACATATTACTTGTATGATTAGTGTAACTACATTGAATCACACTTAAGCTTAGCAGATGTTTCTTCCAGATAGTTACATGCTTAGCTAAAGATAAGTGAAAAATCCAGTTGCTATCTTGGGTCTAAAACTAAAAAAAAAATCCACATTTATCCCATTTTAGTGTGTAGTGTTCTTAAGATGGGAAGTATAGTGTATTAGTGTTGAATAAGTAATAGCATTTGTAATATATTCTATTTCAAATGTGAAAAGCCATATTTCTGTCAAAATAAGCCTAGTTTTTACAGTATACCAAGACTTTCTTAATGGAGTCACCAGCTGAAAAATAGAGAGCTGGAGTTAAGCAACCAAAAATACAATTAACAAGAAGTTGATACAAAGGGGAATTCTGGACACAAAGGGGAATTTTGTCCCACCGGATATAGGAAGGAGGCAGCTGGAATTTAGTCTTACAGCTGTCTATTTGGACTTGAGTTTTTCTGGGAGGAAACGCTGTGACTTGGAAACAAAAGCCTTAGTACTGTTTGTATACAAGAGGATACAGAAGTTTTGAGCTATGCTGTCTACAAAGCAGCTCACCCTAGTTGACATAAAGGACTGCAAAACGCAGATTCTAATTGGCTTTTAATGTGAACTGTTGCCTGTGTGTGTGTAAGACAAAATAGGTAGGTGATAGATCTTTGAAAACACAGCTTCTGTATGCATTTTCGAACATAGCCATTGTAGACTGTAGGCAAAGGAAATGCTCTGCCAGCAAAAATCCAATTTTCATTTAGTTGGTAACTTTCCAGAAAGATGTATTCACACCAAGTCTAATGGAAGTTCTCGCCCTACCAGGTATGTTCTGTGTTGGGCTCTGGTCATGTATGGTCTCATACAAGCTCCATCTCCAATTTTTGAGGAAAACAGTTAATGAAGAAGAAATCTGCCTTTAAATTTCTTTTGAGTATTCTCTGCTTCCTTCCAGTACAATAACATCAGTTTGCAAGTCTAGCCCAGAAAAAAAAGGTCTCAATAGCAAAGTGTAGCAAGTATTATCTTACTTAAAATTAGTGTAGGTCTTTATCTTACATTGCTAATACCATCAAATAAAATTAGAGTGTGAGCATAAATTAAACAAAAATGAAGGTGTCTTGTTTTTTTTGTGGTTTTTTTTTTCTCCCTTAATGCTAAATTGAACTAATACTAGGTCTCACAGCTAGAGGTGTTATCTCACAGTGATAACGGAGTTGAATATTTTTATTTGAGGGATTAATATACATTAAGTCTTCTGTCAGAAATGAACTGGAAAACAACTTGCTGAAAAGCTCATAAAACTTACTTGGTATTCTGATATTCATCTAGATGTGCTGAAGATAACTAAAATTTTTATACTGATTAGCATATCATTTAAGGGACATTTCATATTGTCTTTAACTGTTTTATATCTATTAATAATTCTTAAAACCTATTTGAATGGAATTGTTCTAAATATTCCTTCTAATTTTCTTATTAAAATTATTTTTTCACTTTCTAATGTTCTGGCATTTTTCTGTATTTTGAGGATCACCTTTCATGGCTTGTTAGGGAGAAGATAATTCAACATATGTCAGAATAAAATGGTTTATTACTTTTACATACATGTCTCTGAGGCTGTGCGTAGTACCATTTCTTCTTTTGTGTTGCCATATCGAGGTTCAACTTTAAGAGTCTTAATTTATTTGAAAACAGGATAACAATTTTAGTGTGAAAAGTTGTAGGTCATAATGAATATATGTACTACTGTCAGGTTGTTAATCCCTTGATCTGTGTAGGAGAAGCTGGCCCTCTGATCCCATGTCAGACAGCAGCTGTTGTCATTGAATTGGTAGCTGTAATTCATAGTATTAGCCAGCTTATTCTAAAGAAAACTTTTACTTTAAAGGAACAGAATGCATTTCTTCGGCTATAACAGTAGAGGCCAGTTAACAAACCTAAGTTCTGTCTTAAAATAACACCCAATTTTACTGTGCCATGCATATGCCTTATCATTAGAATCTGGGGAAAAGCTTTCAGTTACCATGCTGACACAGAACGTGCCAGTTCTCAGTACGTGAATACGTAGAGTAGAGGTACTTTACTGTTCTGAGGCCATGATATCAGCAACATGGCTTGCTTATCTTTTTCATTGTCAGAGGGTGTTTTGTTCTTCAGCTTCCTCTTCTGAAATTACCTTTTTAGCAGATGTTGCTTAAAACAGTTGAATTGAGTCCTGTAATCCAGAGGTCAGATGTCTTGTGAGGAAAACGTTCCTAAAAGGTGTTCTAGGTATCAAGAGACGGTAAACAGAATATGCTGAAACAAAAGACTGGCACTCAGCATGATCTGCATGGAAAAACTGCATAGAAGTGCTTTGGGATTTGGAAAAGTCAAAGAATGGCACTAGGAATTATCAGAGTTTGTAATACTAGCAAACACTTCTAGTGTAGTCTATAAAGTTTCAGGTTTTTTCTTCCAAAGTTCGAATTTCAGAAAGCACTAATCTTATTCTTTTTCACCACTCTAACTTGACAAAATTGAGGTTTCCTTGTACATGTAAAAAAAAAAATGATACCTTCCTTTTGGTATCAACAAACATCTGCATTCTAGGAAATTTCATATAAATTTTGGTACTGATCCTATAAATTCATTTCTGTAGTCATTTTTGTGCACTAGTTGAATCTAATGTGTCATCTGATATGAAAATATCTAATGGAAGACAAGGGCACTAACATAGGATCTGACGGGCTTGGTCAAACTACTTCCTCCTTATAGAATCATAAGATGGTTAGGGTTGGAAGGGACCTTCAAAGGTCATCTGGTCCAACCCCTCTGAAAGAAGCAGCAACATGTCCAACCAGATCAGGTTGCTCAGAGCTCTGTCCAACCTGGCCTTGAATGTTTCCAAGGATGGGGCATCAACCACCTCTCTGGGCAACCTGTTCCAGTGTTCCACCACCCTCATTGGAAAAAAAATTTTCCTAATATCTAATCTAAATCTACCTCCCTCTATTCTGAGACTATTACCCCTCGTCCTGTCACAACAGGCCCCACTGAACAGTCTCTCCCCATCTTTCTTGTAGGCACTCTTGAGGTACTGGAAGACTGGAGGTCTCCCCGGAGCCTCCTCTTCTCTAGGCTGAACAGCCCCAACTCTCTCAGCCTGTCCTCACAGGAGAGGTGCTCCAGCCCTCTGACCATCTTTGTGGCCCTCCTCTGGACCTTCTCCAACAGGTCCGTGTCCTTATGTTGGGGGCTCCAGAGCTGGACGCAGTACTCCAGGTGGGGTCTCACCAGGGCAGAGCAGAGGGGCAGAATCACCTCTCTCAACCTTTCATTTTCTCCATCTTTCCTCTGCATCAGAAAACTGTTCCTCTGTTGGTTCAGTTTCCTCCCCTTCACTTCTTGCAGCACTAGCACTGTTATGTAGAGTTCTTTCATATCTTTTCCTTGCTGTGGGAGTTTGGATTGAAACAAGCTCTTCTGCAATGCCTCTGCACTAATAAGGCACAAGTATGCTAGAATATCAACATTGGAGTGAATTACTGCCTTATTCTGAGCACTTCTGAACTACCAGACCTCTTTATTGTGATCTGCTTTGTATGCTGTTTTGTGTTACCCTTCCTGGCATCAAGTTCCCTGTGCTCACTGAAACTAAGGAAGAGTAAAGCTAATGTATGGTATCCAGGGACAGGGATCTATGCATCCTTTTCTGGAAACAGTGCACTCTCAGTATTATTCAGTGTCTTAAGTGAGATTAGTTGGAGTTGATGAGTTTGGAAGTCTTACCTTGGTACAACAGAGAGGATTACCAGTTTATCATGTTTGTTTCAAAAGCTGTGGGAGCAGGTGCAGCTATACTGTTCAGGTGTTCCCTGAAAGGAGAAAAGGAGCTCTTGAGTGTTACTGCACCCAATTGCATTAAAGTGGAGTACTGGCAAGTGTCTTCTGATTACAGCAAGGTTAATTTGAAGTCAGCTAATCTCTTATTAAAAAAAAAAAAAAAAATAATTAAAAAGCCTATCTCCTGAACACATGAAGAGTTCTTTTATAACACCTTCTGGTTCCTTCTGTAGCTGTTATAATGGATTCTGAAGCTGTTACCTTTCTCAGATGGACAAAGAATATAAGGCAGCTGGTGTGGAAGACAGTTTCTTCTGTCTTGTGGAAAGTTTGCCTTTCCAGGTAACAGACAGGGATCGTCTAGTGTGACATTGAGCTGCTGTCAATATTAGTTTCTTATGTCAGAATCATTTTTGTTCAACAAATAACTAAATAAATAAAAATTGAGGTTCATATTCCCAAGTCTATATTCACAGTTTACATTGGATACAGCTGAAGATCTGTTTTCCCTGCATTTTTTTTTTTGTGGAGATTTTCTGCTTACAAAGCTGTTTTGTGGACAGAGTATCTTCAGCTAATGCTTGCATCACTGCTTTGCTTGTCTGTAATTTATGGACAAGTAGTGTTGATTTTAAGTATTCACCAGTAACTTGTTGTCACCAGCTATCTCTTATGATTACTTGAGACCTCTTTTTCCAAGACCACACATAGATGCAAACACAGAGGTTTCAGTCACTTCTGCATTCTTACATTGACTTCAGTTCCAGCACAGATACAATGAATCATGCTGGAAAGTGAGAAGTCTATCTCATGTCACCGTACCAGCCTCAACCTGATAACCAGCAGATTCAAGGGACGATCATGATTTACCTTTTATATATTTTCTTTCCGTGCTTGTGTCAGCAGCTCTTCCATTCTTCAGGGCTGAATAACTCTAGATGATAAAAACTAGAGCTCATGGATAACAAGTGCATCACTGTTCATTTCCTCCTTGTATCATCTTATCTGTATCTCAGAACAGGAACTGTTCTGATGGCTCTGTTTTCATTGTATAACAGGAGCCTGGAAACTCTTAAGAGGCTTATTTTCATGGGAGAGAATAAAGATTCATTTGGATTTAATATTTACTCTCTAGTGGCTTAAACTTTGAGTAGAGTGCCGTTCTTTCTTTGGTAAAAATATCATGATGCTTAATTGCCAGGGTAGAAAAAGCCAAGAGTTCAATATTTTAAAAATTTTCAGGGCTATATCATGAATTTAAAACCAGTTAACAGCACAGTCTTTGTCATATTGAATTTATTCAAAGTTGGGTACATGTTTCTCTCTGCATACAGCTTCAGTTTGTCTTAAGAAAGCAAACAGACAAAACCCCAAGGAACTCTGGCTCATAGACATTGTCTTTGTAGAAGCTAGGTGATCTTTTAATTTATGTTTTAATAAGAGATCACTTAAATATTTTTAAATCAGCTATTTCTACTTTAGTATTAATTTAAAAAATTGCTGCTGTTTTTAATAGTGGTTAAGAATATTCTATGTGTTCTAGAGATTTTTCTAATCTATATATGCATCTGTATAATAAATGGAAAAAGAATAAGAGACATGGAAAAATACAGAATCCTAAACATTTGTCATGTAAACCTTAAGATTTTGTTGTTTGTAGTCCTCGCTTTGTAGGCAACTGGAGAAAGAGTAAGCATACCAGATTAAGCGGAAGGAAGGTATTTCTGTGGAGGTGTAAGAAATATGTTTGGCACAAGAGTGATGGTGTTGTCTGGGGTCTGAGAGACAGTAAGGAGATGAGGGTGAAAAGCGTGGAAATGAGAATACAGAGGAAATCAGCAACAGAAGAGAGAAATAATGCGTGTTCACTTGAAGTTTATTTCATAATTTCTTATTATGTTGCAGTGTGTAGTAGTGATTCAGAAATACGGTGAATGCTTTTTAAGTGCGCATCCTGATGCTTTGCCAAGGCTGACAGAATCTCCTGTCAAACGCCCTGCGGCAGAACAGGAGCCGGGTGGGTACCTGGGCCGGGGTGGCCGGTGCCCTCACCGCTGCCATCTGGTGGGAGAAGGAGAACTTTCCCTGCCTGGGCCTCCTGCGCTGGAAACTCCCAGGATTGTAAACACTGCGTATCCCTTGATAGAGGGAGGAGTTAACACGTATTGTAGCCGATCCAATTTTTCAATGAAGGGCATTAATATTTTTTCAAAGGTGAATAACTTATTTTAGTATAGCCTGTATTTTATCCTTATGAAGCTTTTATGCTGAATCTGAGCTAATCAATGAATCATTTTCTCAACAGTATTTTGATTTTAAATTTTCATACTGTAGCTATCTAGTGAATTTCTTCTTGCAAGCAAGAGGAAAGAGAAAGATACCTGTCTGCACTATGGAGACAGATGTTGTGCTTCTCCTTCCTCAACATGGAAGGAAGCTTCTACCATACCAATTTGAAGTACTGATATGCTTCTTATCTTGGAGAAGAATTTGATTGTTGCTGTGAAGAGACTAATAAAAAACACACCAGAAAGGAGAGACTACAGACTCAATCTTTACAAAGGCATTCAAATTAAAATCTGGTTGTTTTCCCTTTTTGCCAAAAATATCTTGGATTTAACTGAAGAACTATATGTAATATGTATTGTGGAAAAAAAAAGAAAATTGAATAAGCAGTGACGATTTTCTAAATGACTGTAAGTAGTTGTTAGCAATTGGTTTTTAGGTGAAAATGAGGAAACTGACCATGTCACCTGTAATGGCAGGAGAACATTCTCTTGCTATTCATGTATTTAATAAACATATGCAATAAAATAACCTAATCCGAGTACTGCTTCAAGGTGGTACCTTAATTGCTTGAAAGCAGCCAGAATCATCATATTCTTCTAGAACAAAATGCTGATTATGCAGGTGCAAGGAAGCATTACTTTTATTTTTGCATGTAATGCTTTTTGGTACCTGTTTTGAAATGAAGATTTCCAGAACTCAGCGGTTAACAGATGGCTTTGTTTTGTTAATCAGAGCAGAGCTAATACCCAAAGAAATGCAGATATGGCACTTGGTTTAAAATCACACATTTGTCCTTAGGGTAGGAGGTAAAAGATAAGGAGTAGTATGGGTATGTTCATATAAAAAAACCTCACAGATTTAGTTATTATTTAATCTTTATTAATTAGTCTTTTTTTTTCTATCCAAACGATGTCTTCAGGGCCACTTGCGTTTTTTTTTTCTACTCAATCTCTTTTGTTGCAAAGCTCTTCTCTGTAGCCCTCTATTTCCTTTATTGATCCCTTCTCTGAATAAAATCTATGCAAAATTGTTGTATCTATACTACATGTTTCCTGTTTGCCCTCCAGAATATGTAACCAAGCAATTTCTTTCCACTTCGCCACCAATGTACGTGTACTGGTATGACTCTAACAGATTTGGAGACCTCATCTCTTAGTTGCAGTTGAAGTGTTTAAGAAACTTCAGCTGTCACATTTCTTTTTAGCAGTTGGAAGTTCCCTTTAGAAACTTTTAAAGTGTCAGATTTGCTAGATCTTGGACAGTCCACAGTTTTATTTTTACCTCAGGAAAATAGGAATTTAGTATGTCGTATCACTTTTTAACAAGCTGTGCTACAATTAGATGATATTATAGTATATCTTTATCATAAATATGTTTTATTTGCATATATCTGGTCTAAAGGCTGTATAGAGAATAATGACCAATGAAACTGAAATCAAGACTGTAGTGGCCAGTCTGTAGTATTCTAAGACTGGAGTTTGTTTAATTCAAGCTGTAGAAAGCAACCTATACTGACTCCCAAGCCCCTATGAGCAAAGAATTGTGATATATTTAGAATGCTCTTCAATTCAAATACTAATTGGATTAGAAAAGCATTATAACATGATTGCATGTTGCTGGTTTGTTTGATGGGTTTTTTTTACCCTCAAAAAATAGTCTAGGTTTCGTTTCTGTGGTGCTTCTGTAGTCCAAACAGCTTCATCTTTTAAACTCAATTCTCTATCTAAAGTTGTTGTGGCACTATATTTTCCTCAGCAGATATTTAAAAGCTTTATTTCAATGTAGCTGAGAAATTTAATTTGTGAAGAGTGTTGGTGGAAAATTATTTCCCAACTTTTATGGGCTTTTCTCAGTAACGCGAAAGAATGAACAGCAGTACCCAGGAAGAAAACTGTGTACTTTTGAAATATAGTTATTTCTTTATTAATGTTAGGTTCAAATTTCAATTACATAGTTATCAAGATTTGTATGACTGCTCTATGAATAAGATGAGGTGTTCTCTCTAACAATTCTGCTGAGAATAAAGTGTGATGGCCTTTCAAATGGTAGTGTGATTTGTCTCTTGCTCTAAGTTTTTGTGAAGCAAGCCTGAGAACTGCACTTTCAGTTATCTTGCCAACTTCTTTGTCTTTTTGAAGTTGTATATTTTTAGAGGAATCTAGTTGCCAAGATTAATAATTACTGTAATACAAAACCATTTTTTTTAGTTTAGTAAATTGGAAGAAATGAAGTTTACATTCTACTGTAAGGATATAAAAGTTAGGTTTCTGGCTGTAGGACTAGGAGAGGGTGGTGAAATGTGAATTGATTTTTAGTGTGAATCAGTAAATGAATGAACTTTCTATCTTTGACACTAAATCCTTCCCAGAGTCTAAAGGCTAGATGTGTATGTCTGCTGATCCATAGGCAGAACTAAACCCAGACATATCAGCTGTTTGGGGCCCTTCTGTGCTGCATACATATCTGTGACAGTTTATACGGCACACAGCTGTGATTACAGACAATTACAGGGTAGGGCTGCAAGTGAGAAGAGACTTCCTGTTGCATGGGAATCCCCTTGCTTTTCTTGTGTGCTGTCATCACATAGGAAGAAGAGTAGCTTTATGCTGCTCTGAAAAATTATTAGCTCATGACAGTCAAGAGAGCTGACACAGACTTGGAATAATATCATCTGACTATGCAAAATATAGGAAAAAAAAAAGTCTTGATGGGAGTAACTTGAAATCAACACAAACTATTTTAAGTAGTAAAGCTGTAATGTGTTTGCCTTCTTTCTTATAATTATTTGATAGATATTTTTGTACCTGTAGTTTAATCATAATTTAAAGTTAAACTCTGATTTAAATACTCCTTCCTTTCTCCTGAAGCACAGTAAAATATAGGTATTTGCAATTGTCATGAATTTTTTATGTTTCTGATGTTTTACATAAACCTATGCTGTGATAGTGGAAAAAGGAGGAAAAAAACCCCTCCTTAACCAAAGGCAAAATACCACTGAATTTTACTTTTTAAAAAAGTTCTATAAAATTAACTGTTTTGGATGTTAGGAGTTCTGCATTTTTGACTGCTGGTCATTCTCCTAAGTTTTTAATTAACATTAGATGGACAACTGGAATTTTTGGTGGAAAGCCTTTTTTTACTAGTTTGATATTTCAAGAATTTAAGATAAAATTGTCATAAACTCTTTATTCAAACATGAAAAAATTAAGCTTGTGTTTTGCTCATCTATTAGCTTTATGTAAAAATTTTTTGCCTCATGTAATTAACTGACTTAATTTGAGGTAGCATTTGTAGTCTGAAAAATAATGTTTCTTTTTTGGTTGAAGCTGGATAGAAAGTGGAGAAAATACATGGTTGTATTTGTCAATAACAAGGTTTCACAAGCATCACAGATGTAACAACTTTTTGCCACTCAAAAGGGGGAAGTCTCACTACTGTTTGTCCTGCCTGTCCCTTTTGCTGGGTCTGGTGTTCCTAAGATCCTTGTACAAGTCAATTCATTTCACTAATACAGAAAAAAATTACTACTTGTTGACTTTCTGCTATGGTAGTTAGTTAAATTGGCTTACAGCAGATTCTGAGCGCTGGAGCTGTGTCCAGGGAAGGTGCTGGAGTATAAGGGCTTGAATGGAAAGGTAGAGAAGTCCCTTTTAGGTCATGGTGAATGTCTTAATTCTTGAAGAACTGCAAACTTAAATGTGTGTCTTACATTTTGTTGAATAATCGATTTGATTTTATGATTGCTATTTGAAGTAGTTTGACTTCTAAGTGATGTTTGCTTTCTGAAATAATTCCAGATGATAGCAAAGCTTTTCATATGACGTGAACAATAGTAGTTTAATATCTTTGTTTTGATTCTTTCTTATTTTCTTTCTTTTTCTTTCTGTGGCTAAAGATTCTCCAGCTGTGTACATGCCTGTTTAAATACAACGCATAGGCAAACTCCCATTACAGTCTGCAAGACATGAATTTTTAGATTCAGTGATAGTACTATTTCTGAACTCAGTTCTTTTATCAACATGTAATTTTTTTTTACTAGTAATGGTATCTGTACAGACTTAGATATCTATGCTTTCTGAAATTTCATTCTGAGAACTCTGATTTCTTTACTACTTATTGTGATGTTAGAATCTTTATGTGTTTTTGTGAAGAGATTATTAAATTGAGTACTCAAGCCGTTATACAAAAAAAGTGTTTTTAATTGTTCATGTTTTCAATTTGCTTTTAGGCAGAGGCCAGGCTTGCAGCCAAACGGGCAGCTCGAGCAGAAGCCAGAGATATACGAATGAGAGAGCTGGAGCGACAGCAAAAAGAGGTAGTGTAAATCATCAGGAATTATTGCAAACCTTTATTAAAATTCTTAATGTATTTTATTTCCGTATTTGCATTGGATTTTGTCTTTTGGTGTAATTCAGCTGCATGCTAGTATTTTTAGCATCAAGTAACTGTTGGCTTCTCTCTCTCCCCACATACTCTCCTCTTTCCCCTAAGGTTATGTATCTACAAGGACAACTGTATTTACCTGTGGATAGCACCTTGCAAAATCTTAATCTGAACATTCATTTTGAACTACCTTGATAGTTGAGCTCATATTGTGGAAAAAACTGCTATAGAAAATAGACTATTAACACTCTGGCTTTCAAATGAAAAATAGAACATTTTTAATGTGATTTTAAAATTCTAGCTTTACAAGCAATATCAGATGCTTGGATGTTTTATCTTTACCAAATGCAATAAATTCAATCCTAGCAATCAAAATTAAACAAAGATTAATCTAAATGTTTATCTTTAGCTATTGAAAGGGTTGAGGCTTTCTTATTACTGCTTATTTGATTTTAAAAGGGCAGAAGAGAGAACATAATGATAATGTCCAGAACTCAGGCTTGCATAAATAATTTTACATAGAGGGGAACAGATTTCATTTTCTAATCTGAAGTTTAATATTATCTGAAGTTTAATATTATTTGAATTATTAGACTTGTGGCCGAGTCAGCTGATGACTTTTGTGATTTTTATAAGAACAATTACTTAACACGTTGCAGTTTCTTTGCTTGTTGTTCTTGTGCCAGAGGTCCATGTAAAGATGGATAACTGGCAGCACAACATGAATAATAAGCATAACTATACCCAAAATGTACGCTGCCTAATGTATAGGATAAACAGCTATGAAAAAGTAGAGAGAATTACTTTGCTCTATTTTAAATATATTTATAATATACTTAGTAATTGGGTAACTTGTATATGTGACTTTGGATATGCAATTTTAAGTCAATTTCTTCCCGTATGGATTATACTGAAAGTGTTCACAATAAGTACCTATTGTCAGGATCTTTATTTTAAAAAAAAAAAAAAATTGAGATAATATTTACATACATGGTTGTGTTGCTCTACACATTTAAAAAAAAGTTTGCATTTCTTGAGCCAAAAAAAAAAATCTAGAAACTAGATTTTCAGCAGTCTCATTATTTCATGGTTATTGCATTTGATTCAGATTTTGATATAGCATGCAAAAGATTTCCAGTTTATTATTTATCATGATTACATTCAAATCCGTGTTAATCCTGATATTTGGGGGATTTTTTTTTTTGCTGTGATAATAACAAGTACAATTTAGAAAACCTATTTTTGCATCAATTTTATATGGTTCTCATTATTCTGTACTTTCAATTTTCAAACTGCTGTAGATATCCTGTATTATACTTAAGATTACATGGCAATTAACTTAAATTTTTCCAAATTTTTGATTTAGGAATCCAGTCTTGTGTGGTGACTATATTGTAAATGGTTTGTTTGTTTTTGTTTTTACGTTCTGTAGTTTTCTCAGCATTCATATGATAGAAAATGGGCTCATATCCAGAAATGGATGGTAGGCTAAAACCACCCGTTGTGCATGTGTTTGCCACTCAGAGCACTAACATAGAATTTGGAGGAAGTAATTTACTAATGGTTTGCTGTGTGTCATTTCAAAGTGTTTTATTACTGAAAACTATTACATATACACTACATATGTACGTCAATATAGAGGGTACTTCTCATGGCAGCAGATGAAAACTATGAAATGAGATGTTTTTCTTAATTCAATGTTTATTTACACTCTGTGCTGGCTTAAAGTCATGAATCTATTTAAAATGAAATTACATTAGTTTCAGTCTAGGTAAACATCTTTTCAATAGTAAATGTTTTTATTTTGGTTAATTTCTGGGGTTTGGGTGTTTTACTTTTTGTTTGTTTGTTTGTTTTCCCTGAGCAAACTTGTATTTATTTGTTTCCTCTTTGAGTAAAGTGGCAAATGCTTGTCTTTTTACTGATGATTAAGTCACTTCTGTGACTTACAAAAAACTAATTGTAAAAGGTTTATTAAAAAAAAAAACAAAAAAACAAACCTTGAAAGGTAAAAAACCCATGCTTCACTTGCATCTTTTTGCCCCTTGCTTTCAATTAATAATGATAAAATATTTGACTGTTCATTTATTTAGATTAAACCCACTAAGTAGGAAGGAGTAGAGATAGTTGAGTTACAATCTGAGAAAGCTGCTGTTCAAATTATAGTAGTTTAGTGTGATGTTTCTTTAGAGAGTTCCTTTCACAAACTTCATGTGCCTCTTAAAAAGGCACATAGGAGATGTGAGTTTCTTTTTATGTTTGTAAGGAAGTGTTCACTGTGTGAGTGTTTTGAATCAAGTAATACATGCTCAGACTAACCATAATTTCAGATAGTTAAAACTACCATGACACTTAATTGGCACTTCTTTTGAGAAATCCTAGAGCTGTCATTAGAATTTCGTTTGCAAAAGTTGTGCTGATTTTATATTGTGTCTTTGCCTAGCTGACATTTGTGTGTATGTTAGGTATCATGTCACTTACAGAGAACAATGTAGGTTTCTGTTGTCTCTTGTTGGAACGTACATTTGAATGCTTTTTTTTTGCTGGAGAGCAAGGGTTTCTAAACTGTGGAACTATGGATGGCATTTGTGAGCAACTTCAAAATTAATGCCAATTGAATGCCACCTTCTTTCTGCACTTGTAAGAGGCACATCTGCTGCAGGAAGTTTCTGAGCAGATGTGCACTCCTTTTCTGGATCAGGAGATCTAACCTGTGTCTTAAAGCGCATATTTCAAAGTTAAATTCTTTGAAACCAAACTTGATAGCTACCAGCAGCAGCTATCTACTTGTAATCTATACTGGAGTACTTTATCCTTTGACCTGAATGTGCTGAACACATAACCCTGGCTTTCTATTTTCTGATTGTATGTCAGGAAGAGACTTGTTCCCCTAAGTAAATTACCTATAGAAAATTGTATCAGAAGCTGAAGTTTTGCATTGTAGGAGCATATTATTAACTGGAGTGTTATATGGGCAATTATAAATAACATTTGCAGTTTGCAAGCAGACAGCGTGCTATTAACAGATATTTGTCCATTTAGACCACAGGCACAAAGTTTACGTAAAATTGACAGTGATCTGACTATAATGTGTTGAAAAGTTATGTAGTGTAAATGTTCATTTTCATCCTCAAAGTAAACACTAGAGAGGAGGACTAAAATGTCATTACGAGATGAACCTCTTGCCTCCCACCCAGAGTCTGGGAAATTATTTTCTTGCAGAGTATTAACTAGGCCTCTTGAATAGTCAAAAAATAATATTATACGAGCTAATGCATCAGTGATAATGTAGAAAATAACCACCATAAGCATTATGGAAGCCAGCTGTGGACTTTAGATATCCATTTATGATCTGGAGGCTGAGCTTTTAAGTCTGAAGATAACTGGCATACAATCTTTAGAATAGTTTGACATATTGAAAACTGTACAAAGTAAGTCATCTAAGGAACAGTTCCTAGTTTAAGACCCCTATTGTAGCCTTCAAATGGGATAGTTTAAAATTAAGCTTATTATTAACATGCTTACAGTAACTAAAAATTTGAGAAGCTTACGGCATGTGAAACATTTTATTATGTAATTTTAAATTAGTTGTATCTTTGTCCTGCTGCTTCTCAAATATTCCTTTGTGTGAGCCAAAATGAACATTCCCTGCTCTTTCAACAAACCAAAAGATATTA
>WHYT01017765.1:63907-131937 GCA_009806455.1 Tetrax tetrax
AAGTTACTTGTTATTTCTCAACTTTGTAGTGAAGTGACATAATACAGAATAGACTTGGAAGACATACTTGTGTGTCTATGCATGTATTTGTATTCTGTATTTTCCTATAGAAGCTTTACCTTCATTTAATGGAAAATTATTTCCATCCTGAGAAAAAGCAGGTGGTTTGTATAACTTTACTTGAAAACATTGTGTGTCTTCTTAAGTAAAGCAAAGCACCAAGTACCACTAAAAGGAATAGACAAGCAGCTTACAAAGCTGAGTTTGTTTAAACAGAGGTGTTATCTGAATTAGCTACAGAGAGGCAAACACAATATAGTCGTTAAAATAGTCTGTAACATTAAACTTTTTGAGTTTATGTATTGATTTTACTTGGGTTTTTTTTTTTGCGAAATGTAAACACTGGCTTAAGCTAAGTCTGTGTTAATCAGAGATAACGTTGGTTATAGTTTCACTTATCAGTTCTGTTTTTACACAGCAATAGAAATATGGCCTATTATTCTAATAATGTAGTTAAAATATTCTGTGGTGTTTCTGTCGTAGGTGGTAAATATCTGAAATCCTTATGTTTGACTTCTTTATATTTTAAGGTTGAAGATGCTGTTATGTAGTGGTGTTAATTTTATAAATTTTATTCTTAGAGTCATGCTTACAGTGAATCTCATAGTTCAAAGAAGAAAGCTGCTTATTCCCATAAAGATTTATTGGTTAGTTTTCTACTATAATATTTTTTTATAAATATACTAACTGTGCAGAGTTACATACTAATACTTTTATGGATACATTTATTAGCTTGCTGACATGCATAAATGTTTTCAGGAGAAAATAAACCTCTAGTATTGAACAAATTCTGATCTGAGGTTGAATGTTTGAAATTGTGCTCATGGAAGTGGAATCCTATGAATGGAATGGAATCAATTAAATAGAAATCATGTTCTATTGAAGGCCTGTGGAACGCTCTTGGAAATATTTAAAAGTGGCCCTTCTCTGCATTTAATCTTATTCAGTCAGGATGAAGATACAAAGTGTAAATAATAGAACATGTATCCTATCAGTTACCTATATTTTACATGTAGATATAAAACAGATTGAATTTACCATAAACCTTGATGTTAACCCAGTGAACTGTTGGGAAAGGCATGTTTTGAAAAATCATTGTTATGATTTTTCAAAAAATATTCTAGAAAGTTCAGCATGTAACATGTGACTGTAGTGCCAAGAAATGAAATATTTTTGATGTAGTTTTTCAGAAAGTTTTGGCACCGATGAAATAGCAGTTGTGTCAAGAATTGGGGGAGTTGGAGCAGCAGCAGACACTTGTGTTGTTACAAGGCTGAAATAGTTTTTATATTTATTCGTAATTATTTGTATTACAACATTTCTCTATGTACTTTTGAGGTGCTATTTTCCTGTTCCCTCAGTTCTTAAATAAATGAGTTATATGAATCTTTCTGCCTCCTATGGCCTATTGAGATAGTACTACTTTCTGAAAGCACTACTTTTTGCCACTGTTCATCTGTTTTTCCTTCTTTGTATGTGCATATCAAATCTTTCCTCACATACGCATTTATATGCAATCTGTGTAAGAAGTGTCAAAAAACAACAGAAATAAGCCAAAGTATAATTGCTATGCTTTCAGCATGTGCACTTGGTGTAAACAACAGTGGTAGAGTACAGACTAAGCTGATCACATACACATCCCTCCCCTATTAAATTCTTGGGAATTTTTGTCCTCTCTCACCAAATGCTCTGATTCAGGATGGTATCTAACAGGAAAAAAAAAAATCAATCAAATCATTGTACTAATTATTACCAAGTTTTGTCAGTTATGTTTTTCATGCATTTCATGCTGTCCTTGTCAGACTTCAGATAAACTTTCCAGGGTTTTTGTATTTATTAGGGAGAAAAATCCAAAACAATTTACTCCTTTGGTTGGACCGGACATTGAAATACAGATAATGGTGATATACAGAGTACATAAGTAGGTTTGGGTTTTTTACACTTTAGTTGTTTCAGGAAGTTACATGGATTTTGAGTTAACTGTAGGGAAAAACTTTAGAATATTCTGTACAAGTTCTAAGCTGGGGAACATGTGGGCAATGTTGAGATAGATCTTTTATTTACAAGATCTACAGATGAGACTTTTGTTTTATATTCTTTTTCTTTTCCCCCCCACAGAGTGGAATTTACTATGATCAAAGAAATTATAGCAGCCTTAGACATAGTAAACCAGTTCCTTCCTACCATACTCGGGTCTGTCTCGTCTTTCTACATTAATTTTTTAATGTATAAAAATACATTTATTTCTTTTTGCTTACTTGTGCTTTAAGAAGCAAACTTGTTCTGTCTTTCTAGAACACTGCAAATTATTCCAGCTAATAGTAGTTAGAATTGTATTTCTTGCTTTTAAGGGTTGCCTTTTATAAAATGAATGGATAACATGCAAGTTACTCTTGTGTTCTGCATATCTGGGGTTTTAAATTTTAAATAGTTTGTTTCAGCTGTGGCAGTTGCTTTTTCAAAGTCCTGTTTTTAAAAAACATCAACAGAAAAACTACAGTTTAGCGCCATTGTACTACTTCATTCTACAATATAAGTGATTAAATCAATGGACTGTTGTGGTATGGACAGTATCTTCCAGTACCTGCAGCTACTCTCATATCAGGTTTAAATAAGCAACTAGAGGAAACTGATATGTCTTGAAAACTTAATTTCTTATCATTCTCTTCCACAAATTTTCTGATAAAAATACTGGATTGCTTTAATGTTTTACATTATGATTTCAAAGATAAAGTTTTTTCTTGGAATGTTTATCCACACTTTCAAAGTTCCTGTCTATTATGGATGTAAAATTTCTTATTGAAATCTTTTAGAGCTTTTGGGGAATATAGAGCAATAGATAAAAAAAAAAAATTAATGTACGCAGAAAAAGTTTCTGACTTTTTCTATTCTTTACACTACAGTCGTCTTCTCTATACAGTGATCCAGTGGCAACAACTAGGAGTTACAGGGTTAGTACAATGTCAAATAATATCTTGCTTATCTTTAGATGTTTGAATTGCCCTCAGAAATACAAAATTACACTTCTCTTCATAGGTGTCTCCTTCTGTAAACACTGGTTTGATAAGAAGTATCAGTTTGGTTCGTAAGCACCATTTGCATGGTTGCCTTAAATTTGTGTTGTATGGCCATGAGGCTTGACCGTATTACCTGTGCATTCTTTTTGTATTTTAAAATAAAGCTGCAGCTTGTATGTGTCAGTTTGTGGAGGTATTCAGTTTAATGTTTTTAACATTGTTACATTGCCTCTTTAAAGTATTCTAGTAGCTGCAGTTTTACAGAGCTTTTTACAGACGAGCATAAAGTTTATGAATACAACTATGATACTGAAGAATACTGGAGTTAGAACAAGCATACAAAGTAACAACTGCATGTATAATACTAAAAAAAAAAAAGTATTTAAAGTGAAGCTAAGTGTTTGAATGGGAATCATTGTCAGGAGATTAGAAATTTGTGGTAAATACGCTTTAAATACTTTCAAATAAGATGCTGTATTAATAATCATACGGAAATATAAGAGAATGAAAACCTAATCTGCATCTTTACAAAATAAAAAGTAGCTTGAAGTGCTGTAAGAATGGTTAAGATAATTCTACAAAAAGCTGTTGTCTTTAAAAAGTGACATGCATGCCTGAAACATTATGCCTTTTGCTGCTACAATAGTTCAAATCCAACTTGTACTGCATTTAAAGACATACTAAACCAATATAGAAAATAATTAAGTATTCTTAGGTAATATTTTTATGTAGTTAGAGAGGTCTTGTTCTTCACTTGGTTTGAAAACAGAGAAAATTTACTCTTTTGACTTTGTGCATATTCTTGAGAAAACATTAGAAGGTCCAGTGAGAGAACAAGACCATAATGACTGCTATTACATATAATTCTAATATAAATATAATTCTATTTTCTACTAAAGATTTCTTCATAGGTAGGGGGAAAGTAGCACGAGAATTTTTTTTTTTTCCTAGATTGTGTTACCCAGAGCTGCTTTTATTATCTACTGCATAAATAGACTTCAGCCTTGCACTTTAGAGTCATAGAATCATTTAGGTTGGAAAACACCTTTAAGACCTTTAATGTATTCTCATTTGGGAAAACCTGCATGGGTGAGCACAAAGTAAAACTGATAAGTATACAATATAGCTTCATTTCCCAGGGTGGATTAAAACTTCCGAAGGCTTCAGAACAGTGAAAACCAAATTGTAATTTAATTTTTTTTTTTTTTTTTCTGAAAACAATTGAGATTGGAAAAAAAAAATTCACTTTTTTCAAGGAAATTCTTGTATTTATATTTGGAAATAGACATTCCTTATTCGGAAATGCTGCTGGAAATTTTTAAAAATTGTTCATTCTTTGAAAAGTAAAATGTTAACTGGAACATGCATAGTTGGGATAAGGCAGAGTACCTTATGGTGTGTAAGAATTACAGTGTATAAGAGTGTGGCATAATTACTTCTGAGACTGAATATAAATGATATTTCATTCCCTCTTTCTCAGGCGTCTTTATGTGGTGATGGATTACATAGCTCATATAGTTCTCGCACTGTAAGTGTAATAGGCTTTTCGTTGTTTCTTTCATTGTCTTTATTTTCTGGGGACAAAAATCTATGAAAATTGTGAAAACTTCCTTCATAATTTTTCTTCAGCCATCTGAATACAGTTACTCTTCAAGAACAAGCTCAATTCGAAGTAGCCCTGTGGTGAGCGCTCCTCTTGCATGATTTGCTGAATGCTTTGACACTAACGCACAATGATGATGGGTATTTACACTGGGGACCATTTTACTGACCAACACTCGGACTCGATTTTTCAACTCTGCATCAAGGAAATGTAATTTGACAGAGATGTGATTTTTAGCAAGATGTTAAGTTTTAGCAGGAAGACAGTGAAGTGTAGAAGCTGTAAGGTATTTGCTTTTCTAAACTTTTAAAGTTTGTAAAATATATTATTGGAAGCAATTGGAAATTGTGTGTATTGTGATAAAAGGGTTGTTCCAATGATGGCTTTTCATGCTGCAGAGTTATTTTACATAGTTCTACCCTGTTTCTGACACAACAACTGTCTTAGTTTCCTTGGTACAGCTGCTTATTTGTCATGCTGTACAAAAAAGTTTATCTGTGTTCTGGTATAGGTTAAATTGAAATGTTCTGTCCTGTTCTGATTTTTCCTGTATTCTTAACAATGTTATAGAGACTAAACAAATAAAAACAGATTTCTCAAACTCAATGTTTTTAGCTACAAAAGAAGTTAGAATGAATTTTTGAGGGTGTAGGAAAAAGGGAATATTGCCGTTGCTTTGTGAAGTTCCAAAACCTAAGAGGTATTAACATCCATCTGTAAAGCCTCTTGAATAGTGAAACTACTACTTGTCTCCTTAGTTTCTCTTAACATTAACATTAATTTCTCAAAAGTATATACTTCATATGTATAAAGAAATATAATATATATAAAAAGATCTCAGTATGTATATGTGATATCAATAATGTCAAGCTACCATTCACTCACACTAGTGAATGTTTAATAAAGTTTGAAGTATTTGTTTAATAAAATAATTCTGAAAAGCATATTGAGGACATGAAGTAAAAATCTTATTCGTAACTTTCACTTTCTACTGTTTCTATGGTTAATATTTTGGCTTCACTCTGCACAGTGCATTGGAAGTCAGTTCAGCACTTATTGGACATGAAGAGAGAAATTAGGAGAGAAGATGGAAACAGAGTAGAAAGCACTGGTGAAAAACTGTGGTGCATCTCCATCTTAAACTTTATTTGTTTTGATAAACCCGTTGAGAAAGATATTAGAAGTGCAAAAGGTATAGAAGGAGGAACAGTAAGGTTTATCAAAAATACAGACTTTTCAAGAGGAAAGATAAGTTGGTTTTGAATGACAGAGTGCAATGTTCTCATAAACTATGTTTGTAGCCCTTGAGTTATTTGTTCTTTTGCTGTAAGCGTAATTCATGTAAGCAGAATTCTATTCAGCATCTTTATACTTTGTGCAATGCAAGTGAGATAAAGTTTAGCCAACCTTCAAACTGTGAAAATTTATTTACTTTTTTTTAAATGAAAATATTAGTGTAGATATAGTTGTAGCTGGAAAACTCTTTGTCAGAGAAACAGAACGTAACCAAGCAGTGTCAAAAAATACAAATTCTCTAGTCATAAGCATGCATAATATGAGATGGGTGTTCACCAACAAACTGTTTCATATGTAACTGGTCATTTTTGCATAAAAAAAACCCTCTCACTATCTTTTAATCAGAATAAGATGAGTCTACATCACTCATGTACCTCAAGTACAAAGAAATTAAGAATTATTTTTTTAAATGGCGAAAATAAGATAAGGACTATGTTTTCAAACTGTTTAATTAAGGATTTTTCTTTCATATAATCACTTTTAAAATTAAATATAATGTTTACAGTAACTTTCTGCATTTTGAAGTAGAATGTTATCAATACAACACTTTTGATAAACCTACTATTCTCATTAAATACTATGTTTAGCATACATAATGTTTTCTCAGTTAAATATTCCACTTGAATTCCTATAATGTTGTAATGACTACAATCTGGTTAGATATATCTTGTGATTTTTACCAGTGATGTGTAGCATTAGTACTTTTTCCTCATCTCTTTAGGTGCATATAGCTTTGGGGAGGAAGCTTGTCTTCTATTGTTTTTATAATTACAAACTTTTTAAAAAGTAATTTTTGTATCTTGTGTTTGGCACTATATTAGTACTAAACCCTTTTATATCTTTGAATGTATTTTTTTTTATATTACTCCAAATGAGGAAAATCAACCAATAAATGGTCATTGCTTTTAGTTTTAGATATTCTAAAATATAAGAATAATAAACATGTGAAGAGAGTGTTTAAAAACAATGTATATGCTGACTGAAGTATTCATATAGGTGTGGTACACATTTTATTCATGTAAATACATTTAAAATTCAAAAATCTGAAAGAGTAATTGAGATTTTACAACTGTTAAACTGTTCGAAAAGCTAGAATAAATTGCAATAATGGAGGCTTAAGATAGGATTTCCTGTTTGTTCTTTTAAAATAAACTTCTGTTCATTCTGTAGCATCATCTTCAGTTCTCTTTCACCCTTCTCCTTATCTTTTGAAGTCTTCTGATTTTTCTGATCAAAGTGAAACTGCTGCTGACTATTTTAGTCGTTCCAACCGCAGGGGAAGCATTGTTTCTGATGCAGACGATGTCCAAGGTTTGAATAGTGTGAGTGTAATGCTTGTTGTTGTACTGTGGTGAACACAGCAAACTTACTAACTATAGATCTTCTTTTTATACTCTGAAAGAGTAAATACTGTAAAAAGCATTCAGAGTTATTTAATGACAAATAGGTTTGAGGGGTTGGGGCTGGTTTTTTTTGTATAAAAATGTCTGCAGTCTGAATTTTTAAAGAGCATGCTGCTTTGTTTATTTTAAAGGAAACTTTGCCTGTTGCTAGAAGCATGTGACAAGTGTTAACACTTCACTTTTTTGTGCGTGTGATAAACTGAAGCGTCTCTTAAATGTAAAATATTAGGTTTTTCTTGTGGAAATTAACAATGTCTAAGTCTTTTGTGTATTTTTTTTTTGGAATACTACTACTTGGTTTAGTGAAAAAAAATGAATACTTAACTGTGACCTCATTAGTGCATTTTAGTGTTTATTCATCCAGGATGAGATTTTGTGAAATCCATTACTGGAGCACTCATTGTTGGCTATGCTCTTGCACTGAATCCCAAGAGCATGTTACAGGAAAATAATTATGGTTTTATTGTGTATCCCTTTAGTCTGAACGTTGTTTACAACAAACCTAGCTGCCTTCTGTTTATTGCTGCTATAAGTTCTAGAAGCTCTTGTAGTCAAAACTTTTGTTTTTTATAGTGGAAACAGTAGGGAAATTTCTGTTCTTAGGCATATCTTTGAAATAACAGCCAGTGTTAGCACATGCAGTAGGAGGAGAGGTTGAGAGAACTGGGCTTATTTAGCTGGGCAAAGGGTCTGTTCCATGGGCAGCAGCCTCCCACTGCAGCTTAGGAAGTTCAGAGGAGCCGCTGCAAGAAGCTCCAGAAGGAGGTTAGTGTTCCACTCTGACAAGTTACAGCAAGGCTGGAGCACCTCTATCCTCAGGAGCTGGTGAGACTTGGCTAGGTAAAGCCACAGCTAACCTGGACTGCTGGCAGCAGTTCTGCTTTGGAAGGGAGGCTGGACTAGGTGGTGGCTGCTGGAGACCACGACAACCACTGCTTCTGTCATTCTGCAATTAGATGACTTAATACTCTTACAGTGCTATGTAACTTGTAATAGTGCATGGTATTTATCATCTGTACATGCTCAAAGAATGACATAGACCAATCATTTCTCCCATTTAAATTTTAGCTTTTTTATTTTTTCCTTCTCTAATAAACCTGCTTTTCTAAAACTAATGCTCTGCTGAAAGAAAATGTGGAGGCTGAGACTGGCAATTATACTACCTTCTTTTATCATCATCATTATTATGTACTATTAGATTCCAAAATTATATCTTTTATTTAAGTTATTCTAAATGAATACTTCAGATCACGTGGATTCTTAACATCATTTTACCATCACAGTGGTGACAAAGATTTGCAATTTACAATTTCAGTGTATCACTGGACATGGTGAATTTGCCATGGAAATACAATGTTGCTTTTGTAGAAACCCCATTAGGAGGAAAAAGCTCTCCTAAAGTAATGTTTGTTTCTACTGTGATTGTAGCAGACTTCCAAATCTTTTGTCCTGGGCTGGGAGAAAAACAGGTGTTGTCGGAGAAGCCAGATATTTGAGATACATTGAGCATGGTATCATACTTGTTTTGGAAATATGGCAACATATTAATGTTGTCCTTTAATTCCACCTATTTTGATTCATAGAAATGTAGAATATGTGGAAGTCTACAATGTAAGTATGTAGTATCAGAGTTTCCCAAATAAGAAGGGAGGGTGACAGTTCTCCTGCTTTTGAGTTCAATGCATAAAATATGAATTTAAATTATTTTGTAGGTTGCTATTAATTAGTACACTTCAGTTATAGGCTTCTACCTGAATTGGTTTTGTCCTGATGTAACTGCAGGTTTCCCCAAAGAGACTGAATGAAGAAATGTGTTTTCTAATAACTAGGACATTCACACTGGTGTCACTGATTGTCTGAAGTGCACTTGCATGAAGCTTCGTGTTTGTTATGCCACCAAGTGTTGTAGTCACTACTCTGTTGAAATTCAAAATGGCAAAACATGTGTTGATCAGTACTTAATATTAGTAACAGCTTTTTTAAAATGTAAAAAAAAATCTGACTTTCTCTTTACAAGCATTAATTTATTTTGCAGTTGAAGTAAAAACTAGTTTTTCAGGCTGAAATTTTTTTTCTTGTCTTGATCTATGCTAACCTCTGGTATTTCTTAATTTTTTTTTTCACTGTTTCATTTTTCAGGCTTAAATGTTTCTTAGTATCTTTGAACAGAAGGTGTTGATTCAGTAGTCTCATTGCAAAAGATGTATTGTGATCACTTTCTGTTTTCTCTTTCAGCTGGAAGAAAAGAGTGAAAAATCACATTCAGAAATATTTTCAAGGGTAAGAGTTTTTAATTTAAAAATTATTGAAAGTCTGTGTTGAACCATAAGTTTACAAGTACTAAAATAGTTCTAAAAGTATAAATGTGGTATGTTTTTAGTGGAGTGTATTTTAGTAATTTTTAAAAGCTTACAAAGAGATATTTTTAGACATACTTTTAACAACAAAATGAATACTTTGCGTCTTTTATTTCCCAAGGAAATAATTTTATTTTTTAGTTTACTCTTAGCAAGTATTAGTTTCTTATAGAATTTCTTTTCTGTTTGAGAAATATTTAGCAGGAGAGGTTGAATTTTAAGAGGCTAGGGCTATAAAAATTCATATGCTAGATTCCACTGGAGACTTTCTTCTGAATCATGAGTGGCAGAAATTATAATTTTTAGAAATATTTTACGCTTCTACAGTTATTCAGCACAAGCAGCCTCTTTAGAAAGTTTTCTGAACAGAAGACTCGAAACTGCAATGTTATGGTAATTGATAAGTCATCACAGAAACCAGCATTTCACCAGGAAGAAACATAAGTGCTGGAAAATAATCAATGGAAAATATTGTCTACAAGCTAATATGAAATGGTAAAAAAAAAAGTGTTCTATGACTGTGAAGCAATTTATAGAGTAATGCTGAGTATACCAGAAAAGACAGTCTGAGTCCTGATACAGTGTTTTTCCCTTTTTAAGCCATCATCTCGCAATTCAGTGAGTGCAACTCCTCTGAGTGGCAACTCCTCTAGGAGAGGAAGTGGAGACACAAGCAGTTTGGTGGATCCTGATGCCTCCCTCAGTGAATTACGGGTAAAACTGCATTTCCAGAAAATCTGGAGCTAGTTTAAAAATCTGTTTGTGTTTAGGAGGAATTTTTCTTTGCTACAGAACTTCTGGTTTCTAAATAGTAAGAAAAAGTTACAAGGATGTAACTTTTAATCATGAAAGACTTCTGTATTTATCTTGGTAATTGTATTTGTTGTGCTCGTAAATATTTATGGTGCTAACAGTTTAGCTTATATTAAAATAAGACTTCGTTTATGTCAAATCTGAGACAGTCTGTCCTATTTGAGATGGCTTGGATTTGGGGATATAAACAAAATCTCAGTTTCCAACAAGTTGTTGTGGATTAATTATTATTTCTGTGAATTATTGCAGACTCTGGCATTTGACAGAAATGCATGTAAACCTTTTAATGCTTTTCCAACTATAATTTTTTTGCCCATACTTCTTATGCAATGGTTCATTCCTATGTCCTGCAGGATATCTATGATCTTAAGGACCAGATACACGATGTAGAAGGGAGATACATGCAGGGACTTAAAGAACTGAAGGTATCAGGGCTCCTCCCAAGCATGCATTCTGTATGGGTATTTTTGGGTAATGAAGATACCACTGGTTCCACTAACTATATATAAGGCTTTACTAACAAGTTTTTACATTTCTTTAAAGCATGTATCTAACTTTTAATGCATAGAGAGCATCAGCTTAAATTTGTCATGTGAATAAATTAAGGTATGATTGAAATGAACTTGAGATAGTAGATGTTCATTATCTGGTTTATGTTAAAAAGTAGTATTAAACATTCATATTTTTAGCAGATGTTTTCTGGTAAGATAATGAGAACATTCAATTTATATTTTTCAGGGTTTTTTAGCACATAAATGGATATTCAAAATAATTACTTTGTATTGAATGAGGAAAGAAATGAGATACAGTTATGATAAAGGACTTAAGAAATTAAGAATTAGTCTTCCAAGTTTCAGCAAATACTACATCTTATAAAGCCAAACCAGAGTAATAATTTTTGAAAGATGTGCTGAAACTAATCTGGGCAGGCATATTGCTTGCAGGACATTGATTTTGTTTAAATCCTTTGCCATTATGAAAGGATTTTTTTTTATGCTTATGCTTTACTTTCCCATTATCTTTGTCTAAATTATATGTTGGTATTTTCAGTATTAGATTAATGAGATTTGTCTGTATTTTGACTTTTTAAATTAGTATGTATGCTTTTCTTTTGTAAGTTTTCACACAAGTAGCAGTTTGCAGTTAATGTAAAGTATGATTATTTTCCCCTCTTCTGTGTTGAAAGGAAACTGAATACAGCAAATGATATGACTTACAAATCTTTTTCAGGATATTTGTGCTGTTCTCTTTCCTGTTATCTAATTGTGGATGGTTTCACATAAAAGTAAAGAGATATTTCCATATTTGTTTTACATCCATATAGAGACTAAATTTAATGAATGCTGCTAGTACTAGAGCATGTAACAGTGATGTATATAACAGCTTCCTTGAAATTCCTTGATTAAACAACATATTAGATGGTATAGTAAAGAGAAAATAAGTAATTATGGGCTGTTCAGTGTAGTGAAAATTATTTCCTGTTCAGAGGATGAGTAACTTTGAATATGATAGCCATATGCTTAGATGAAGTGTCTTGTTTTAACCATATTGCCATATGAATATTAACAGAACTTCAGAGCAGTACATTACAACATTACTATGATAGTACTAAATTTGAATGATTGCTTCATATTTTCAGAATGAATCTAACTCTCACACTTTTGCATATTTGCCAGCATCTCATGACTACTGTTGTGAATCATCACTAATGTGCTATTATTTATTGCAATCCATTACAGTTACCAAGAAACACAAGTGACCAATAGACAGAAAGGTCTTGGTCATTGCTTGGCTTACAAAATTGAATTGCATTTTATGCTATTGTTAATACTGAATAATATGTTCCTAAGTTAACTTGCCTTCTATAGAGGTTCCAATAGAGAAGGACACTTCTTTCTGTTTAGGAAGGTATTGCCTTTTTCTTAACTTCTACTGCTTTTACACTTTTTAAGTGTGTTTTCAGTGGTTGAGTAAGTGTTTTGTAGTCACGCTGCCTTCGTATCTCTGTGGTTGCCCAACCCTTGTGCTGCTAGGAGTGTGGTTTTTGCCTGACTACAAATCTGCTGGGTGTCAGCAGAATAAAGTCTAATGTGGATAGTTCTGATTTAGTTAGGTCTTCAAATCTTTTCATGTCTTAGTTTGATTCAATTTTGTTGATTCTTTCTATATTTCCTTACATAACCTAGAAAGGAATGTACTCTCTTGATGTCTGCTGGGTTTAATCATCTTGTTCTAGCCAAACAAGCTAATTTGCATAGCCCTTTGGCTTTACTGATAGAATTGGTGGTGGTGTTTCTTCATAGCTTTAGGTTATGTGCAGAACCTTATCCATTTTCATTCCAAACTATTCCCACTGCTTCATCCTTAGGAATCCCACTGCCTCATTCAAGTGTTTCAGAAATTCTTCCAAATCCATGTTATTTCTCACCAAACTGGAAGATTACTGGAACTACGTGGAATTCTTGAACCACAGGCAACATGTAAACTATTTTACTTGAAAAGAAGGAACAGTTCCAAAGAAGCCTTAGCAATGTTCTGGTTTTTTTTAACTGGTCAGAGACTCTTGAGTATAGCTTGATTTCTTCCTGGGAAGCAATTCTCACTTATGTCTCAAAATCAGTTTATTCCTCTTCTGTAACTGCAGATTTTTTTTTTCCTCCATTAACTTGTTGATTAATGACATTTTAATCCAGTCTTTTAAGCCCCAACCTAGTCTCCTCTTAAAAGCTGGAGTCCAGGAGCCTATAGGATACTATAAGAGGCTGAGACAACTGAATTTGATAAGTCTTAGGGGGATGGGCAGCAGTATCATTGCTGTTTTCAGCTGCCTAATAGAAGACTGTAGAGAAGACAGAGCAAACTTCTTTCAGAGCTACACAGTTGCACTGTAAGGGCAGAAGCTCCAATTAGACCTCAAGAAAAAGACTTTTCACAAGGAAAGCAGTCACACACTGGAACAGGTCATTCAGCCATACAATTTAACTATCATCCAGTGGAGATATTTAAAATGAACTGTAGATGAGCTATGAGCAGCCTGATCTTGGTTGGCCCTGTTTAATTAGAAGATTGGATCAGATGGCATCCAGAGATCTCTGCCAACCTAAATTATTATATGACTCCATTCACCACACACCACCCACCACACTTGTACTTCTCGTTAAATTTTGTATCTCCCAAAAAAACCCCAAACTATAGCATTCATTTTAATCCTAGTATTTTCCTTTTTGTCCTCTAAATTTAATTACTCTTTGAAAGTATTTGGAAGGTTTACTGTCTCCAACATTTTGTTTTACCAATCTTTACAAGATTTGTCATATTCATATCATTACAAAAAAATGTTTTCTGTGGCTTTAATCTAAAACATAAGAATTACTTGAGTGCATTTATGTGTTCTTTATTTTTTCATTTTCTTCTATCTTATCATGAATCTTCTTTGCTGTTTGCTATTTACTGCTTCCCAGATTATAATGGTACCTTTTAAATCTTTTCACTACTTATACTGTCTTGTCTCTTCTGATCTGTAGTCTATCAGGATATGTCTTAAGTTATTTTTTTCCTGGGGTTTCTAAAATACAGCACAAAATTCCAGAATTTAGTGAATGCAATTGAGAGATATAAGTACATGTGACTGATAAAATCATAAAAGTTAAAATATGTACTTTAAGGACAGCTTTCTCAAAATGCAGTTTTATAACATGGAATAGAGTTTGGGGATTGGGTTTTTAAAGTTTTCTTAGGAAACTGAAGGTTGTTACCACCTTCTCCTCTGATGTCTTAGACCTTAGTCCTACTGTCCTGTTTTCTGGAAAACCCAGCCTAGTGCCCTTCCTCTGCCAGTACTTCTACAGTCATTAAACAAGTAATTAAACATGGAGGTTATGCCTTCAAAGAACAGATTACATGAAGTACTAGGGGATTTGTAGTAGGGTACAGATCTACTTTGGAAAGGGAATGGCTTAATAGTTCTTTTTCAATTCTATAATTTAGACTGTGTGAAACTCAATTTTTGTATTTTTAAAAGCATGCATATTGAAATCACTGGATGTTTAAAAGCGTCTGGAGTGATAGTTGTTCTATTTGAATAGTTGGCATTTGTTACAGTACTGAAAAAATAATAGGATAAAATCATTTTGGTAAATGTGAGAGAATTGCATAAGAGGGTATATAGCAAGGCATATGTGCACCTTCAGGTAGAGAATCAAGCATGTGAATCTTTATGTGCTTTTTTTTTTCATCTTAGTAAGAAATAGACAACATGTCTGCTTAAACAGAGAATCATTCTTAATTTAAAAGTATGATTACCTTAAAACTTTGAATCTGAGGCATTGAGCAATACTTAAATGACAAGCATTAAGATAATACTACTCTTAGATATTTCTTTGATTTTTTTTTTTTTTTTTTTTTTTTTTTTTAGTAATTTGTCTGAGTTCTCTGTCAGATGTTACCTCATTCTGAGGTGTTTTCTTATGCATGCAGTGAAAATACAATAAAGCTGTGATATTACTACTTTGTTGCTGTGAGTTAAGTTGTGAAGGCAGCAGTGTAGAAAATGCAAGTGGAATATTATCTTGTAATTGTCATACTTTTGTAATGATAACTTGTCTGTGTATGACTTAACCCGAATAATGGAAATTGAACTGTGAGTTAGTATTTCTAAAGAGAACACATGAATAATAATTCCGGGAAAAAAATGGTTACATAGTTTTACTGTATGAGAAATAGCACTCTTCAGCATTACGGTCGTATTTTAACATAATGCATCAAAAGTTAGACTAATGTAAGCCTTTCTACTGTCTATAGGATTCACTAGCTGAAGTTGAAGAGAAGTATAAGAAAGCTATGGTTTCCAATGCTCAACTAGACAATGAGAAAAACAACCTGGTTTACCAAGTGGATACTTTAAAGGACGTCATTGAGGAGAAAGAAGAACAGATAGCAGAGTTCTATAGGGAGAATGAAGAGAAGTCAAAGGTACTGATTTGTAAGACTTTTTTTTTTTCTTTTTTTCTTTTTTTCTTTTTCTCTTTTTCTTTTTTCCTAATTGTAAAGATAAAACATAGAAGCATGGACTACTTAGTAAGAACAGTTGAAAACTTTTGGATTAGTAGAAAAGTCTGTCTATCTCAGTGGCCACAGATCTGTTCAGGATAGTGTTTGGTTTTGGTTTTTTAAAAGAACAATATGACTCCCTCCCCCTTCCTCCCAAAAACCAAACCAGCCACCATCCCAAACAAAATCCAAAACACATCCCAGCCACCCCACACATCACCACCTCACCCCCACTACCCCAATTAAATGCAAATTGCATTTTATTAATGAAGTACACTAATGATAAAATATACATTTGAATCAAATAGGACATGATCAGTCCCGCTTTCTTTGCAAGGGAAGATCTGTGTGGTAGCTTTTTCTAGCAATATTAAGATAAATTCACTATCTCAGCTTTTCTCGTTTATATTGTGCTTAAACCTTTATGGCATCTTTTCCTTCCACTCTAAATTTCATTAAATGAGATTTTCTGTATAGTAGATTCTGTGATTTTGTGATTCTGTGATCTTTAGCCAGTTGGTACGTAGAGTTCCTCAAATTTTGCAGTAATTTCTTAGGTAATATTATGTTAAGTGATATTACTAACTTTTTTAAACTTTATATTGAAAATGAGTGTAAACCCAAAGTAAATAAAAATAAATCATGAATTTACTTATTATAGGAGTTGGAAAGACAGAAACACACATGCAGTGTTCTACAGCATAAGCTGGATGAACTTAAAGAGGGCCTTCGACAGAGAGATGAATTGATAGAGGTATGTTCATATGAGATAGTGCATGATAGAATTTTTGCAAATAAATATGATGTAAGATTTGAATGGGAACATGACCAACATACACAAAATGAGCTTAAATATTCTTTCATTTTTAAGAATGAATTTATCTTCTTTTAGTGGGTAGCATTTAAGCTATCAGTCTCTTTTAATTTATAGAGTTGAAAATGTCTCTGCAAGGTTTTCAGATGTGTAAAGATCCTTAATTCCTGTGACAATTGTGGTTCTCATGAATGTTCCTTGTATCTTTCCTTTTTTGCTGGGGCAGAACTAATGTTTGTATGGCCAAAACCTTTTTGCACAGCCAGAAGTTCTGATGCATGGATAATACCAAATGTTACTTTTTGCCTTTCCCAAAAGTTTCCTTTTCAGTTACTTCAGATTTCTGTGAGCATGAGCCACTGAAGTTTGCAGTAGCAAATGTTTGTTTGCTTAGCAGTCAAGCATAAACATAGCACCATTGGTCAGCATGTTATTGGGTCATAACCATGTTGCTGGATGTGTGGTGTGTTACTTTCTCTTCCATTCTCCCCCTCTTTTCCCCTCTCCCTCCTTTGATTTGTTTCCAGAAGAAGTGTGCCCTGAAATCCCAGAGCTGTTACCAGTCTTAATTTTTAAATGATCCACAGAGATATATATTGTCAACAATATAATATATATAATGTCAACAACATTGACATTATATATACACTCTATGTATATATATTATATAATATATATAATTCAACAACGGGTGACCGTTTCCCACTGCTTTCGGTTCTAGCACTGTAAGTTGTAGTTCAGTTAGTACATAATTGTCCCACTGCTTTTTGATTTCAGTAAAAATTGATTATTTTAAGTGTATGGGCCAAAGTTACCACTGCCTGGTTTTCAAAAGCATATATAATATTGTGTATCATTGATGGATTTCTTTCCCCATTAAGATTTTGTGCTCTAAAGGCAGTAGTACAGTAATTCCAGAAGACTTCTGAAAAGTCCCAGATCTGTTATGGTTGCTGAGAAAATTAATATACTTCATGAACTGGAGTTGATATGACTTACTAGCAGAAGAAAAGGAGAAGATTAGCCTAAGAAGCAGCATTTTGCAGATTAATGCAGACAAGCAAAAACTGGGCAAATTCTGATGGTAGCTCTGTCATTTGTTCTGGATTCTCTTTGACTTCACTGTGATGGAAAAAAACACTTTATACTTTCTTCTTTGATGGTTTTTGCTTGGTTTGGGTTTTTTTAAGTATGTAAATCAAGAATATATAATAGATTTGTCTGGAGTTTGTGCTTTGGTAGAGTACAGCATATATATGTGTATTTAGAATATTCACCAAATGCATGCAGTCCCTTCAAAGATAAAGACAGTTTGCCCCATATTTACCGTTTGAGTAACTTCCCCAGCTATTAACACTAACAGATAATCTAGCTGAAGCTATTTAGCTTTTTGCAGAAAGACATTGTCTTCCATTCCAAGATGTAAAATAAAATCCACTCATTAGGAAGGCAAAAAATGATCTCTAGCCCTAAAAATTCTTACGTCATTTTCATACATAGTTATATGAACATAGCAAAGAATTTTAGTTATTTGCAGGGTAAACAGCAAAATGCAGTGTTAATCAGATCAAAAATAGGACCACGCTTGATATGTATTAATATAGTATCAGAAAGCTGTTAGCAGCTGTATTTTTACTTCCTAGATGCTTGATTCAAACTTCCTTCTTTATACTCTCAAGAAGGTTTTATCTTCTGTAAAGTATTAGTAAAACCACTTGTTAACATAAGTGTTCAATTTCAAACAGGACTTGAAGGTATCTGGAAATTAGCACAAAGTAATCTTTATTTCCTAAAGAAAATCTTTTCTTCCTAAGGAAAAGATGTTATTCAGAGTCTGCAATGGGAACTGTTACTAATGAAATGTTGCAGTAGTTGCACTAAATTCTCCCATCAACATTAAGTGATTGAATAAAATTAAATACCATTCTCTTGCATTAATTCATAAGGGGAAATATTATGTTACATTTAGTAGCACCCTTTTTCTTTAACTTCATGCTCATAAACTCTTTGGTTGACTTTTACTATTTAATTTCCTTTATCTATTTGAATGTGTTTTTTTTTCTGTTTCCTTACTTCTTTCCTCTTATTCTTTCCTCATCCTATTTGCTACAGGAGAATCAACGCATGCAGCAGAATATAGACTCCATAACAAAAGAGGTGTTTGATCTCCAGGAGACAATTAATTGGAAAGATAAAAAAATAGGGGTATGAAAAAATATGGGGGGAAAGGTATTTTTTCATTTTAGAAGTAGATGGATGCCTCCCACCCCCTAAGGAATGCTGTGTACTGCAAAGAAATGAAGGCCACTCCCAATTTAAATATTTTAAATGCTTTGCTGTCTTTCTTTTTTAGAAAGTGAGCTCCACTTCATCTTTACTTACTTAATAATGAATAATACTAATTAAATCTATAACATAATAAACTGCTAGGCATAAATATATAATTTTTTTTTCTTTTTTTTTTTTTTTCAAAATATTTTTACCTGTAATCGGGGCTTGAAAAAGTCATCATTTCCTTATTCTTAACAAACATTAAAATTACCTGGATCTGTGTATTGATCCATAGTGACATAGCAATAATACAATTTTATACAGATGTCTTCTTTCAGGAAGAACTGAGTTGATACACTCTACGCACCTAATGTCGGTCAGGCAGTTTGTCAGCTTTGCTTCTGGGCAGCACAGGAGTGGTAAAACTGTCTCAGAGTCAGCCTGATCCTTCGCGGTAACAACGTGGCTCTGAACCTGCGGCTGTTCGGGGCTACAAGTAGATTGCCTGGTGGTGAGAGGGAGACAGCTGGATAGCCTTTAGAAAGGAGTCCTCTGCCTTTTATTAACTCTAGGGTCATTTCTCTCTAACTAAATGACTTTTACACTAGATTTAGACAAATGCATATTTACTTGAAAATTGCTACATTTGCTGGAGTTCAAGTCATTTTGAAAAGTTATCTTTTAACTGAGGGTGCCCAGTTAAAAAAAAGTTCTGTTACACTGTCTTTATTCAGTCCTTATTTACTTCATGTTTCAGTCCGTCAACCCATACTGCAATCCTCTCTTCCATCATAAAATAATATTTCAACATTCTTAAGTTTTCTTCTGAACATTCTTCTGAAAGGTTTATTTCGCTTTAATTAATCATATTTTTTCCGTACTTCACCTTTGTGTACTGGACTGTCCCACTTCAGGCAATTTTTTGTGCAAGCACTTTTTTCTTTCAGATACGTTCAAAAAACTAGCTACCGGCCAAACTGACAAAGATATCTTTTTCCAGTAGCCAAAATGTTCTTGCCACTTTATGTTCTTGTAAACACCATAATTGGATTCTTTTTTTTTTTTTTTTAATACAATCTTGGAATTGAAGTTTCTTAGTTCTTAAAATGTAAAAATCCTGCTGTCTTTTTTTTCTCACTTCCATTATCTAAAAGATGTGCATATTTCTCCTAGCTCTCAATTTTTAAGTCTTTCTCCCCAATACTGAGTACTTTTGCTAATTTTGCCTCTATTCCAGTTTCAGAAGTCTCTGAGAAGCTTCACAAAGGAGCAGTTTACAACTAGAATTGTAACCTAGTATTACTATGTATGTAAGACTTATGCTGCCTCAGCGGAAGAAAGGGAGGCAAGCAGAACAGAGATAGCATGAGTCTGTTTTACATCTGCCTTCTTACATTGTTGTGTTTCTACAAAGTGATTGAAATTTGCAGTTGCATTTGGTGTTAAAATTAGATCAGTTTGAGGACACTGAGCTAGAGCTTCCAGGTTATATTCCTGAAATATACAGCTATTTTACTGTTTGGTGGTTCCAAATTGTACATGCATTGCCAATTTCACTTCCTTCCCTATCCAAAGTTTCTGATTTCAAACACTTGTGCATAGGGGGTGAGGACAGAAAGGATGTTTTGGGAAGTTCAGCAGCATTACAGGGCACTGCCAAGTGCACAGAAGACCTGTGTCTGCAGTGTGATTCTGGGCCCTTGTGTCTGTTCTCTCAAGTGGGTGAGCTTACTTCCCTTTCCATCTCTGCTGTTCTTCAAAACTGGAAAAGGTGTACCTTATCCTTGAGTGGAACACAAAAGGATGCAATAATTAAGGTTCTTCATACTGTTTATAACATAGTTACAGGGATCTAGTATGTGTTAGGAAATAAAAGGACATTTTGTGAATTCTTAGACTATGATGTGACAGCTAATGCTTTCACACATGTTGAATTGTCTGTAGTATACAGATTCTAGATAATTACTAAAATTCAGCATCCTGCAGTTATGTGGAGCAATTACAATGCAAAGGTATACACCTTCATTTCTTTCGTTGCATCAGTCCATTCCTAAACATTCATGCATGATGCAAGGTTTAGTTGGATAATTTTCTTGGCAAAAGGTGTGTACACTTTTGCAGTTACTGTATGGTGAGGATTATTTGTAATGCATGCAGTATTGAATTTGAATGGAATACTGGGATGCTGCCCAGTCAAGTGAAAATGTCTGATTAACTGTCAGGTAACACGGCTCCGGCATAGGTAGGCAAACCCATCTATGTCCATATTGCGCTTTTAGCTACAATCCTTTCTTGTGCTAAAATAGTGCAAATAGTGCTGCTAGTGTTCCCTGCTTTTTTTTTTTTCTCTCCCATCTAAAACTGATGGCTTCAGTTTTAGTAAAGGGTGGTTGTAATACCTAAGCAAGTAGTAAATAAAAATATATCCAAGGCCTTGTACAAGGTAAGATTTTTACTTCTGTGCCTTATAAAAGGTAGAGGAATTAGTTCAATTAATGTAATAGTTTAGGATTTTTGCCAATTTAGTTCCAGCAAATTTTATTTCTGGCCACAGAGTGCCTGTATCAAGAATTGCTTACTCTTTTGGTATTCAAATTAGTTTACCAAAATCTACCAAAAGTAGAGTCTTCTAATTAAAAGCTATTGTAGAATCTGCTAAGACTCACCTGGGAAAAAACTGTGTCATGACAAACACGCAGCAATGAGGCTAGATACGTGACTTGTAAAAGATAGTTATGAGACATGTATGTTTATATATATTAAATACCTCTTTTAATTTCTTTACTTTTATTGAGCTCTGTATATTTACTTGTAGCAAATCTCTCTGCTGTCTGTCATATGCTTTTTCTCTGTGCCATTCTTTTTCTTGCTATCTGCCTGAACCCAGGCCCTAGAAAGACAGAAAGATTACTTTGACTGCATTAAGAATGAGCGAGATGAGCTCAGAGAGGAGTTGGCTGACCTGAAGGAAACAATGAAGAGAGGAGAGGTATGTTGGTAGTAGTTACTTTACAGTAACAGAAATCCAGGAGTGGGGCATGAAATCAAGGTCAATGGAAAAGAGGAAGAATGGTTACTATTCTTGTGCAGTCTCAAAACCTGACTTTAGGGTAGGATAAATGGTGCGTTTTGTTGTAACTGTTGTGATCAACTTGAGAAGCTTTTAAAAAACTTTTCTGTCCAATTATATTTTAGCACTGCTCTTTTATGAGTAGGTTTTTTCTTTTGTATTTTTAGAAACACGGATTAGTTATAATTCCAGATGGCACACCAAACGGTGATGTAAACCATGAATCAGTGGTTGGTACAATTACAGTTGTATCACAGGAAGCTGCTCAAGTCTTGGAATCCGCAGGAGAAGGACCACTAGGTAAAAATATCCTAACATACTTTATAGAACATTTGAAGTCTTTGTTTCCCTCCTGTTCGCAGTGGGTTGTGATTTACAGCCACAAAAAGACACCTGTGATGCTTCTGGAGGTACATGCTTACACAATTTTCAAGGTTGTTATTTCTTTTTTTTTTTTTTAAGCTGAGTAAAAAGACACACATAACTTTTAAGGAAAAAAAAATAATAGTATGTGCTTGGATATCTGTAACTAATTAGATCTCTTGGTCCAGTTTCTGTTTTATGACTGACAGAAAATATCTTGCCTGAAAGTGTAGTCTTTTAGATTAGTATGCTTTCTGTTGTGTTTCATGAAAAAAAAATAATATTTAAAAGTATGTATAATCAATGAAAGAACTTCTGTTATAGAAAACAATATTAGTATAACTAATAAACAATGTGAATTAAATATTCTTTGTTTTTCTGCTATTAACTGAAGGCTGGGATGTTGTTATTAGTGAGATATCAAAGTTTTATGCTCCTAGTGCTATTAGCTTTAAGGTTGAAGATAATTTTATTTTAAAATTAAGAAAAAGTTATTTAAAATATATACTTAAAGATTTCTCTGGTTTTAATTGGGTTCTTTGGTTTTAGATGTCCGGCTACGAAAACTGGCTGGAGAAAAGGAGGAATTATTGTCCCAGGTAAAATAAGCTATTATTTTCAGAAATAGACCTTTGCATATCCCTTTGCAGACTATTAATGTATTAGCAATAAAGAAATATTAAGAACCAAAGAGGCTTAATAAAATACTTAGGCACTAAAGCAAAATAAAATACTCAACTTCTTACCTGGCTGGGTGCCAGAAATTATCAGATCCTCTCACTAGTGTCCTTATCTGTGTGACTTTGATCTCGGTTGGTAAAGAACCCTCATTTAACAAACTGGTTAGCTGAAATCTAACTTGCTGATGACTCTACTATTAGTGCACATATGTAAAGTTGTTCTTTCTTTTATTTTGTCCCACACAGAAATAGTAAAGTCAGTAATATGTCATTCTCATAAGCTGAAGTGGCACTTGCTTCCAAATTGCTAAGCAGTACTATTTCTTTGATAATTTCAGTTACTCAAATAGAAAAATAATATTATTGAAGTAGTTGTATTTAATGCTCTTCAGTATTGAGAAGAGAGAACTCAAGAAAAAAATACAGCCATTGAACAATTGTTAGAAATACCGTAGTTTTTGTGCTTTTAGTTGAACACATTGCAAATTTAAAGTGGTGTTGTCAACATTTGTTTTTGTTGGGAATGTACCTTAATTTTAGTATAGATACTTGGTTTAGAATGCCAACAAATTATAGTGTTGAACAAAAGCTATTAAATATAAGTATATAAATGCATATACATCTTTACATATATTTATCACTATATAGTTGTAAAAAACACAGTTAATATGTTTTGATTTATATAATTAATGGGAGTTTTGCAAGTATTACCACCATACCAGTAATCTGTAGGGCAATATTTTGATAAGAGGCAAAAATGTACCTCCCACTTCTTTCATAAACCCCAGTGACAGAGGACATAGCTGAGGAATCTATATTCCATGACTACTGGAAAAATCCAGAGACAGCTGGTGTAGCATAAAATTGAACTGTGTAAGACTAATGTGCACTACAGACTTGCCTGTGGATTATTCTTTCTGTAAACTCACCAGGATATTGTTCACTATCTTCATACATGTTTAGAGTGTGAAAGGTAAACTGCAGAAGAAATGCATAAACAGAGTTTAATGCTGCCTCCTCTTCTGGAAAGGCAACTCTGTTAAGAGTTTTGCAGAGATGTTTGAGCATTGCCTGCAGAACTGACCAAACTGGTTGGTTTGGATTGTGCATTGGCATGCAGTCTCTTTTTCACAAAAGAACACTTCTTTTTCAGGTTAGAAAACTGAAGATGCAATTGGAAGAAGAACGACAGAAATATTCTAGAAGTGATGTCATGAATCCAGATATCATAGGCTTAGAGAATGGTTCTGACTTGCAGCTAATTGAAATGCAGAGTAGGTATATGGTTACTGTTCAAAGGTATTCTGAATGAATGTATTGTTGAGCAGATAGATTATTTTTTTTAATTATTATTTTTTGTTGTTGTTGGTTTATCTCCTTGCAGGAAACTTATCACTGCAGAATAGCTTAAAAATCTGCCTCTTTCAGCGTTGAATAACAATGTTCTGGGAAGTTATTTTTTCAGTTGGTAACCTTGCCTAGAATGAGTTGCCACTACTTGAACGATTTCAATTTGTAGATGATAAAATTTCAGCTGAGATATTTTGTTAATATATTTACCTGGTTTTTAAATGTTGTTGAATCTTTGATCCAGAAACTTAATCTAAAATACTATTATTCTCTGAAGCAAAACATGAAAAATATTAGTTTAACACAATATTCAGTGTTGCTTCATAGAAGCACTAACCTAGTTCACATTTTAAGCAGACTGTTTCTTCAGCTGAAAACTGTACTTGTTTGACAGACTGTCATTTAATATGCTTGTGACAATGAATGTGAGCAGAGCACTGGCAATGTCAGGGCTAAAATATAACACGAATATAATTTGCAAAGCTCATTGGAGTTTGTTAGGTGGGCTCAAGCCTTGTGCTCCGTATCATTCAAATGTTGTTACAGACTTCTAAGCTAAATGCTGCTGGTATTATGTCTATTGTGATTTGACCCATTTTGCAGTGTGTGTTGGTTATTGTGTTGATTCTCTTTTTTGAGAGATGAGTTTGCTGATCTAAACATGTGTTCTAAAAGCTGTGTATCTCATTTATATATCTGAGATCTAATGCACATTCTTAGAGGAACAGTAGTTGTGTTCTCTAAATAACAGCAACATTATTTCCTTTTCATACTCTCAAAGATTTCTGAAAGAACATTTACCTCTTTATAATCCTGTATACAGGTTTCCCAATAAAATGGTCTTTTAAAGTGAATTTTAATTAAAAGGAAAACTGACAGTAATATATTCATGTCAATTTTTGTCTAGGAGATGCCAATAGACAAATCAGTGAATACAAATTTAAGCTTTCAAAAGCTGAACAAGATATAACTACCTTGGAACAAAATGTAAGTATGTCTGTCTTCACATTTATGGTTACCATTACACTTGCTCAGCACACTTTTACAGTACTTTTATCAACAAAATCTATGAAAACATATTTCATCATTTGATTTATTGTCTGTTCTTTAGTTTTCACAAAGTGGCATTACATGTGTATTTTTTTCATATTTCCTGCAATCCAGTATCTGTGCATAGTCTAACCATAAAGGAAAAATAATTTGGAGTTAATTTACTAATATGTGAATGTACAGCAGAATATAAAGAGGAACTGAAGCTACTAGTTCAAGATCATCAGTTCATGTAGCTTAATTACTTATGAGAAAGTTGTATAGACTGTGGAAGGTACATAATTTACTCTCTGAAATTTAAGAGTTTGTTTTTATAGATATACATATATCTATATTTCACTGTGATTTACTCACACTTTGATTCTAAGTTAATAACATGGTATTATAATTCAGCATCTCTATACATCACCTAAAAATCACATAAAGGATTATAATTTGAATCAGAGATGAATAGTTGGTCTCTCTTGCACAGCAACAGGCTACTAGCCTGTACTATGGATTTGGGTGTAGCAGGGAGCTATACATATAATAGTCCAACAAGTGGGCTTTGACACCTGCAAATTGCAACTAGGATTTGTCTCGAGCCCCCTCTTTAATGCTGAACTCTGTTTGAGCTCAAGACCTCTTGCTTTATGTCTGGGTAACAGTTACAGTCTCCTTTCTACTTTGCACCTTTTCATATGGTCTCTGCTTTTCAACTTTCCAGCTTTGGTTTTTAATCCCATGTATTCCCTAGTTCTTGATTATTTTTTTTTTTTCTTCTTCCAACTCTTCTCTCTCTGCTTAGTTCTTTAACGTTCTCTGACTTCTCAACTGTCCCATGCAATGTTCCATTCTTTACTGTTTCCTGTGACACTTGTCAGGGAGGGACAAGCAGTGAAAGGTATTCCAAGTTTCTGCCCACAGTTTCTTTTACTGTTTTATTCATTCTTTTAAGCACTCTCTTTGCAGTGATAGCTGCTGCTAACACAGTTAAACCCCCTTTCCAGAGGGAGATAAAATGGATAATTCACAGGATGCTTTGTGTTATGGTGACTTTTCAGAAAGGGAAGAACAGCTGAGCAAATGAGCTCAGGCTGGAACACCTGAGTAATCATTCTTTTTGTCTTGTTTGGGTTTACAGATTGGTCGACTTGAGGGGCAGGTTGCAAGGTATAAAAATGCAGCAGAAAATGCAGAAAAAGTAGAAGATGAACTCAAAGCTGAAAAGAGGAAGCTACAGCGCGAGGTAATTGGCTTAATTTCCTTTTCAGGTCTATGCTGCTTTCACTCTTGAACTGCCATGTCTTCTGCCTACAAGCTCTGTTTTTTGTAATCTTCAGTCACAACTTTTAAGTGTTTTGGAGAAGACTTCCAAGTCTATCAGTGTTGCACTCAGAAGACAACTGTAGCATGTAAAAGTAATATTAAACTACAACTCAATGCTGTACTTCCTTAAAAGAAGGATCTAAAGTTGTATTTTCTTCTAAATGTGATAACTTGTACTATTTTAAACTCATCCTTCCATAAAAATTACTGGGAGCTGAATGCTCCCAGTGTCAAGTGCCAGCCTGGGAAGTTTCCTGAACGCACCTCACAGAGAGCTGGGAAGAAGTTGTATTTAACTGAGCTGTTGATCATGCTCGCTTAAGAGCTGCTGCGTGACTACCATGACACCTGCTGCACACGGGGGTATATATCAATCAGCAAGTAACAATGGTGGAGAGGACTTTACCTTTAAATAGCATCTAATAGGGAGTTGCAGGCACCTACCTCTTATGGAAAGAGTACGTTTCATGTTTCAATTCCTTCTCAATATTTTTTTTTTTTAACAATTGAGTTCCAGTTCATCTGACTGCAATAATGAAAGTATTCTGTCTTAACTTACGTAGCACTCTTATAAAGTATATAATACTTGTATTCCTGATTTAATTTCCTCTGTCAAAGCTTAAGAACAGCAGAAGGTTCAAGTAAACTTACTGATCATAACTTTTGCTTTCATTTTTTAGCTAAGAACAGCACTGGATAAGATAGAAGAGATGGAGATGACCAATAGCCACTTAATGAAAAGGCTGGAGAAGATGAAGGCAAATAGGACTGCGCTTTTATCTCAGCAGTGAAGTGGAAATTGAAAATATGATGCACTGCTCCTTGAATAACTAGCCCCTAGCTTGTTTTTAAATACAGACTTTCATTGGCACAAACTATTTGAACACTGAGCTGTTCATTGGCGGTTTAGTTTCATAATTAAATGACATACTTTTTGTAACTTATGAGAGAATGAAATGTAGTTTGAATTCCCATATGAATGACAGCAATTTTTCTGTAGCGTTTGATTCTAGAGTCAGAGCTGGAGCACAATGCTGTATGTTCGACTTAGCGATATAAGATGTTTTTACAACTGTGGAATCAAGTTTACTCACGATCTCTTTTGGCTGCTTTAATGATGCTTGATGCTCGGAGACAACTGCATGAATTCAAGAAGACACTGTTTTACTGTATTATAAACTAACGTATATTTGCTCAAGACATCACACAGCACAAGTGCCTTTTCTCTGGTGCAATTTAGACTTCATTGTTGAAATAACCTTTGAAATCAGATAACATTTTATTTTAAGATACATTTGGGGTATTCACTAAACTTTATACATTTTGAAAATGCATTTTTGTAAAATATTTAAATTTATAAGAAAGAAATAGGGACTGTATATAAAAAAAAAAATCTGCTTTTTTTGCATGGGCATGTCTGAGTTCCTAGGTAATTTTGTCAAATACAAGCCCTGATACTCTTGGTATTAAGAGTGCAGATTTAAAAACTTCTGTTGTACACCATCAAATTATATGTCATCTGCTGCTTAAGTGTGAGTTGAAATTTTAGGGTGGGAGGAATGGGTGGGAATTGTGGCTAAGGAGTTTATTAAATGGACACTTTACTGACCAAACCCAGATGTTCTTTGTTTTCTTTTAAATAAAATACTGAGATACCAACAGGACAGAGGAAAATCTTTGCAGAGTAGTAAATTCTGATCTTCAAATTTTTAAAGTATCTTTTTTGGCTTCGAAATAGTGAGTTTGAATTTTTTTTTTTTCCGATTTCATAGCCTGATCTACTTTTTGATAGTACTGCCATGGAGGATGGGGGCAGTACAAGGAAGAAGGTGCTTTCTGGAACAGTGTGGTTTTTATCTGTAGCCTACACTCCACAAACAGTACATGCTCTTAAGAACTTCCACTCTTTTCAGGCTGGCACATCTCAAGTGGGAAATAAGCAGCACCTGCAGCAGCAATTCTGAAGTGTTTGAAGTGGTGTTGCCCCTGTGTTGGACTTTCCTTGAGGCCAGCAGGAGCCCAACATTTGATGTGAGAGGAATAATTCTTTTGGACTTGTTTCAGATGCTTTCCTGTTGCAAATTGCTACTCTTCAGGAATACTTCTCAAAGCAAGGCAGGTTTGAGGACCTTTGCAATCCAGCAGATTAGTGCTTCTGCTTGTACTAGGGCTGCTTTGCAAAGAACAACCATCTTTACAGTGCAAAAGTGAAGCTTTCTGTCTTTATCAATTTGAATGCCTCTTGGACTTGGAAAAGAAAATGCTTTCCCTGCTGAGAAATCTCCTTCTAAGTAGCAGATCTCCCTAGGCCTACTCATGAAACAGGAGACAGCTGTAGTTTGGTGATCACATAGATCATTGTCTGTGCTGTTGACTCTTTGCATTCCATTGTGTACTTGTTCAGAAGAAACTATCAGGGTCTTGATTAGTTGTTCTTAATGGTGTGTATTCTTAAGATAAAGGGAGACTTTGGGGGTTTTGAGAGTGTTCACGAGTACAAAACTCTGCTAAAACCTTATTTGGCATGTGGTGGCGAGCATATCTCCTAATTCAGTTCCTCTAAACCACTCCATTGAAACTGGACATTTTATGGCACAGGGAAGACTGATTTCAACATTAAGCTATGACAGTCAGATAAGGAGTTACTAACACTAGAGTTACCAGCCTGTTACAAAACATTTTCTGAAGCTCAGGTAAAGCATGAGTACATCCTTTCTAAAGATCAAGGTTTTTAGTAGTTTTTAAAAAGTTATTTATTGCAGAGCTTTGTTAGTGTAGTCATTTTAGTTGTAGAGCTTCCACAATTCTTGCTACCAGAAAATAAAAACAAATTCAACAAAATACCCAGAACATGAGATTCCCAACATGTAGACTAATTGAATAACAGTGGATTATGTGATTTAATTTGACTCTGAAGGCAATTGAAAGAGCTAAGAGGGAACAGCCGTAGGGAGAATTAATGGCAAACCTTTCAGCTTTTTCCTAAACAACTCTTACCAGAAGCAAGGATAATATTTCTTGAGATTCTTGTGAACTCCATTCATAAGTGGGACAAATCCAAATAAAAATGAAAAGCAAAAGCAGTAAATAAAGCTATTATGATTATCAAGGCTGCCACATTATTCAGTTTTCCTTATTAAACTATTTCAGAATCATGCAAGTCAAAATTTTTGTAATGACCATGTATCTGATGTTTGTTTGAAAATTACAGAGTGACTTTGTTTTTCAAGCTGTGCTTTTTACAGTGCTATTAGTTATGATACAAGTTAATGTTGCAAACTACTTAGAATGTATAAAAGGCCTACTAACAGGGTATACTAAAGTTTTTAAAACAGTGCTGATGCTGCTTGGTAGCTGCCTGTGCAAAGTTTGGCCCTTGACGTCTAAAACTTTTTCAAAAGCTTACTTAGTAGCACAATGAGCTTATTGGCCACCTTAATTTTTTTTTTTCTTCCCTCAGCTGTGTAAGCAATCATATTTAGTTGGTGGATTAACAAAATCTTGAGAAGAAAAAATGCTTTTTTCTTGCATGTTCCTCATGACTATTTTCTCCTGAGGACTCAATACAATAGTCAAGTCAATAACTATTCTTCTAGGAGTGCAGGCAGCCATTGTTTCTTTGCTGGTGTCATCCTTCTCCATTTCTATGTCAGTGTCTTCCCAGGGTCTCTTTTGGCAGTACAGAAATAAATATGAAGTATGTTCTGTTCTCCTATCACTTAGACAAAAGACCCATGCAGCAGATAGGATGCTTGATTCACATTCTCTGTGTTAGCACTGAAAATGCAGAATGTTTCCCAAAGCTTCCCAGAAATAAAGTTTTGGTTTTACTTCCTAGGCATAATTTGTTAGAAAAGAGTATTTCATAAGGGAATTTAAAACTTGCTGATCACGCCGGGATTCTAATGTTTAAGCACCGAGCCAATTGAGCTCTAAAGGACACATCACAAAATACTGATACTTCTAAGGATTTTTTCATTATAATTTTTCTGTAATACTGGGGAGGACTGGGGGAAATTCTTTCAAATTTCTGCCTCTCCTAATACCTCCCTGGAGGAGCTATAAAAGATTCCAGTGCTTTTATCTTTACTAGGGTAATGTCTGCGAAATTCAGTAATTGAGTTTACCTTCCTATCCCCTACGAGAGAATGACCTCCAAATAGAGATAGACCAGCATGATCTTAGTGAACTGCAGTCCAAAGAGATCAGAAAAGTGTTACAGTTCAGGGCTGTACTGTGAAATAAATAGGTAGCATTGCATGACCTCAGGAAAGATGAGACGTGCTGCAGATGCATCATCTCAGGAAACAAGTGTCCACTCTCAGCCCCCTCCCCCCGGACATCAGCCATTTCCACTAGACCACTGTCACCTTCCATTTCAGCATCCTGTGGCCTGACTGCACTCTCTGGAGGTCCTGCATTAATCTGTTGTCCCTTCAGTGGGGCCTGTACCTAGGGGTTGTTTGCTGGCTGGAGAAAAGCATCCACTTTCTGCTCTTGGGAATCAGTGTAGAGTGGAATTTAGATGTTTACTAACAAAATTATCTAGAGAAATATCTCAGAGCGTTCCTGAGATTGTTGAGATGAGCTGGGAGTATCATGAAAAGCAGTAACAAGGAAAACAAAAAGAAGACAAGAAGTTATTTTGTCTTGATACAAGTATAGACATGAAAAAAAATGTAAGTAATAATGACTGACATTGCATAGCAACTTTTATTTCATCAAAGCACAGTTCCTTTAATCAGAGCCAGTGTACCTGTGACAGGCATGTGAATAGTGTCTGTGAGACCTTACCACTGCTACCGGAGACTGCAAAGTGCTTGTTGGCCAAATGAAAAACAAGCATTAGTCATAATTACAGAAAGGTTATAGGGAAAGGTTGTTTTGGTCAGGCAAACTGAGGTTTGGTTGAGGAAAAAAAAAAGCAAAACACATAAGTTGAGCTTAATTATATTAATCATTTTAGAGAAACTTGCTTCCAAGAGGACAGAAGGCCTTTCGTGCCTCTTGAATGCAGGGTTATGCCTAATTACTGCCCACAAAAAGGTGTGAGTTAGTAGAAAGTAGTCACAAGGATAATTGTAACATAGCATAATACCAGTATTTTTATTCAGGGACATGACTTTTAACAGCCAGAACACTTCGTTCTGCTCTCAAGTTGCAGGAGGTTTGTTTAGCCCATGGCAGCCCATTCGTTAGGGGGAAGACAGCAGCACCAAAAGGGTGGAGAAAAACTAGATTTTCCTTATGTGTTTTGTGGGACATCGCATGCCAAAAAGCAGCTTCGGGGGTGTCCAACGCACTCCACCGAGACCACTGAACTGCCTTAGCCTCATTTTGTATGCCAGAAGGCGATCTTCACCCCACACTTCCCACTGAAGACCAGGAGTCTATTAATACCACGCTGTTGATTAACCCCGCCATAAAGCTACACGGGTGAGGCCAGTCGGGTTGAGCAGCAGAAACACCAACAACACAACTCCCCCTTACACACACACAATCGTGTAGGTGGAGGGGCGAGGTCCCCTGCGGCCGCGACTCAGGCCCGGCCACCCCTCCCGGCCCGGCGGCGGTAGCCATGGCGGTTGCCACAGCCGTTGCGGGCGGTTGGGGCCGCCTAGCGCGGGGCCCCGCCGCGGCCGGGGTCCTCGGGCCCGCACCGCCCCCCTGCGGCCTCTGCCCGGTTCCCTGCCGCGGCCGTTGCGGGTGACTTCGTTGCCTCCGTTATTTGTGAAGGTAGGAGATGGTCAAGTCCATGCGAAAGGCGTCCAGAAGGGGGCAGGCCAACTTGAAAGAACGAATAAAAGCGAGAAACAAGCAATGGACAGGGCTGGGGAAAGCCTATGAGCCCTCCTCTACGAGTGCCAATGGCAGGAGTAAGAGCCTTTGGTTGCCTGTGCCACCATTTGTCTGTCCAGTGCCGTTCTTAATCTCCCGTGTGTAATGACAGGTGGTTCTCTTGCAGCCAAGACCTCTGTGCGACTGAAGAGTCTCCAAGCCAACAACAGAGCTCTCGCTCTGGCTTTGCAGGAGGAGAAACTCAAAGCAAGAGAAGCCCAAAATGCCTGTCAGCGTTTAAAGGGAGAGAAACAGTGCCTGAAATTTCAAATATTTTATCTGCAAACACTGCTTCAATCACAGCAAGTGCAGGCACCTGCTGAGGTATTTTGAACCCTATCTTTGTCTTACGGTAATGGGGAGCATCACAAGTGCCTCCAGAGAAACCAGAGGTGTCTTTCTGAACTTCAGTGACTCCTGACAAGTCAGTTAGTTGCACAGGAGAGGTCTTACTGGGTTTCCCCTGGTTCCAGTAATTGATGCTTCCTTTCCTCCTTCTGTAAGGAGAGTAAGTGCTCTCCTTTTAAAGGACAGTCTGTGTGACTTGATTTACATAGAATTCAGTTTTCTCATAACATAATGTATGTGTAGCTGAACGTAACTGCAACAACATGGTTTGCACTCTCCCTCCATTAAGCAAGTGTATCAGCCTTGTATGGGCTCCCATCTTCCAAAGCTGCTTGGAAATTACTGTAGTTGGTTACTGGGCCAGAAAAGTCAGGGGGTTTGTGATGTGGTGTCATCCCACCTTCCTGTCTTTGGTCTGGACCCTTGTTTCTGTCTGTCAGGGAGGCTTCTGGTTTTTGAGTTTTCCCCTCCAAGTACCTCTGTTGCTTTGTTCCTGCAGACATCCACACAATTCACCTGCAGAGGCAAAGGAGAGGGTTGGCTCTAAGTATGACACAATTTGTGTTTCTCTTCTTTACTCTGCTGCCAGTCACCTGAAGCCTTGCTCTTCTGGGGACTATCAGTCTTGTTTCAGCTGCTTCATTACAGAGAAACCTTTCTTGTTGGCAGAATGTGGGAATGTTTCCTTCAGTGCCTGTAACAATTCCTGTTGTCGCTGAACAAGAGCGTTCTGTGTAAGTAGCTCTGATTAATTTGTCTTGTCACTTATCTTACAGTTCTCATACAGTGAAGGGCTGTGGGGAAATGCAATGCAACAAAAAAACATTCCTTGTCGTAGAAGAGATGTATTTTTTTTTGCTCCCTAGGGAAGTTCCAGAGCATATTGTGGAACTTGAGGAAATCCCTGAGGGTGAGATGAAGGCCACAACAGACAGTAAGCCAGCTGGCTTTGTTTCAGAGGATCACTGTGAATCTGTCAATGCTGATGCCATAGAAGAAGTAGAACTAGAGTGTGGTAAGGAAATCTATTGGGCATTTCTCCCTCCTGAAGTAAGGAGGAGGAATGTGTGCCTATAACTGCATCATGGATACTCCTTTGTAGCAAAGATAGATAATAACATGAGAACGAAGGAATTCTGTATAGTGGTAGCTGTGGCGGTGCTAGGTATGGCGAGGAGCAGACTTGAATATCAGCAAAGGCTAAAGGTTTCAAGTGAAGATGCCTGGCAGAATGGGGAATGAATTTGGACCTTATCTGAACATCTGAGTAGAGAAATCTCCTTTTCCATGGTCTGTTGATATTTATGATGAGACACTTTTTCAAAACTCAGTATTTGAAAAGCCTAACTGGAAGAATAGGTGTGAGCTGCAGCTCAAATTTCCTGGAGTCCTGCTTTTGGGACTCATGTTTTTGTGTAAGAAAAATACCTAAACAGTAGCCTATTTCAGGATACTTTCTGGAGCCTATATTCCACAGAGCTTATCTTTGTGACCACATACTGGATCTTGTAAATCTTTTCAGAAAACTCTGGCAGTTGGTCTGACTGAAGGATTTAGAAAGTAAGCAAATCTTCTCTGGATTGTTAATCTGTAGTTCAGTAGGACTCTCTGATCTGAGTTGGAGTTGAATATTTTTATTTCCCCATCCCCCACTCCTTGTTAACATAGTGCCAGAGCTAGAGTCTTACCTCGTCAAGTGAAGAGTGTGGGCTATCTGGCCATGTGTTCCACAAAAGTATGTCCATCAGGCAGTGTTGTTCAGATATGAGAGCTTGTACAGTGTGTCTGTAGGGTTTTGCTCTTCCAGAAACACCTCATTCAACCAGAGCCAAAGGAAGTTAGACTTGAGGGAAGCCTAGAAGAACATATGGTTGAAAACACAAATCCCGGTGTTTCTCAACAAAGGGAGAAGAGAACTGGAGCTGGTGTTGAGGCAGGTAGATTCTGCAGATGCTCAGCTGAATGCAGACAATGTGCCTGACCTGAGGGAAGTTGTGTGTAAAAGGTTGTTGAGTAAGGAGGGAGCAGTATCAGGAGCGAAATCTGGAAGGTTCTGGAAAAGCCTCCAGACTAGGCCTAGGACATGTGAAGGTTTTCCAAGGATAGCCAGAGGTGCTGGCTGAGTCCTGTCATGGTAAAGTCCACACTTCTCAGAATGGATGTCAGGTAACAGCTTTTTGATGGAAGAAGGTGACCAACCCAGCTACCAGAGGGGCTGACACAGAAGGTGTATCTGAGTCCTGTCCACAAGCTGGGCAGTGTCGATGAGGATTCAGATGATGGCCTCCACATGCCTCATCACCATAAATCGCCCAGCAAGAGCAGCTCAGTGAGCAGAACGGGTGCAAGACTTGGACCTGAGAGGTGCCTGGTAAAGCCGGAGCAGGAACTCCAGAATGAAAGAGAGGTGGAGCATCCTACACCATGGGCAAAGACAGTTGGAAAGGGTTGTGGCCCAATTGCTTTCTATACTTCCTAGACTGTTGTTTTAAGGAAGCAGACAGTTTCAAGCTAGCTTCTCTTACAAATGCATGTGAGGTGGTGCTGGAAACCTGATATGACAGTGTCATTTATCCAACTGCTTGTTTTGTCAGCAAAGAGGTAACAAGCTGGATACTGTTTGAAAAACTGCTTAAAACCAAACTATACTGTGGTGTTTGTGTTTCACAATGTTTTAAGGATAACGGGGAACAGGAAATCAGAGCTACTAATAAAGAGCATGTATCCAGAGAAAGCTGGATATTATTTTTTTAATGGCAGACGAGCACTTGAAGAGGATCACCTTAAGTGTTTCTTACTCTTTCTTGAATGGAGAGATGAGTGTCATAGGTACAGTTGGCAGCTACTTAATGTCTACTGTTTCATGTGTAGATATTGTGCCTTAAGATCCATGTTTTCTTGAAGTGTTCAGTTGAAACTCTTTGAACAGAGGAATCTTTTGAGCCTTCTTATCGATGTCTTCAGAATGTTACCAGCATGGCATGCTTCCGCCTCAACACTGGGGTAACAGTTTTTCACCCAGCACGTGAAAGGCCACTACCTCTGGAACATGGGGGACGTGATCCCAGGAACTGTGCATGTTTCCTAGTTCTCAGTGAAGTACTTTCTTAAAAGGCAGCATATAGCAGGGGTTATTTTGGGCAGGAAGTTCCAAGATGGCCTTTGAAGAAGAGTAGGGCAAAACAGTTCAAAGAAGGATCTAATGTAGTAACTGGGAATTGAACTGTTGTAAATAGAGGCAGTGGAAGACAAAATTAAATCCAAACATAATTTTGCTACATTATTTTCACAGGAAGCTTAGAAGAGATGCAATTGCAGATGAATATTGTCTGACAGCTCCAGTTTTTCAGCAGAAAAAAAAAGAAGAATCTCTTGAAATAAAGGAGAAATGTTTCAGTTATCAGTAAGTTTTCCTGTCATTCTTAACACCTAGGCAGTTCATGGTGTATAAGAACTCCTACAAATACAGTCACATCTGGGCATCCGAAACTAGGGACATAGGCAGTGTATTCTCTGTTTTCTTTAGTCGAAGGAGCGACTGGCTTTTAAGGAGGTGGCTTTTATTTGGAACACCTGAGGTGACTTTATAACAGACGTGATTCTATTCAAACTCTTCTGTGGGAAACAATGTTCATTATCTGGCATTTTAGAAATGTCCCGTACAACGTTGGAGGTTTACTTTCCTGTCATGTTTGAAGTAGGACATTGTTTGATGTGAGTGGATTTGGAGCACCTAGGATCACTTGATTCTGAATATTTGTGTCTCTTCAGGTCTAGTTTACATCAGGGTTGGTGTTTTATATTGATTCTTGTAGTAAATGCATTAGGAAGTACAGTGGAGATCTGGGAACTCATTGGCATCTCTTGTATGGCTTCAGAGGTTGCTTTAAGTGTCCTCTGCCAGGTTCTAGAGTCTGGTCTGGGCATAATGCCAGCCAGCACACTCTTTTCCTCCCCTGTTGTATCCAGCTCTGGTTTGACTGCCCAGCTGGAGCTGAAAACTCTCTGAATCAGCTGGCACAGCTACAAGTGTGGCCTGAGAAATAGAATCTGGGTTCTACCTTGGTTTGATATCTGGCTTGCTGTGAAGACTGCAAGAAGTGATCTGCTTTGGGGCATGGGAAGGGGGAATATTGTAAGGGTACAGTGAGCTGTTGGCAGCAGAGAGCTTTCCTGCTTTGTTTTCACGAACTTGATGGTTTTGTCCCTGATAGAAGATAACCTCAAAGCACCAAGGAAGAGCCCTCTGTTTGTGAACTGACATTTTCAGTACTGCAGTAGGTGGTGTGTTAGAGGAACCTCTGAAAACTGTCAAATCATTTTAAGGCTGTCTAGCACTGGCTATATTTTCTTTGCCTATCTGCCACTTTCTGAAGTGGTTGCTTCTGTTGTGAGGACACGAAGAAGGCAAGTGCATCCCAGGTTTATGGTGGCAAAGGACAAGTGTGCAGCTTCTATTTCTCTTAGAGAGATTCCCAGCCTCACCTGACCCATGTGAAGAGGCACGAGACTTCTCCCCTTCTGTGGCTGGCAAACAGCAGTCACTTTTAGGCTTTCTTTGTCCATGATTGTTTCAGTAGTTCAGATGAAGGCAGTGCCCACTGCATGTTTTCTAGTGTTCTGCTATAATTCAATGTTATGGCTGTTGATGCAATGCTTACAGGCTTGCTGTGGGAGTCACTAATTCCAGGAGAAGTGTAAACTTGCTGTTGCTGTCTCCTTCTGTAGTCTCAGAAAGATGTAAGCAGGGTGAACTTTTCCCTCCAGGTGATTTGACAAATGTGGAATTGGTTAGCTGTTGAAGCATTTGCTAAGCCACAAATGTCACTGTGACTCCGTTGCATGGTACCTCTAAAACTTTTAGTTTTAAAATTGGGGAAACAGTGCATCTCTTTGAAACTGAAGACTCAGTACACTTTCTTAAAATAAGCAACTTGCACTGGCTCTGAAGCTAAACAGATATATCCAGCCAGTTGCAGGATGATTGTAGTATCCAAACTGGCTATAATACAGTTCTGTTTGTAGTTTAGTAATACATCCAAGTGTTGATCAGACTTGTTACACGGTTTGCTCTGAGTCAATTCTAAACATGGGCATTTTGAATGCCATTTTTGTCATTGAGACTCCTTCTAGCTACTGTCTGACATGTTCTTGCTGAATAGGTCCCTGATTTAATGTCCCACAATTCTCCCACAAAGTCATGTTCTTTGTCATAAGGCTGTCCTTTTTTTCAACCTAGTACCTCCTGTGGAGCATCTGCAAGTATCAGACACAAAGAATGGACCGTATGTTTTAGTCTTAGTTAGAGTTGTTTATGAATTTTAACTAGAAAATGTTACATGATGAGTTTTTTTGGCCCACATTCATCTCTGTAGAGTTAGGGTTACTTCTGGGATGTAGTGGAAGCAGGAATATGTATATATGTGTATTCAATTTCATGCTGTATGATGTATGATAACTCTCCTGGGAGAGTTAAAGCATGTATCAGTGAAGAGTAGGATATGAGGCGTACATCAAAAACTTATCCTGTTGAAGCCACTTAAATAAAAGTCTAATAAGCTAAAGGCATTCTCAAAGACATTTTGGGTTCTTATGTCCTGCATAAACCAGATCAATGTAGCATGAAATATCTAGCTAGACACTTGTCTTCATCTACTGGTTATGAGACTGCAATTTTCATGTGGAATGTTTGTCAGGCTCTCAAGTAAGGCAAGTCTTACTTACATTGGGTTAGGACTTGATAGAACACCCATGAAACTGGTTTTTTTGGAAGTTATTCTGTGTATCTCACATGGCTATTTCTTAAAAAACTCTGCATAAAAAAAAAAAGATAAAACCTCAAAGTTTAAACTCTTCAGCCCCTCATTTCATCAGATCATTTTCTAGTAAAATAGAATGTGGGGAGGGAAAGCTTTTTCAGCCTGCTACTTCATTAGTTAAACTACCTGAGTAGTCTTCGTATTTCCAGATGTGCAGTTTACCATGTTGTGAGGGATTTTGCGCTGTAGCTAATAACACTTTACATGCACTCTGTAACTGGTCATGAAAAAAAATCTTTGGACATCAAAGGCAATATAAAACATCACTTTAATACAATAAAATTTCTGTATCTCCACTGTATGTTTGCAAAGCTGAAAGTTTTTAGAAGTGCTAGTAATTGAACAAGAAATTTTCCTGAAACACTAACTTGTGAGAAACAGAACTGCATCCCTAGCTATAAAACACACTGATTTCAAGAAAGGCACCCTCATTTGTCGATCACACTTGTTTATGTATAGAAAAAAATTGTCCATTACAGTGCCACATTTGTAGAATTTTTTCTCAGTGTCGTTTGTGAAAAGTCACTGAAAGTACGCTATGAATAATTTGAGACACATAATAGCTACTGTTGCTTGAAAATGAACTAATGCTGTGTTGCTGATGTGTTTCAGGATGTGGTGAGTGTAAGGGAAAGGCAGGAGATATAATTTGAGAGAAGTGAAATAAATAGCACTTCCCTGTGCCAGGGAATGGTTGCTTTTTTGTTTGTTTGTTTTAATTGCTAATTAAACCATGGGTAGGATCAAATTAAATACTTACTGACATTTTCTTGAATACAAGATGTATGGCAAAAGGTACAGCTGGGAGTGAGTTCGTGCCCAGCCTGGTTGTAGACATTGTCTTTAAAAGAGCCATGCTTGGCTGAATTATTTTCAGTGAACAATGCTGAGCATTAAAGCTCTCTGAACAAGGTAGGCTTTTGAGCCATCTGGTGGCTGTCTGTGGGATGTTTCTCTGAGAGCTTACTCACGGCACGCAGAGTAAACTTCTCCGGGGAGATGAAGGAGCAACAGCTCCAAAAGATGAGCAGAGCTGTCCTCTTCCTTTGAGCTCTAAAGAGCCATGTATTGGAGGGCAGGTGTCTTTGTTGCATCTAATGGAGTACCATGAATGTTTTTTCAATGTCTGGTCTATGTATTAGGGGAACACATAAATACAGACAATAAGCTCTCACTTTTTCAAGCAGTGCTGATGTTAGTACAAAAGAGTCTAGGTAGTGATCAGTTTCTCTCTCCTATCCCTGTGTATTTCAGTCCCTTACCTGTTGGCAAAGGAGGTCTTTTACATTTTCTCTGTTTGTACATTGCTTTGTGTTTCTGTTCTCTCTAATGCTTTTGTCAAGCTTGGGAAGAGAAGGAAGACCTGGACCTGTAAACGCTGTTCTGCCTGGAGGGGCAGAGAGAAAGTCTAAATGCAGGTGGTGTTTCATGGTGGCTTTCTTAGCTATTTTCTTGGCCAGCTTGGAGGTGATGTTCTTGGCTGTCCTGGGTGTGAGGTACTGGAAATATTCTGCTAAATGGTGAGCTTGCTGGCCTCCCAAGGGAAAGCGCTAAAATTCACATAAAGCACTGAATTTCCCTGCAGCCCTCCTAGGGTATTTGGGAAAAGACCTTTCTAACTCAGATACCTGAAATTAACAGTAGTGAGGGCTGCTTGGTCCTTACAGGATAGGTCTTGAGAGATGAATTAATTTCTTGCACCATGAGCTCTTTACAAGATTTTGAAAACATGTATGCTCCTGAGAAGTTCCTTTTAATGCTTGTGATATTTCCCCAACCTCAGGCTTTGTTTTTAACTGGTGAAGTTCTCTCTTTTTTTTTTTTTTTTTTTTTTTTTTAAGCAAATATAGTCTTTAGGGCAGGAGAGTTGTGGATAATGAATATCTTTTTTTTCAGTGTGTGTCAACAGGCTGTCACTTATAGCACATGAGCATTAGGTGCTGCTGGAATTAATATGGCCTGAGCAACCTTAACTTGGCTGCTCTGTGTATGTACACCTCATGAAAGGCTTGTTAATGGTATAGTTGCAGGTTTTTTGCCATGTCAGGCGGTCACTGGTGGTTTGGGAGGGTGTATTGGGATCTTTGCAGAAGATGCTGTATTTGAGGAGCTAGAGATCTTGAGCAGACCATATCTGCTCTATTGCACCTCATACTTAAGGTTTGAGAAGCCCCTGTGTTCTTAATACAATCTCTAATATCACAATATCTATAATATCTAATATCACAGGTGCAGGCCTGTGCTGTGCTGCACATGCAAGTGGCCTTCAGGTTCTGTGTGCTGCACAAATTCCTTGGCTGCAGGATCAACTCAGTCAGCTCATTGTAACAGAGGAACCTGCAGGCAGCTTCCACTTCGTAGTAGTGGTTATGACACCTGCATGGCTTTGCTTTTATCTAAAAATACACCAAGAAGTTCTCCTGTCAACATCCTTTATGAATAGAGTGGTTTTCTTGTAAGAAAATTCTAAACTAGCTCAATGACTGAAGTGGAAGAACCTCTCTTATTGACAGGGTCTGTCCAGCATGCTGTTTGCGGATCAGAGGCCTGTTCAGAGCTACAGCACCCAAGGTTCCCACCATCTCAAGGGATATAAGATTATCTATAATGTTCTCTCCTTATAGTGTTAACCCTAATAAATAACATTCTAAATGAGCCTGAGTGCTCATTGTAACAGGATTGTAACAGACTAGCACCTCCTGGTACTAAACAGAGTGTGTTTACCCCCCTGTTAAGTAACCTGTATCTAGAGTCTTTTTCAATATGGAATTGGGGGTCTACAGTTAGACTTCCATAGTTTTAACTTGTGATCATACATTAAATCTATTTTTGGTACCCTCCACAATGTATCAAAATAGAACAGGTTCATACTACTTTCATATTAAGAGCTTTTATGCTGTGGAATCCAGGGTGTCTCAATTTATCAGGAGGATTAAGGCAATAATGTAGTAGAAAGTCCCTTACATCTGTTGTTTGTGTTGCAGCAGCCCTCTAATATCCCTCAAAATTTTTCTGGAGGCAGAGAAGATTCTTCCTGAAAATTGATTTCAGAGTGACAAATATTAGAACAACAGCTATCGTGAGATGATATGCGATTCGGTATGCACAAGGAGCCTATAACCTGTGTTCAAAACATTCCAGACTTCTTTGCACATAAATATCTTTATTGTTTTTAGACTATTTTTACTATTTTGCAGATTTAGCCTTATTAGAAAACCTCATAGAGTACTGTAAGCTCATCTTGCATGTTGTATCAATATTTACTAAGATTGAACTGCCAGCTGTGGTACCTGCAGACAGTGAGCTCTACAACTTTGCAGAACCATTTACAAGAATTCATAGATTTAAAATCAGGGTTTGCAAGGACTTGCTTAGCTACAGTGCTTTAACAAATATTTGTGTCAAAACTGTAAGAAAGATACTTAGAGATGGAAAAATTAAATTTTTATAACTACGTAGCAATACTTCATTACAGATTCTTATCCTTTGAGGTGGAACTGTTACTTGCTGAACCATTTATTCGGATAGTTAACGTAAATCTCCTTGACTCCTGAGATTGAGGAGTGTCATCGCTTAGCCCCACTCAGCACTTAAAAATACCATGTAGTTTCTCGCTCACTCCCTGCCCCTCCAGCAGAATGGGGAGAAGAATTGGGAGAAAAAGAAAGGCAAAACTCATGGGTTGGGATAAAAACAGTTTAACAGAACAGCAGAGGAAGAGAAAACAAGAGGGGGAAAACAATAACAGAATATACTAAGCACATGATTTATGGTACAACAGCTCACAGCGGATCCCAATACCCAGCTCACTCCTGAGTAGCAAAACCTGCCCCTTAGCACTATCCTTCCTTTATATACTGAGCATGACATCAGATGGTAAGGAATAGTCCTTTGGCTAATCTAGGTAAGCTACCCCAGCTGTTGGCTAATTGGTAAGGTATGGAAATGGTATCCCCCAGCCACAGGGGTCTCCAGCTCCTCTCCCAGCTCCAGCAAAAATTAACTCTATTCTAGCTGGAACCAGGACAAGGAGAAAAGTATTTGTACTCTTAAATACATAGACAGAAAGAAAATGTGTTGAAGATATGAATGGGTCACAGAAGTAGGAGCCTTTGCACCCACAAGGCAGAGAAAGAAAATGGCAATATGTGAACCTAAAGGTTGCTAATTTTGGTAGGATTGTTCCTATATCCAGTGAAGTATAGGAGAGACTGCAGATGCTTAATAGCTTCCTCTACAAAAGGAAGAGAACAAAATGTATTCTACAGCTACATTCAGAAACAGCAGATATTGGAGAAGCTAAGAGATCAGTGGATCAAGAGTGATGAGCGATGAAGAATGCCCTGATCTCTCCTCACAGCAGACTCCTTATAGCACACACCCCCACCCCCACCAACCTTGATATCTACACCCGACGTACCTTGGCTATGTCAAGCTTTGCTACCACCTCTTCTGACGGCTGAGGGCGCTCTCCTCATAGATAAAAAATTGCGGGGAGGGCCGTAACTGCTGTGCTTGTCAGAAAGGAAAACACAACCAATCATCAATGCTGAAAAGAAAAGTGTCAGTAACGGGGAAGACCAAAGAGCCCACACTCCAGAGAGGCTGCTTCAAGCTGGAGAGCCATGCTGGGCGGAAGCCCTGTGTCAGCCCCAGAGTGAGGGAGTAGCATGGCTGGGAGCCCTCCCTTAGGTTAGCTCCTTTCTCTGGGCACTGGCTCTCTCACTCCCAGACAATCAATTTTCCTTCTGGAGTACACAGAACAGGGCCTTGGACTCTATTCCAGGGCTGTCCACTTAGATTATCAGCACCTAACCTGGCTACCCAGGGCCTGTGCAGGCCATTTGCTTCTCCTGGTCACCCTCCCGGTAGTAAATATGGTACTAAAAGAGACATCTGCAGAGCAGAGGTGGAGGATTGCCTGTCTCCTGACCTCGCTTTGGTGGAAATGTTCATGTACATTGTCTCTGCATTTGAGGACTTTAAAATTTCTGTGTTGAGTAATCCACAGCTTAACCTGAAGTAATCTGCACTGAGCTCATCGGGATGTGGTGTACTAAGGTAACCAGATATTTTACCCAGAGCAATGTTGCAGGAACTGTCCTGGAATTGGCTGTGGGATAAATTGAAGCAAAGCCCATATTGCAGGAAGCAGCAGCTGGCCTTAACCAGTCTGCGTTTGGCGCACACATGGCTTGAACAGCTTTCAGTGAAGCGTTGTGGAGGTTTGTCACAGAAATCACTGGCATGTGTGCAGTACAAAAGGAAAAGTGCAATGTGAGGAAGGGAGCTGGCCTTGTGCTTGTGGCTGTGGCAAACTAAAGGTGATACCATCTTTCAAACATGCAGCAGCTACTGGTCTCATACTGCCTGTCCTCTGTGGCCTGGTCCTTAGCTGGAGGTGATTACACGTGATCAGATTTCCCCCCTTTGAGTGGGAGTGACTGGTGAGTGGCAGTCAGGAATGCTGTGCTCTCTCATCTTTGGAGCAACCACCAAACACTAAAATTATCCTTTGCCATCTTGGATTATAAAGTGATAAGTGTTAGTGATATTTTTCACAGCTTAATTGCTGCCTTAACAGTTTCTGAGTGATTTTTTTGGGCAGCACTGGCTCTTGCCTTAATGATGTTCACAAAGGGTTATTCCCACCCTAAGTGATGTTGAGTGGGAAGAAAAACAAAACTATTGGCCCTGCATCCTATTGGAGAGCTAATCTGCCAGGAGTCTGAGCTGCCTCTCTTGCTGCAGTGTTGGAGGTGCTGGTTACCTGCCTTCTGCAACTCAGCAGCCCCTTGCTTTCTGACCTGGCATTTCACTGTGATAAGCTAGGCTGGAAAACCCTTTGATGAAGACGGGATTTTTGTTTCTGCCAGATTTTTATTTCAGAAAGCATCTTCAGAGTGGAAGTGCTGTCTAGCTGATGCTCTGCACTTGATCTTGTCTAAAGGAGTGCGTCAGAGTTCAGCTGTTGACCTTTTCCAAAGCTTTCTGAAGGAAGAGGGTTCTTTGCCCAAGGCATAGAGGGCAACAGAAGCAGGAGAGCCAGCCTTGGGGTGGAAGTATTCATAATATTTCTTGGCTTTTGTAAGCTCATGTGCATATTCTGTGCATTTTTCTTTCCATTAAGGAGTTTGCTAGCTTGTTTTGCAAGCTTATATGAAGGTGAGCAGGTATACTTTGTGCCTACTAGGAACTAAAGTATATTCAAGACAGATATTAAAAGCTTTCTAAAGAGGAGTTAGGACGGGATAAAACAGGAAGAAACCTTGCAGTGTCTTGGCATAGTAAGTGATTTACAGCTCCATCTACACGTGATGAAGCATCAGGACAATGAAGAGTATAACGTGCTGTACCAGTGTACTGCAAAAGAAGGATTGTTTATGACACAGGAGATACTTAGGAGGGGGAAAACTTTGTTTACAGAAATATAGGTCACGAATGAAATAGCTTACTTACCAGGCAGGCTGCTGGGGCTCCAGGTACAGTCAGTCCTTCCTGTGTGGACACTCTTGAAATCTTATGCAGTGGCATGATCCCTGGAAGTACTGTGGAATAAAAACACTCTAACAAAACAAAAGGAATATCTATTTGAGTTATATGTAACAGAGGCTCAGTGACCTGGTTTTAATTGCTGGTGGATTGAGGAATGTTGGTGGAAACAAGGTGCTTTCACCAAAAATGCAGATTGAAACTGCAGGACATAAGCTGTTAATATTTTTTAAGAGGATATGCCACCTTTTATGAGTACACTTTTTGACTGAGTACAGCAGTCAAACTTGAAGATTCAGGAAATCTTGAAAGACTCTATGCTCACTCTGGAAATGTTCTGCTTTTGTTTCCTGTATTTATTACCGTACTTGAAGATAGAAATGGCTGGTGTTTCTGACTCACCCTCCTTCTGTTCCTTCTCTTCCTCCTTGCCCACATGCATGAGTTGAATGAGCCAATGCATTGGCCATCACAGTTCAGTCAGGTTAATGCCCGATATTGCAAGTGACTGGCATTGCTTTGAGCTCAGTGAGCTGCTGCTCGATGCTCAGTAACAGCTTGTGCACTTTCTTTCTACTCATCTGCTCCAAATAGTGTTGGTTCAAGGACCCTTTATGGCTATGAGGAATGAAATTGCATTAAATGACATGAAAATGGCTAAAAACTTCATATTAAAGGTGAAGGAACTAGACAAGAAGTCTTAGTTGCTGAGTAATCATTCTGCTAGTAGCATGCACAAATTCAGCCTGGAAACAGTTTATTCCTATTGTTATTTTACAATTTGAGCCTCAAAATGATTGGCAGTTATACTATTCCAGGAAAGGAAAGGAAAAGTCTCCCTGAAGTGACTAATCCATCAAGCCACTTTCCTGCAATGCAGTGTCTCCTGCAGGAGCTGTCTCTGGGCACCTAGCCCTCTGACCACCTAAGCTCTTTTTTGGGGGCCTTTGAGCACTTTGTCACAGAACAGACCTGTATCTTTTTGTAGTGCACTTTGGTTGAGTATGAGAGATGATTTCCTCATTTTGGGAATTACTTCATTTATTTTCAGGATTATCTTGCCCAATGAATTCACTTTGCCACAAATGGCAAAGCTCCAACTGGGGGAGGAATGAAATCTTCTTGAGAAGCTGAAGCTTCTGATTTGAAATCTTCTAGTGCTCATTGGGAACAGCAGGTGGTCTTTTATTTTTGAGCCTCACCATTTTCAATATCTGTTGGCTTGACTCTCATCTTCATTCATCTTGACTTCTGTAAAAGAAAATTTCTGGGGGAAGTTGTTGGGATTTGGAAACTGTGGCAACGGATTCTGTGGCTGACCTGCGGTGGAGCTGCTGACAGGCAAAGTTTATTCATTAGAAAACAAAGGGAATAGTTCCCATGTGCTGTAATATCTCACAAAGATGTATCTTCTTGATATATATGTATTAGGTTGCCTCCCAGGTTGTATGAAAATATTTGTCCAAGATGTATTCAGTAGTTTTTGAGGTTAATCTTCCAAGAACTAGGTAATTACTGTTAAGTGTTGTTTTGTGTACCTTATCAAGGGACTGGTGATACAATTAAGTAAAACTTATCTATGGTGGAAATATATTTAATGATTGTTTGGACTCACTAGGTAAAACTTATCAATTACTTGTTGCTAATTGTAATTCGATCTATTTCCCTGTAAATATCTATAGGTGCAGCGGAACGGATTGTCGAATTATTCCTCTGAGACTTTTTTATTTCCTCAGCACTTTCTAAGCATGTGCTCGTGCCCCAGCAGTTTCAAAATCTCAAACTGAATAGTTCACTATTTGAATCTCTCTTGAAATGTGTTAGTGTTGGTACCTAGTATCAACAGAAGTTAGCTGTTGGCAGACTGCTATAATCCTTATGCAGATCTTTCTCATTTACAACTACATGTGAGAGGAATCGATGGGTAGTTTTCCATATCACCTGTTGCAGGTTATTTTGATAGTTGAGAAGTCAATATTCTAAAGCATGTAAGTTGTTGTACAGTAAAGAACACAAAATTATTCTTGCAAGATAGATTACAAATCCCTTTCCACAAATAAATTAATTTGTGCTGATTACTCCTTTGTGCTTTCATGGCAAAAGTTGATCTCATTCCGTCTTCTTTTTGTTAGAAGTACCAAATTGCCTGTAACAGTTTTTTTGTAGTATTTGCATACTTCTGCAACTCAGTAACAGGAGCAGAGCAACTGTAATGGTCACACTTGTAGAAGCTTGAAATCACTGAAAATCAGTTATGGTAAGATATGTACTTGAGAAGACATGTTTTAAAAAAGTCCTGACAACAGAAGTTTATGCTTAATAGATAACATCTAAGTCTGGCGTGCACTCATGATAAATAAGACTGCAAATCTTGCTGACATCCTGCAGCACCCATGTTTTTGTGGTAGCAATAGCCCCTACACACCCATATCACAAGCATGCAGTTAGACCGACATGCATAGCGAACAGTGAATTTCACTCTGTTATTTACATGAGACTTAGGCATGTGGTTTTTATAACTTTGTATTTTCATTAGAAGGAAATGGTTTAGAAGTATACTGTGGTAAAAGACAGGACGGCTGTGGTCTAACTGTCCTCAGCTTATCACTCGTTCGCATCGCAGCCCACCTCCTGAACCAGTTGTGACTGGTTCAGTTTACAGGGTTTTTCCACTAATTAACCAAATCTTCCTGCAAACAAATGCCCCAGCACCTAGAAGCCTTAAAAATACACTTGACCTCTTATTCAGGCTAAGTAAATAAAAATTTAAAACTTAGTATGAACAATATATGCTTGTATAAATAAACTTCAGGGACATGAGCCATTGCAGATGGTACTTGAGGAACCCCAGAAAATGTGAGGTGATAGTTATGCTCAGCATGGTTTAGATTTGCATGTAGGCAAGGTTCTTTGTGCAAAAAGCTTAAAAAGCCGTGTTTTCTCTCTTGTCTTCCTGCATGGCATGGACAGTATCTTTCAGCTTTGTGTCTGAGACACAACAAGTGGATTTGGGGATCATTTTAGTGAAAGAGATCTTGGTTCATTAATGCAATCAAGTATTTCACTAGCCTGATGGACTAGCAGGGATAAAGTAGGGCAGACCAGGAGAATAATATCAATTATGCCACTGAAATCTACAGTGCTTGCATTCCAAAAAAGACTTTATAGCTCTTTTATTTCACTTTTATTGGAACTGAGCCTTAACAAGTAATAAATAGCATGGGATATCAGCTATTTGTCAAAGAATTTGACTAAAGACTGGGCATTGCATCTTTTTTTCACATTGAAGAGCAACACAACATTGAAGGCAGTAATTGGCTTCAATATACAGATTGTAAAATAGCTGACTGTGATTGTTAGAACTGAGCCTGACTTATGTTCTCCTTCCCTTGCGATGGTGTGAGCCGTAGAAGGCAGTCCTGCTTAACAGCACCACATTTCCCCCGGCTTGATTTAGCGCTTCCATAGCAAAGATGTAACAAGCTAGCTTTTATTGTTTTGTGTAAAAGTGTTCCTGTTTAATACATTGAAGAGCAGAAAAGTGATGGTTTTAAGGATCTTTGATTTCCTGAGGAATTTATATGAACAGAGAAATTAATCAAGTTTTCTAGCCATCAGAAGAAACACAGGCCTCACAAATGCACCTGAAGGAAAGCTTTTATTGCTCTCTATATCATTACGGATACAATGAGTGTAAATACTGCAGGCACTTATCTCCAAACTTGTGGTGGTGTTTTGCCCCTAACTGAACAAAAGTTTTACCCTAATATATATACTTGTGAATTTTCCACAGAATTTTGAAAGGAGCTGATTTGTGGAGATGAAGAGTTCGAAGTCCAACACCTGAGAATGTTTCCTCTGTTTTGAAAACACTTTCTCTACCAAAACTTTGGATTTAAGGTTTTGCTCAACTTAAAAAAGTGTCTTTAAACAAGATGATCTTTACGATCATTAAAATGGCTTAATTTCTTTAAAAATACAATGTGCAGGTTTTCAGTCTATGTCACAGTGCTGGTCTGGGGCCTGGTGGATTTCTTCCACTTCCATAAGTATGCACCTTATAATTGCTTTTATGCTCATCTAACTTCTAGTATTTTGTTTGGTTTTTTTTAAATTCTGTTGAATTGGCTCTTAAAGCACAAATCACTTCAGAATATTTAAGTCCTGATTTGTGGATACATATGAGTTGTAATAAATCATTGAAAGTAAAAATGAACAAATATCTATGGATTTAGAGCACAGGAATTAAGCAGTCTTAATTAAGCCTTAAGCACAGTGACAAAATGCACCTGTACTTTGTATGTCAAAAGCTTTATTACACCACTAAGCTTCATCATGCCTAACTACTTTTAACATGAGGACCTTCCTCATTTTGCAATAGGGACTTCAGATTAAAATCTAAGGTATGTAACCTTCCTTCTATTGCCCACCTCAGTTCAATGTTCAGAAAAGTTAAGAAAACTCGATTGATATAAAATCATTAGCAGTAAAGCAAAACAAGCCTTATGCACTAATGCTAGGAAATTATCTTGGGATTTTGTTGTTGTTGTTGTTGTTAGATTTAACACTGAGAGCAGGGGAGTCTATATGGATAAGTAAACAGCAAAGCAAATTGAAGAAGATTTTATAAGCCTTTCCTAAACCAGCATTTATGCTTTCTTTCCTTGATGCTTGGTTGGAGCCCACATTCTGTAGATGAAGAAGAGTACGATGAGATAGTACATGGAGCTCTTCAGAAGAAGGACGATGTACACTAAATATGCTGTCCTGTGCATTAAGTAATCTGTAAGAAATGTAAGCAGAGGAGTCTTGTTTAATGTCAGTATTGTACAACCTCCTAAAAGACAGGCAGAACTGAGACTGTAGTCTGTTTACTGCTGTGTTTACATTAATTCCAGCAGACAGTGTATAAACACATTCAATGTCTGACTGTCCTTTGAGTGGGTTTTCACTGCTATTAAGTTCTAGACTGAGTGGGTTTCTTAGCACTAATCTACCTCTCAGTGCCGCAAGGTCATTATTCCCTGCAAAGGCCAGAACATAATTCTGGTGCTTCCAGCACTGATGATCGGTAGCACCATCTTTGCTTCAATCTTTCTGTGTTAGATTTTTTGGACATAAGTGCTCATGATTCTTTCTAGATCCCCGTTCAAGCTAAAAGAAAATTCATTTGTCAGAAGTGCTGGGCAATTGCTAGGCTGATGGAGCATCAAGTGAAGTGCTGAGCATTTAACTGCTTCTGGTATTTTTAAAAGTGGCACTTAATGCAGTCTAATAATCTAGTAGCCCAAACAGCATCTATAGCATCCTAATAAGACTACCTAATAAAGGTGGGAGAGCCTCTTCCTATAATACAGAATAGAAGTTAATTCAGAGTAGCACTGAAGTGTTGAAGTTACAGACCCCAGACTTCAAAGATTTCCTGTACACTGTTTAGAAAGATCATTTTCAAAATGTTCTAAGCATATGTAGCAGCATCAAACTCTTACATGACATGCATCACTTTCCTACATTTTAATACATTTTCATTACCTCCGTTAAAAACTGTGCTGTTTCCAGAGTATGTGCTGCAGTCCTCTTTCCGAGTAGTCTTTGTAAGATCTAATGGAAACAGAGTTTAATGACCCAATTAGGCATTTCTTTAATTTTAACAAACATAAATTGAGAAATAGAGGAAAAAAAGAGAAAGTACAGCAAAAGTGAAATGGGAAGTTAGTACTAAACAACGAAAGAGAGATGTTTAAGATCTGTCTGCAGAGATGTTCACAGGTGGGATTCATTTGCAGAGAGAATTTGAAGGGGAAAATGCTCATAGAGAAGTAATGGGTATTTGTTGCCCTAAGTGGGAGGTTTGCCTTTGCCCTTTCAAGAATGTGTCCATTAGGCTGGTCCTTGGCAGTGTCTCTGTTATTTGGAACTGAAGTTAATTTGACCACCTGATCTTGTCACTGGAGTAGCCAGAGTCTGTTTGCCTTCATAATGTACTGTTACAAGAAATACACAATAATTACATTAGAAGTGACCTTAATTAGTCTATTACTTAATGGCTGCTCAACACTAAAGAAAAATATTGAGGAGAGTATGATCTAAGGTTCCCCTGTTGGGAAATTGCTATTTTGATGGTGGTTTGTTCTCTAAAATAAACTCTTTTTGTGCTTGAAGCAGGAAATCTGTGTTTGATCTTGGTTATGGTGTTGCATGCATTGATACATGGGCTTATTTCATCCCTAAATACATCCTCCATCTAAATAAACTTAGATCATATTTTTGTCAGAATAGATTTTGAAGGTTGCAATGTAATTATTATTTATGGCCATGCTCGCAATAAGTGGAGTTACATTAATTTATAGTAAATCGAACAGTAGTTACTGAGAAAAGATTAATCTAAACCAATATAGGCAGCTTTTCTTAAAGATATTACCATGATTTAAACAATTTGCATTGATTCTCTGTTACTTTTTTCTTTAAAATTGCTTTGTCTTTCAGATTTTGCTTTGCAAAATTGATCTTTCCACAATTAAATGAGATATCTTATTTTCATACATGGTTATTACCTCACTATTGCTGGACTATGAGTAAGTAACGTATTTAAACTTCGGTCTACATCCCCAGCAACTTCATTTTTATTGCCTTAGTTTTTTATAGTTGTGACTAATGTCAGGGGGTGTCAGAGGGACTTAAACCTGTAAGCAAATGGTAACAGAGACATAATGCTATTTTCAGAAACATCTGTAGAGTGGAAAGTAAGCGACATGGCTCAGTGCAGACCTTTTGGAGTTAGTTTACACTTGCCAAGGTTCGAGAACTGCTCTTTTCCTATTACAAAGGGACGTTCAGTGTAGGACAGGCTGGGTTGCTCTTCCTGGGAAAAGTTTGGTAGTTTCTCCAGATGTGTATTTTAGCTATTGTTGTGCCAAGAAGCAGATGCTTTCAGGAACAGTAATAGAAAGCATTATTTCTGTAATTTTATTGCAAAGAAAAAGTGATGTCTATCACAGAATGAATTTTTAAAAATATAGTATATATATACCTCGTGTCTGCAGTGAAAGAGATTTGCTTTCATGCTCGTAATGGCAGAAATAGTTTTTGTCTTTGTTCTCTGCTGGTACAGTTAACCAGCTGCCGATTGAGTATCCATCCTCTTCTGTAGGCTTCCAAGCGTCTCCTTTTACTACGTTTTCTGTTATCTCTTTTCCTTCATCGGTCCATTTCACCCGAATAACTTCTGGGTAGAATTTCTCAATAAGACAAACATATATTATCTGATTTTCATGTTTCGTTTGCAAGATTTCAAAGTTTGCTGGTGGAGAATTTCCTTTATCTGGATTGGTTATTGGAGGAAAAAAAAAAAACGAAACAAAACAGAGAATTGGAAGATCAATAGTGTACAGCAAAATAAATATGCAGACACAAATTCTGAAGAGGAACAACCTAAATGTCTTATTGACAGATGTTTTAGCTCTCTAATTTGTTATGAAATACGTAGGATAGGAGTAGAAATGTCTCATGTATGAAAGGAATTTTAGGTAATAGGATGGATGAATTACAGCTGTTTCCATCCTTGAAGTAAAAATAAGTTTTTGGCTGAGCTGGACAAACCTGGCATTCAGACACACTTTATATTAAAAATTATTTAAATGGACTCAAGTAGCAAACTTTCATTTTCAGCCAGAACCAGTTACAATACTATTTAGAAAGATTTGGAATAGAAAATATTACTTTTAACCTAATGTTTAAATGTGTTATTGTATAGAAAACTAAAATGAATAGAGGCTTTTGTAAGTATGGTACAGAAAATCAAGCTCAAAATCTGAAAACAAGACTAAATTCAAATATTCTAAACTCATTTTGGTTTAGACTCTAGTCTTTCAAAGTCTGGAGAGTGTTTGACCTAAGCTGTGATGCTGTGCCATGTGCATGGAGAAACATTATTTAAGTCCTAAATTGTTTAATGAACACTAACATCTAGACTGCTTCGTTCATGCTTCTTGTAAAGCAGCACATCTGATAGAGGAAGACTACTAGGTCTTCCTAGTAGTAGACACTAAGACTACTCTTCAGTACTCTGATGCTAGAGTAGATTAAAAAGTACCTTACAAAATATTTCTTGAGTATTTTATTAGAAAAATTAAAGTCTGATTATTTAAAACCTTAGAAACGTACTCAAAAATGTCTGAAAAATTATTTTTGAGAAACATTACAAAACTGAAATATTGTTGAAGATATGAATAATCTCCTGTGAAACTGAGTTAGAAAACTTCAGATGACATGAGAGCCTATATCCCACAGCCTTCCAAGCAGTACTGCTGTCAGAAAGTGTATTTGTCTGCACAAGTCTTTGACAATTATTAAATAATAGTAATAGTTCCTGAAAAAGCTTTGTTCATTTATGTGATAAAAGGAATTTAATATTGCTTTGTAATGTGTATGCAAAAACAACTAAATAAAAATATTGTCTACAGGATGTTAAAGGTAGATCACCTACATTTCAAGTCTTTTCAGTTTTATGTCCCCAGTGCAAGACCCCACTGCTAATTAATGTACATCTCCTATATCTAAGTAGTTTTTTAAAAGCTGATATTTTGTGATTTTTTTGTGAGGAAAAAAAGGCAAGAAAAAATTTTTGTTGGCATTTTTTAAAAAAGATTCTATGTATTTGCCAGTTGAAAATCTTGATAAACACAGGCAAATGGAATCACAAAATGCTCTGGACCCCAAAGGTTGGCAATGCTATTCCTTTAATACTACATTTGTTTAAATGTTTGAATTAACACATATGAAAAGGAAAAAGCAAAACTGAACTAAAGCAGAACAGCATGCTATAACTATATAATATTTCTATATCCAAATAGCGTATCTATCCCTACAAGGGTTGTCATAGGCGATGTGCTTTGTGAAACATGCTCAGTACGAACATAGATGAATATATTTTAAAATTAAAAGTGAGCTGTTTCCACAAGCTGACTGTAGATAATCTCAATTTTATTTGCCTCTCTGCATTAAACTTTATGTTATTAGGAGGAGTCCAAATCATCCAGATTTTGTCCACATGGAGAAGACTTTTTGATATTCTAAAAGTGTATAGTAAATGTAAGAGTCTGTTTTAGTCAAACGCAAACTTCTGCAGTATGTGCCTAGGCAATGCTTATGAGCAGTCGTTTTTGTCTATGCTTAACTGCAACTGAAGACTGGATACAGTTTTCAAACTTTTGTTATATAGAAGCTACTACTTAAGACTATTTTTTTTAATGCAACAGAGAGATTTTAGGTGTTCATCTCCTTACACCCCTCTTTCTCTTTAGATTCCTATGTAAATCTCTGCCACTGAATTTGAGCACCTAGAGGCACAGGGTTTGAAGTGTGGTCTGGCCGAGTGGTGCAGTTTTCATGCATTCTGAGAAAGCACATTAATATAAATATGTATTCTTGTCAAAAAGCTTCCACCTTTCTTCAAATGGTCTGGCTATTCTAGAGCAATATTCTACATCGCATCCCTCCTAAAACAACTTAATGAGTCTTTGAAGTATTTCGTACTTGGTGTTTAAAAACAAAGATGACCAAAGAAGTATAAGGCTGTCTGCCTTCAAAAAGTTACACTTATATGGTGAATTTCCTTAATTTTGGAGATTTCTTATTGAAATGAAGATGTGGACTGAGTTTTGTTGTACCAGAAATAGAAATTGCTAACAATTTTATGCTCGCTAGCATTAATTTAGGGGTTATTTTTATCTTCTTTATGCATCCGTCCTCCCAGGGATGCAAGATTAAACTAATTTCTAAAATTATTTATTTCTTCCAGAGTTCTATATTTTCAGAAGACCATGATGTACCTCCTGTCCCAGTGACATTGCACTCTGCAAAGCTTCATGACTGTTTCAGAGGTTTCTTTTAGATTTTCAAAGCTTAGTCTGTTAACCTGATTAGTTTCAGTAAGCTAAAATTTAATTGTCTAGTTTGAAGTTATTCTCTTGGATTATGAAATCTAAATAGAGAGGGAGAAAGAGATGCTGCTAGTTCGTCCTGCCCATTTTAGAGACGTCTATTAAGATGTAATAATTTCCACCTCTGGAATTGCCAATAACTTTTTCATTTACTGTAAAAAGACCCTAGGTGCTTAGCTTAAATGAAACACCTAAATCATATCACAATACTGAGGAAAGATATTGCTTGAGTAACTGCAACTATGTGCATGCATGGGAGAATCTCATGTACACGCATAGGTAAACGGATGACAGTGGAGAACTGAACAGATTAAGTTTTGCATATATATATGTATATATATGTTTGCATGTGGAAAAAAAAACCTATCTCCATAAAATGTAAGTATGTTTACAGAAAAAAAGGATGAAAACTTGTAGGATTTGCTGTAGTTTTTATGTGTTTTCAGACTATCTATAAAGTCATTGAACTCAACAAAACAGTTTACACTGGCTTTTCTGGGCAAATGATCTGATCCTTTTTGAAGAATTTTGAAGTCATGAACTTCCACTCCACTGTCTTTTTTGTTTTAGTAAACTTTCAAAAATTTAGCAGTTTACTTTGTAAAACAGTTTTCTAAGGCAAGTTTTAAGAGAGACATAGGTCTGTCTTTAAAATAAAATGTAAAATTGTGCAGATATTTCTTACGCTAAAACCTGTCTTTTCTGTCTTGTAATAATGCAATGAGCCTGCAAGACATTATACAAATAAAATTCTGGAGTTAGGCTGGTAATCAATGAGCTATTAATTAGTTTGGGTTCAAAATACATGGGTTTTTTTTTAGATTGACTGTCGAAAGTTTTCTTAATAAAGCTTTTCTACAGTTTATTTATAAGTGTATGTAAATAAGATTTATAAATAAGGTCAATGTGTTCTTAAGCTGAAATTTTAATTCTCATCACTTGGGTGATCCCACAAAATGAAGTAATTTTGTCTGATGCTCAAAGCTCCTCACTTCCCCTTCAAGCCAGCGGGAGCTGAGAGCTCTCAGCACAGTCAGCTGATAAACAGCATTCTTGTCCTGCCTGCCAGTGCCTTCAGTTATAATCATTGATAATAACATAGTATAGTCCTGACCTAATGCAAGCCTCCCCAGATACCTTAAAGAGGTAATCCTTAATCCTTAAATCCAAAACTTTCCCATTACAAAACTTAAAAAAATAAGTCTGAAAACCCCTGGGGGAGACAATGCGTTTTGTACCAGAACCAAATATTTTGGCGACCCTCCATTGGTACATTCCCTTACAGAAACTGCTTGGGACGTTTTGACCAGACAAGGATAAGATTTAACAACCATCACATGAACAATAAGACTCTATACATTTGGCTAAATGACTGCAGCAAATTTGAATTCAGTCTCAGCTAATGCTGCTATTCCTAAAGAGCCTTTAGTGGTATGTACTTTAAATTAAATTTCAAGCTAATCTTTGCCATGACTTGTTCAAAAAATATCCCAACAAATCAAAAGCTCCATTGACTGAGCTACCATATTTCCTCCAGATTTTTTTTTCTAGAAATTTTTTTTTTTTTTTTTTCCAGAATGGTGAGTGGTTTTGACCACATTATTTAAAAATACACACACACTAGGCCACTGTTTAACTGTATTAATGAAAGGCAGTCCTGAACGGCCACAACTCATCTCAAGCCTAGTGGAGGAGCATTTCTCATTTGGAGCCTAATCCTCTGCACGTTCAGGTTACTCTGATCTGCTTAAAAGAATGTGGGATTGGGACTATTCACCTTCAAAACCTGCTGTACTTGTCTACACAGTACTATTGCAGGTAGTCAGTACCAAAAGGAAGCATCATCAACCTCCATCCTTCCCATGCATGTCCCTCTCCAGGGCCTTCTGGCTTCTCCCTAAGGAAAACCACGTGCACCTCACATGAAATCCTGCCGACACTGAAACCAATGACAGCATTTCTAAAGGTCCAGGATTTCTCACCACATGGTAATATTCTGATTATTTATTATTTATGCAGCTAACTGGTGCTGCAGGACATCCAAGAGAGCTCAGTTCCTCTTGGTTGGAATGAATCAGCTTTGTTAGAACAAATCCATAGGGAAAGACCTTCCACTTAACCAAAGAGAAAGATGCAGACCTTCAGCCATGGTTTAGGGGATCTGTTGACACAATGCTTTCCTGTATAGCTCCTATATTCTCCCTGCTCTGAGGCTAAAGGGTGATCTACAGCTGCGTTTCTGAGTTACTTACCCCAACCCTGCTACTCTGGGTAGTAAGCACAAGGGAATGACCTACCGTAGCCCCAAGTATCCAACAGAAGTTATGTTTCAGCAATTTATGGTTTATATGAGGTCTATATTTTACCTTGACCTCTCTTATACAAGCATTTGGGTGCTAAAGAAATTAATTCTGCTACTGCGAATTCCACATCACTTTTCTATATTATACTTTTAAGTCTTTATTTTAATTTGTACTATACTTTTAAAATAGCATATCACATTGCCTCTCCTCAATTTTGGATTAGCAAAATAAAGCATATTTTCTTAGATATTAAAAAAAAAACTTACCAGAAACAATAAGCTTTGTGCCAGTTCCAAAGACTTTGTAATAATCACTGTGTACAAGTGCTTTGCAAAAACGTTCCTAGTCTCAATGTTTTTAAAACCTCATTTTGTGTCCCACCCTAGCTTCATTTTCTTAATGGAAATGCACCTATATCTTTTGACACTCTGATTTCTATAATTAAAGCTTTCCTTACAAAATGGTGTATGGATAAACCCCTGTTTGCTCATAAAACAGATTTAATTTATGTTAGTCTTTCAGGTTTAAACAGATAAGCTCACACATGCACAAAACCTAACAAAATAGAAAATGGAGACCTAATTTAACAGTGGGCATTCAAAGTCATGGAAATATTTAAGCAGATCCTGCACACCTGAGATTTATAATTTCCTAGACTGAGACTCCTTCAGCATCCCTTGAGGTTTCTGTGGAAAACATGAGGAACCGTAAAGGTTATCACCTTGACAACATGGGAAATAAGCCATTTATATATACGTGCATGTACATCTGTGTATGACTATAGATCCTACAACAACAACCTAGCACTGCATGCTATCACCAGTTCAAACTGATCTGTTTCGGCCATGGTTTTAGGATCATAGAATCATAGGATATCTCAAGTTGGAAGGGACCGATAAGGATCATTGGGTCCAACTCCCAGCTCCTCACAGGACTATCTAAAACTAAACCACCTGACTAAGAGCATTGTCCAGATGCTCCTTGAACTCTGACAGGCTTGGTGCTGTGACCACTTCCAATGACAGAGCCGTTATGGAACGCGATAATATTCACGCCGAAACCTATTCGTGAACATTGCCTTAAAAGAATCAGATACTGAATTCATCTCCATACCCGTGAAACCTCTGATATTTTTGTAAAAGCCATTAGCAAATATACCCATTAATACTAGTCACAGCAAGAGGCTTCGCTCCACAGATTTCTTTTGAGTGGCCACGTCTTTATTTATTCCATCCTTCTGCCTAACACTTGTTAGATTTTCAGATCAACTGGGTTTTTGTTCAGGGCTTAATGTTTTTCCCTATTAAAAAAAATAATAATGCAAACTAATGCATACAGTAATCTTTACCATTTTGACTTAAAGCGGTAGAAAATCAGTTTAATCCAACTTCATGCAATGTATAAATAAAATGTAAGTATAATCTATCTTTATGGAATATATATTTTAATTACAAAAAATAACTGGAGCTTTTTGAACTACTGAACTTCAATGCATTTGATGAAAACAAGGTAGATGCTTTGGTAATATTTAGGAGATAACATTTAAAGAAATCAAATATTGCTGTCATAATTTCTGCAATGAAATTATTTCCTAGAAATGTTAGCAGGTTGTTCTTTTTATCACTTCAAAATAAGTTAGGTACATGCTTATGAGTTGCCGGGGAGACCCAGCTGCAGCTGTAGCAGAAGAGATGGCAGAGGGGCAACCTACTCTGCTTCTGTGCTGAAGGAAAAAAAAACCTGGATTTGGAGAGGCTGGTTCAGCCTTCAGTTCAGCCTCAGCTTCCCTGTTGTGACCTTGTGAGCGTCTGGAAAGATACTTACAGAAGATGCCTGCACTGCCAGTTTATGTTGGATTAATAATCCCATTCTGCTGTAACTTCTAAAGCCTCATCTAATCCACCAAATGCAAATTCCAAACCAGTCTCTCCAATACCAGCTCTGCATTATTGTAAGTCTCGAGCAACTTTATTTTGGTCAGAACTAATTAAAAGAAACCAATGAGAACAAAATCAAGTACATTACAAGTTGGTAGGAGTTTGGCTCTTTATGTACGTGACGCTTTCATTATAGATCTGGGAAAAGATTCTGCTCAAGCTCAAACCCTGATGATTCAATTGAGTTAATGTCACTTATCCCAAGTCCTGGTTTCTCCATTTCTTTTCATTAGGAGTAACTTACTGAGATAACGTTGGTTAGTCACCTCTGAAAACACAAGCTGTGATGAAATACCTGATCTTAAGCAAAAGGTATATACAGCCCTTTTATTCTATTAATTGGTCAGAAGCCTTGACCCACATAAAGACAAAATCCTACAGAAGCAGAATGATGATTGAAAATACTTTTTTTTTAAAACTGTAGATTCTAAAAGCATGACAACTACAACTACCTGATTAATAAGGTAAGGATTGTCAGTAAAAACAACACGCTCATCCTGACATGTATATTTCTGTTGAATTCTAGTTATGATTTACTTAGTCTTTCTGATATAAATAATTAATAACAATCCTTGCTTCATATGCTAATATAAGTTTATGTACTTAACCAGACTTAAAACATGGTAACAATAGTTCCTTTGCCTTGTGTTTGTGTAGTTGTTTACTCCAGGGTTACGGCATTTAAAGCACATTTGATGGAAAAAAAAAGATTTTCGTCCTCCACTTTGCATTAAAACAAATGACTCTGCAGGAAAGGCAAAAAATGGATCACCTCTTCACGTACCTGATATTAAGCAGTAAGAAGAGCATTTGAAGGTACTACTTTATTTCTACTGCCAAACTGCTGTGTTCATGACAAAAATAATTAGGGACAAGTTATTTCACTTTCACTAGCCTAATTAAAAAAGGATTTTAGAAGTGGCTGTTGCATATTGCTCTTTCTATCTGTATTGGGAAGAGATTTTGCTTATTTATACTTAATTCACAGCTGCTTGATTCTGTGCTTGTTCCTTCAGTACAGATGGAGGAAAGCACGAGGGCTCTGGAAACTACTACAGGTCATTTTCCACCACATTTCCAAGGAGGAGGATGATCAAAAGTGGCTCAAAATAGCTCCTTTTCAGAAATGTTTGTAATCCTAAACCACTGTATTTCAAATACAAGAAGGCTCACTGTAGGAATGCCAACCTGAGGACGATGCAATGGGACACTACAACACTCATCTCTATGATGACCCCAAGCTCCTATAGCTTACTGTATGGAAAATAGCGTGTAACTTACCTGACACAATGAGTTTTGTACCGGAGCCAAATACCTTGTCATAATAACCAAACACAGCGAATAAAGGCTTTGCAATAACAGCGCAGCTCTGTTACCTTTATATGGGTAAACTGTATTCTTTAAAGAAAATTAGATTTGCTGTATAATCAGTTTTTGTGCCCTAGAAAAGTGAAAAAGGGGCAGTCGCCTAAACTAAAAAAAAAAAAAGTAAAGATGTGGAAGTTTATGAGAGTATATGTGTTGTTAAATGGGCAAGATTCATCTCAACAATTTTAGTCTTCTGAAAGTTTAGATGGACAGTGCAGATGGAACGCCTTGACTCTGACTCTACTTTCTGGAGAGAGGCAACACAAGCAGACGCTCTATTAGATCAAATATTGGCCAAGTAGTTTGCTCCTTTTAGACACCATAAAATCAGACTTACAGTTGGTGAACATCATACTGACATCTGAGCAGCACAAGACCCCTGACCAATATTTCTGTTGTCAGTAACATGAAGCAAAACCCTGCATGGATTTAAACTGAACCTCCCACTAACCAGATACACCATGTTCAGATGGTGAAAATTAGGCAAACTGTTTTCATCTCAGGTGCTCAATTGAGCCAAATCACAAGCAAGTATCAAAGCACCTGAAGTTTACTTGAAGCAGAATAATTTTGATAAGTAGGTTAAAACATTTTGAGTTTGGCATTCTTCCTTAATAATAGTAACAACTGATACTAAGCGGCTTCTGCAAAAGCTAGGAAGAGAGAGTTCTGGGCATATCTCAGATAACTGCTACTATTTGGTATAGTCAGACATAGTCCCAAAGGAAAACATTTTGCTTTGCAAAGATTTTGAGTGACCTAAAAGTTTGACACTTTTCTTCAAGAATGAATTAGAACTATCACAAAGGTTGAATATGCATATTTAAAGCCACAAACATATTTAACTTCTCCAAAAGTTATCTTTGCCATATTTAAGTTCATCTTTAAAAAGAAAATAATGATGGGGTTAGTTATACACCTGTGCTGCAATAGCTGTTGTGTTTCCCTCATTTCATACATAAATACAAAACAATTGTGTTGTGTTCTGCATATGGAAATACTGTTTAAGACGACAATCCTGCAAAGCATTTAGTAGGGTTAAAACTAGCAGGAGCTAAAATAGCAGAGCACTTCACATAGCCAGCATCTAACTGTATTGAAAAACATTTCAGAAGTAGTTAAGTTTTACATTTTGTACTTACTGGAAACAATAAGCTTAGTTCCATTTCCAAATATTTTGACATCAACATCCCACAGTCTGATAATGCTTAGCAATATCTCCTGCACTGCAGTTTTCTTGCACAGACTACAGGAGAAGTCTCTCTGATTTAGAGGCTGGTGATAAATCTGTCCCAGTGAAATAGCTGAATTTTCAACATTGACTAAAGTGCCATTTTTAAAAATACTTTGATTTTCATAATGAGTAAAATGCTCAGATTTTTAAACACAGCATTTTATAAGAAGAAAGTAGTGCTTTGTTTGTTTTATAACTACACTCTAATCCTTTTAGCTCTGGGATTTCTGTAACAAAGATCTGTTGCTTCTGGTCTGCTAGGTTTTCTCTGAAGTAACTTCTTTTTGCTGTTTTAAGAAGCAATGCAGTTACATTATGTTTCCCAAAGAAAATTAAGAAAGTTTACTAGTTATTTGTTGGTTTATATATTCAGATAAACAATTTTTTTCCCCTAAGTGTCCTATCTCATGAATTACTTATTTTGTGAAAGTGTCTTAACTCAAGTTTCATCAAACTGTTAATTTGAAGCCCGTATTTTAAATGCAAAGTCCATATTCTAACCAAAACTTACTGACACACATAATTAAGTTCATGCCTTTGGTAAGTGGTTAAGCTGTCGTCTTTTTGGCAAAAGCAGTTGCCGCTACACAGGCACAGTTTAGTTGCAAATTGCAGCAGAGAACGTTTTTGGTCAGAGACATTGATAATATTTTAAATATCTCTGGAACTCTCTCCTGCTTTTTACAATTTGACTTAATTATAGTCACCTTGTTAAGATCATGTATTTTCTGAGCAGCATTTCCGTAGGCATTGCTTTATGCTTTATACTGAAAACAACATTCATCCTATTGATTGCATCGCTTCACCATAATTAAGAAAAATACAAATGCAAAAGTAAACCAGTTACTTTCAATAGGGCCAAGAACTAGAAATTTATTACATTCCAGGCAATATTCCTTCCCAATCAGCTTAGACTGAACCACCTCTATCAATAAGAAACTTTTTGTATTTCTGTCTTGTTGTTTTGAGAGTAAATTTTCAAGCAGTTCACTTTTCTTTCCCAGAACAGGAATGCACCCATCCCAATATTTAAATTTTTACCTCTCCTCATTTTTCCATTTCTCCATCCTCAATAAGTATTCAGTAATTGTTCTAGAGGCGATCTCTCTAGTCAGAATATTGATATATTTATTGCCCATCAACCCACCTAGATGGGGCACCACTTCCAGTTCACAAATAAAATATGATCTATCAGGCTGAAATTAATTTTCCTACGTCTTTCATTCTTAATTATCTGAGAACTTGAATGACTCTGTGAAAATCAGATCAATAAAAATGATACTTACTGGAGACAATGAGCTGGGTTCCTGTGCCAAAGTATTTGATCCAGTTGTTCCACACTGTATTTTGACTTTGCAATAACCTAACGTGCTCTCTTGCTACGCCATTGCTGAAGAAAATCCTATTTTTTTCCCATTCAGCTCCAGGAGACTGAGTGAAGGCCTGGCCTTTGGCTGCTGGGAGGATGTCAGGAATTTCAGACTTGCACCTTGTTGTTCAGCTGATATCTAATGCCCTTCGGAACAAGTCTCTTTCCTAAAGGGTTGCAAATAACCCCTCTGCTTAAGGCCTAAGAATTAGGTGAAGGTTTCTCTTCAATTTTAGACACACAAATAGGTGCACCGAGTTGTGCATGTTAAAAAGCACACACCTTCAGGTGACGATCCTACTCTTTCCCAAAGGGGTACACCTACTCTCACCTGCAGTTAAGTGACGTGAAGTTCTACTAGCATGGAGCTCATTTTTAGTTGTCTTAATACAATCCAGCAAAGGGAAAGGAGGGAGAGCAAGCACCGTAAGCATCGCAAAGGTGCCCATGTGCTGCAGGTTGCATTTTCTGCCCCCAGTACATGGTTATTGTCTGCCCATCTCCTGGAATCACTCCGGGCTTTGCAACAGCAGCTTCCTGGCATCTTTTCATATACCAGCTGTGGGAGAAGGAGGCTTTTCCTTTGCACACAAGTTTCTTATAAAACAGCCCAAGATAACATCAGAGGAGTCACTGCTACTGTCAATCAAACATACTTAATTTGCCATGTAAAAGAAATTGAGTTTGAGTGCTTCTGGGATCTCATGTGGCACACCAACTGCAAAACAATGTTAAGAAATTACAATTTGTGGTTACAAGGAGGAACTCAACTGAGGGTGAAGGTCTTTCAGTTGAAATAGGTGTAAGAAAAGCAACAATCTACTCAAGCTCCTGGGCAGGAACATCGTAATCACAACCACAAAGCAGCAGCAGAAGTGATGTGGACAGAGAACGGTGCGGACTGGTGCTTTTCCTGCTGTGCCCTTAGACACATAGCAAAGGAGGACACCATCTCACCTGCAGTTGCTGGAGCTGTTGGATGATGGTCACAATAGTGAGTGGCTCAGAGGTCACACTTGAAGAAACAAAGTTAAACGCTGCATATTGCAGATAGCTTGTTGATCTGGGCTTGCAAGTATGAGGAGGACAAAACTGACCTGTAGCCATTTGGAGACCTAATACACATTTGAAATTGTTGTGTCACTTTTTCATCAGACTAATATTCTTTAATGGGCCGAGTGAGGAGAGTATCAGGGTACCACAGTAAAGGAAAATATTAAGGAGAGGCTGGATGGTAGAGAAAAAGCTCTGTGGATTAATTTCTCAGACATGAGGATCAGCATGCACCTTGAGGCAATAGCTCAAGGTGAGGAGGGATGCATTGTGCATGAGACACAAATATGAAAATTTGTTTGTAACTATGGAAAGCTCTTTTCTTTGATACTAGCTTTGGTAACTGTCTCCAGCTTTTGGGGTATTTCAGTGTCCTGGTTTTGGCACGGATGGAATTAATTTTCCTCTCAGTAGCCAGTGTGTTTTGTGTTTCAGATGTGAAGAATGTTCATAAACGCATTGATGAGTTGTTGCTAATGAGACCAAGGACACTGGCTGGCTTTGCAGGTCTTGCTAACATGCAGGTGCAGGAAGCTGGAACAGATAGAACCAGAATAATTAACCCAAACTGGCCAAAGAGAGTATTCCATGCCATGAATGTCATGCTCATTATAAAAGTGGAGGTTGCCCAGGGTGGGGCATGGCTCTCTCTCTCTCCCTCTCACTCCTTTGCTTGCTGCTTGGTTTCATTTCTGTGACCACTGCTCAGGACAGGCTGTATCGGTCATTGGGACATCGGGTAGTGAGAAATCATGCATTGTTTATTTTGTATATTTTAGAATACTTATATTTTGTTATCACTGTAATTTTCCTTTGCTATTCTAGTAAACTGCCTTCTCTCAACCCACAAGTTTTCCTTCCTTACCAGTTGTCTCCCCCGCTGGGGAGGGGGAGGGTGAGCGAGGAACTGTGTGGTGACCAGGGCTAAACCACAGCATTCAGTTACACCACACTATGAGGAACAGTAGTGAAACACAGACAGAGATAAGCAAGAAGACTGGAAAAGGGACTGATACAGCTCAAAAAAAAAAAAACAAAAAAAAAAACAAAACAAAAAAAAAAGAGCACTTCCAGATCTCAGGAATAATAAATAGAAAATCCTCCTCCTCCTCCAGCTGCTAACTTTTAAGCAAAGACTAGACTCCTTTTTCTTTGCTTAAAATTTTACAAACCTTCAGACTCATATGCTCTATTTAAATTTTCTTTGTCAAGCCAAAGGCTTTGAAGAGCTCCAGTACAATGTGCTGGCCTATTTCCAGGTAAAACAATATGGAAAAGTGTCCCTTACCACTAAATAAATCCTTGCAAGAAGTTCATGGACATGCTTGTGTGAAAAGGAGGAGAAGGTGGAATGCAGAGAATGGGTTCGGTATCGGACCTTCACCATCCGCTTTGTATTTTGCACTTGCTCAGTCAAAATCTATAGCTTTTGGCAGCTGATGCTTCCAAGGAGTTGTTCAGCACAGAGCACATCCTGCTTCTCCAGAGCCTGCATATGAAGCCAGGCAGCTCTTCAACACCAGGGGATGTAAGCTGGGACCTTTCAAGTTGCTTGTGGTTGAGACGCTGAGCAAGTATTTGTCTAGGTGATCTCTCAGTTTCCACCACAGTGACGAGGCCAGTAGGCACAATAGTAGGTAGCAGTGTCATCTGGAACGACATCATTTATTGTAAGAATACAGAGCTTCTGGCTAGAAATCTTTTCCACAGTATACCTATACGCTTGGAAGCCGGCGTCTACTGCTTTTCCCCCTGAAAAATAAAGGATCCTCTCTGGAGATTTATCTGCCTTCATTTGATACCAGTGTATGACGATGCCATCAAAATCTTCAGAGACGTCTTTAAAGTGACATTGCAGACGTACGCTTCCTTTAGATTTGGTGATGGACAGAGGATGCTGCATGGGAATTTCTTGTGCATATCCATCTAAGAAAAAAAAAAAAGCAGAAATCATGTAATTAGCAGAAATTCATGGATTTGGGAAGATGCTTGTTAGCACAGCTATGGGTGCCTGTGAGGAAAGGTAGGAAAGCAAGGAAGGACTTACAAGACCAAGTCGCTGTGGCCATGAGGGCTGCCAGCAGCAGCATGTTTGCTTGTCACGCTCTGCTGTCATTGAGACCAAGAGGAGGGTGAAACTGTCCCTGGTGCACAGTGAGCTATGGCACATGGGAGGAGGAGGAGACTCCCTTGGGTGTCAGCTGGTGCCACTGCGTGTCAAGCCAGAGAAGGGTGTTCCCAAGCTCCTGTGGGAATCATTGGGGAGAAGGAAGGGACGGGGAAGGAAAGAGGAGGGAAGGGGAGAGGAGGGGAGGGAAGGGAAGGGGAGGGGAGAGAAAGGGAAATGAGGGGAGGGGTAGGGAGGGGAGGGAAGGTGTGGGAAGGGAAGGGCAGGGCAGGGCAGGCCAGGGAAGGGCAGGGAAGGGCAGGGAATGGAAGGGGGAAGGGAAGAAGGAGGCTCTCTAGTGCATGGGGCTTTGATCTGTGGACAGGCTGTGGGAAGGTGTTGTGAAGCTCAGAAAGTGCTAGTCCCCTGTGAGACATCTGGAGTGTGCTAGAGTGATGAAATCACTGGAGATGGGTCTCTTAATTGTCCACATGAATTTTACTGTCATAGAATGTGCATAGTGATGCCACAGGCTCCAATGAGGATGAGGTCTATTTCAGGAAGCTTTCCGCCACCATGACAGGACCACAAGCAAATGTTCCCTGAGAAAAACATCAACAGTGACTAAAGCACTGCAAGGGCAGTAGTGATGGATGCTGGAAGCCACTGCACGCAGAAGGCAGAAACAAAGAGAAAATAAGGATGATTCACTGAACTAAGAGGAAACTCTTTGGAAAACCACCATGAGACCCTCTGAATAAAGACAGCATGTGACAGTAGCAACTTCTGGCTGAGTGTTGTGCATCACGCTGCTAACTGGCTCTGAAGATAACAACAGGATTTGGTGAAATGCAAGAGCACTTGCCTGCTTAAACTTCACGTTGTGTTTAAGGCTTTCAAGAGCTGAGGCCACTGGTGTTTCGTGTTTACTTGCAGCTTGCCTGGTCTTCTTCCAAAAGTCCCATAGCTCATTCTGTGTGATGGTCCAGCATTTCAGGCTTCCAATTACTCCCTGCAAATCTGAAATAAGTCCATCAAACTTGACAGTATCAGCAAATCTCATTCCTTTCAGAAAACCCTGTTTACCCACTTTGCCTTAATGAGAAGTGAAAGAAGAGGATGGTGATAAGCAGCACATCCTCGGCTGTGGTACGGAAGAGACTGTAAATCTCTGATGTAAATTGGTCCGTGTGGGGTTTTGCGGTATCCAGATTAAGGGAACAATATTTCCAGGGCCTTAGCATTGTGTCCATGGACAGCAGGTAAGATTAGCGTGGGGAACTTTTTCTTAGAAGTGCTAGGCAGTGGCAAGCGTAGCATTCCCAGCACCAAGGTACTTTCTTCAGCATGTTGTCTGTCTTTTACTGCCTTCTCCTTCCTAGGGGACAACAGTTCCTGGACTAGAAAATCCAGGCAATATCTGCTTCCCTCAAGGACCTCTATTTTTCTGCCATGGCTACGCAAGCAGCACCAAAGGATCAGGGGAGTTCCCAGAAGTTATGTGCTGAGTCTTAAGGCAGTGAAGATTTCCTTTGCCTTTGAATGAGTAGACATGTGTTTGAAGACTGGAGTGCTAATGACAACCCAGACTTTGAACAGGAGAGTTGTGCAGGGTTAACTGCTCTTTTTGGGGAGCAGAGGAAGGTTTGGCTCATACCAGATGGAGTGAGAAGACCAGGGGAGGGGCACAGTTACAACCCTGTGGTTCAGAGGTTGA
>WHYT01017765.1:132012-142268 GCA_009806455.1 Tetrax tetrax
ACTTGGTGATGGATATAGGAGTCTGCATGGGAATTTCTTGTGCAAATCCATCTGGGAAAGAGAAAAGGAGAAATGATGTCATTAGGAGAAATTTGGGGATGTGGGAAGATGCCTGTTAGCAGAGCCATGGGTGCCTGTGAGGAAAGGTAGGAAAATAAGGAAGGACTTACAAGACCAAGCAGCTGTGGCCATGAGGGCTGCCAGCAGCAGCATGTTTGCTTGTCACGCTCTGCTGTTGTTGAGACTGAGAGGAGGGTGAAATGGACCCCAGAAGGGGACAGTGTTGTGTGGCAGGAGGAGATGACTCTGCTCAGCGGTCTTCAGCGATAGGTCTTCTGTGCAGAAGCAGATGGGGCAGGTTTGCACTCCAGGCTGGCAAACGCAAAAATTGGCGAGAAGGCTGTAATTCCGTCTGCTGTTCAGGTGAATACGAGAAACACTGGTAAATCCAAGGATGGTGATGCTTGAAAACTTGAGCCAGAGCCACTGAGGAAAGCTTGTGAGTGAGAGCAGCTCCAGCTGTGTATCGGGGCGTGAAGATTTCAGCCCAGAGGTCACACTGGTGGGTGGTGAGTGCCTGGCGTCAGCCAAAGGGGTGTGGAGAAGTGCACAGTGCCTGAGTTGGTGTGAGGCATTCCCCCATCCTGCTAGGGAGCTTTTTTTGCTGCTTCAGCTCAGTCAGCCAGCTGCAGTATGCCAGTGCCTGGGGTGTCCCTGTGCTGGTGCTGCCCTCAACCGAAACAGCTGGAGCCCATCAGCCTGCAGCAGCCAAGGCAGCTGCACCGCAGGGTCGTGCCTCCACTTTGGTTTCAATAGCAGGAGGAAATGCACAGCTGCAGGATGTCAGTTTTGAAGGTCAGATGAGATGCAAATCTTCTTGGAGAGGAAGACTGGAAAACAAAAGCAGCTATCGCAGAGGGGCATCTCAATGAGGGGGGCTGGTGCCGCAGGTCACTTTGCTGTGACTGATGAGCCCAGGCTGCAGCTCTGTGGCACGAGGGAGCTGAGCTGCTTTGGCCTCCCTCCTGCTGGCACTTGGCCACTGGCAGCGAGGCAGCGGTAAGCACATGTTGCTAACGGGCATGGAGAGGTGCCTGTGAGCACAGGGCTGCAGGGAGAGGCAGACTTCTGCCTCTGTGTGGTGGCAAGGCAAAGGGTCCCTCTCTTCCCAATAAAGAACTGCGGGAAAGTCTGTCCCGTTTGCTATCAGACCATCCTGAATTGGATGAGAAGGAGCAATGACTTCAGGCCTGGCAAGCACAACAAAATGACAAGGGACAGAGAATTCGGAACAGAGTTTAAGGGAGGGAGATGCAAGGAAGAGGTCACTCATCCCAGCAGCATCCCACAGCAGTCTCCTGCGTGGGCAACTATAAATGATTGGAGTGAGAACTGCGTTGGCAGTTGTATGTTGAGGACCTGAAATCAAGGCCTTGTCACCAAACACTCTCAGGACATGTATAAAACAGTAGCAGTACGTTGCTATGCTTCTGATCACACAGCAGAAATATGTCAGGCACCTGATCCCAGATGAAGAACATGATAGTGACTGGGTCTCAGATAATTAAATGTCTGAATGACAGACACTGTCTAGGTGTTGTCCTGTAGCTTTCTCATGTAGCAAATCTCCCAGCAGACATATTTACAGATCAAACTTGGTGGTGTTTGTGCCAAAACGACACATGCAGTGGCTGGAGGTTTTTTCAGCAGTACACCTTTCCAAAGTCTATTTGGCTCAAATTATCACCAAGTAGACTTGTCACTGATGAAATAGCCAACACCCATTTTGCAGATAGCTTCATTATCTAAAGTTATCTGAATAGCTTCCCCTTTGTAAATCCCTGCTGACTACTCCTGATCACCTTCTTCACCTTCCTGCACCTGGAAATGGCCTCCAGGACTCGTTGCTTCATCACCTTCCCAGGGACTGAAGTGGGACTAACCTGCCTGTGGTTCCCTGGGTCTTCCTTCTTGCTTTTCATGAAGATAGGAGTGACATGTCCTTTTTTTTAGTCTTCAGGAACCTTCACTGGTTGCTGTGACCTTTCAAAGAGAATCCACAGTTGTTTTGCAAAGGCTGTGATGAGCTGCCTCACTACTTCTTGGTGCAGAGAATGGAAAGTGCCAGCCTTGTGGGCCTTACCGATACACAAGAGGACTCAAATGATATACTCATTAGTAACACCATATATTTGACAGTTGTCATGATGAATTGTTGTTTCTAGATTCTAGTTACAGCAAATCATGAGAGGGGTGGAATAGGGAAGTGTCTGAATTTTTGGCAGAGTTCCGAGTTTGCGGTTCAGAGTGCAAAATGCCTTTTTGTACAGCTTATCGTTGCCTATCTAATGCTGTGCTGCCTTGATAAGTCCAATATGCACAGTAGTAAGTGCCAGAATCCCTTGGGGTTAAATCATCTATTGTGAGATGATAGAGGGGCTCAGTAGCATGCTTTGAAACTCGAAATCTCCTTTCATCGCCGCTGTAATCATAAACAGGTGACTGTCCCGACACGTACAATATCCTCTTCAGCGGCGCTCCGGGAAGCTTCTTGTACCAGTGCACGAAATTGTTGGTGCTTATGCGGCACGTCATGCTGACAGAGCTGCCCTTCATCTGCCTCTGCAGCTCCGGGTTCTGCTTCGGCACTGCCTGCGCATCTCCACCTGGAAGGGGAAGCGGAGAAACGGTGTGAGGGGAAGAAACCGCTAGGACTGTGTCCTCCACGCATGGGAAGGAGAGGAGAGAGGAAAAAGGGCTTACGGGACCACAATGAAGTTGCAAGAAGGACTGGAAGCAGCAACATGCTGCCTGTGTGGCTTAAACCTGGAAATGAAATAGAGACAGAAACCTTGTAAAGTGCTTCAGGTGGAGAAAGTGTCAAACAGTTGGGAGGAGGAAGTGACTCATTTAGCACATCCAATGGCTGTTCTTCAACTCGCTACCACGGAGGGGTTATATTTACTGACAGACTAAACCACAGGGGGAACATTGTAGAAAGTACCTAAAACACTCAGTCTGAAATAACATTTCTTCTTCTGCTACGTTCCTCTCACTTGCTGCTGAGCACACACATGAAAGCTCAAGTTGCTCAGTCTGGCCCTGTTCATGTCTCTGCAGACACTCCCAAAGCTATCCCAGAAGCACATTTCAGCAGCCTTTCCTAGAACATACTGCCAGCATTGGTAGCACACGTGGGGTAAGTCATAGTGAACTATGCTCTCTTACTCTTCCTTAAAGCAGCTCCAAACTGTTCTCATCTTCTGAACCAAAAGAGAAAATCCCCTCTGGATCATTTCTGGGGTCTTTGTCGCAGTGAACACAACTAAATCTCATCTGATAACTAGTACAGAAAGTTCATATGGTTCTGTTGTCCTCGTGGTAGATTCATGGAGCTGTGACAGAACAACAACCAAAAGTCATTCAGCATGGAGTCTATTGTCTTGAAGACTTTATTAACAGTCCACTACAGAAACACTGACATGACTGACATGGATATGTGGTAGTGAGTAGCGTTGCCACACCGAGTGAGCTCTTACTGCCTCTCTGCTCCCAGCTGGCTGTCTGAGCAGTGCTTTCTCACTGTTTCCATAAATTCCCTGCTTTAGTCTGCAACTTTCTCTTGCAAAGGGTCTTCACAATCTTTTCTCGGGGCTGTCTTTTCAGGAGATGCCCAGTGTAACAGATCCGTTCCTAGAACATGGGGTCCTAAGGGATATCGGTGTTGTAAGCAGTCATCACCATCATAATCATTGAGAAGACCAGTGATGAGTACCAGCAGTATCTCCATCATGATTACTTGGGAAAGTCTCGCCATTCAGCAAAGATGATCTGTGTCCCTGGCTGAATTCAGTCATTACCATCATCCCCACGAGAGCTGCTTTTCCCCAGTGCAGCGCATTACACTAGCTGAGTTGTAGCACGCAGCATTCCTTTGCTGCTCTCTCTGTCCGTTATTTCTACTTACGCACTCAGCATAAACCTGTTGGGGTGTTTTAGAGGCAGGAAGGTGCAATCGTGCTTCTCTGCATTTGACAGAAAGCCTGCCCTGCCGCTCAGCGTACAGGCAGCTTTCTGTGCAGGCGGCCTGTGGTCTGCTATTTCTGTGAGACTGCCAGTAGGCACAGTAGTAGGTACCTTCATCGTTGGAGTTGACGTCATTGATTGAGAAAGAGCAGGTATTTGTACCTCTCTTCAGAGAATAATACTTCTTTGTATGGGAATTGTCATCGTAAATACTTTGACCTGATCCGATGTACAGAATCCGTTCAGGACCTTTGGAGGGGATATGTCGGTACCAATGTATATTTGCGGACTGGAAGTCACGTACACCCTCGACCGTACAGTCAATCCATGCGGTTTTAGCTTGTGCTCTGGTGATGGACACTTGCCTTTGCTTCAGAATCACTTGGGCTTGTCCATCTAGAAAGAAGGAGAGAAAACAGAACAACACGCTCGTAAATATGGGGCTGCCTCCTGCCGCTGCCCTGTGCTGTGGTGACAAGGGGAACCTACGAGGCCAGGCTGCAGCCAGGGCCAGGAGTGGGAGCAGCAGCATCCCGAGCGCTCTCGCTGGCGTCTGCCTCCGGGAGGAAGGCCACAGCTCTCCCAGCAGGGAGGGAGGGCTGCGGCTGAGCAAAGGAAATGACTCACTTGGGCATCATGCGGAGAGGCTCCCCTGGCACCAGGCAGGTGATGCTGAGAGAAAGCAGCCTGGCTGAACCCCACCACGTGTCAACAGCCTGATCATAGCTTTTGCACAAGCTGCACAAAATCACCTTCCCCCTCTCGCTCTCTCATGCACACACACACGCGCAATTACTTTATTGCATTTACAATGCAATTTTGTAATCTGAAGCAAATTTTGCCACTGCTTTTAGACTAGTTCAAGGCTGGTAAATAGTGCCTGTTTAAAATGAAGACCATGAGGGTGAGCAAAATATAGGATTTATTCAGTGCAATTCAATGTCATTATCCAGAGCAAGGTTGGTTGTTTTACAGGATTGCTAGCTTTTTTGGATGAGGAACCCCACCAAAGTCAATCAAGAGACTTGTGTGTGAAGGGCGGGGATGTTCCTGTGTGTTGTCAAACACTTGAGGATCTGGTTCAGAAAGCGGAGCACATCTTTGTGCAGGTCCCCTATGGCTTTGTACTGCTGTGCATCCCACCTAGCGCAGTAGTAGGTAGCGGAGTCTTGCAGAGTTACTTTGGTCACTGTCAGGGTGCAGACAGATTTGGCAGAGTCCTTCTCGATGCTGAACTTCCCCTCATCAGACTTGTTTTCAAGGAACAGCCTGGAGGACATGTAGGCAATGCGCTTGGGAGCTGCGTTGGGCCTCTTGCGGTACCAGTGAATGAAAAGGTTGTTAAAATCTGGATCGGAGACGTGACAGTTGATGAGCACCGTTTTCCCTTCTGGCTTGGTGATGGATACTGGGGTTTGCTGCAAGAATTGTGCAGAACCACCTGTGTGAGCAAAAACGTAAAATGAGAGCCATGAATCTGAGACAAGAGAGCGACCCCTTTGCCGCGGGCAGGGGTGCAGGCAGTGGGGTGAGTAGGCCACGTACAAGAAAAAACAGCCATCAGGAGGAAAGCGCTCAGCAGCCACATTGTCACTGCCCTCCTTATGGCTTCCTTACAGGGACAGGGTCAGGGCCAGACTCAAGTGGGGGCTAAGCAGATCTGAGCAGCAGAAAACCACCCAATGAGGCTGTGGGAGCTGCAAATGTGTTAAATAAATATGCACAAGCCATTTCCTTTGGTTAACACTTAGATAGAAGGCAAACAGAAATAACCCACAAGAAGCACCCTTGTAAGAAGAGAGCACACTGCTGAAGCAAACATCTTTTGTTTTCTTTTTCTCCACAGGGAATTTGCTTAGATGATGAGTAAAAAGTCATCTTTGTGGCTTTTTCTTTTTTTCTTTTCTCAACATATGATTTCTGTGTGTGCTAGCTTTAAAAGTCAGTTCTTCACTCCCAGAGTTTTCACGTATGTTGGCTTCCCTTCCAGGACAGTCATCTAAAGCAGCCAAGCAGCACTTGCATGCTGTTTTTCAGGACTTCTCAGCTTAATGAGTTCCTGTGGCAGAGCCCAGCCTGGCAGGCAGGACCATGGAGTCAGGGGAGGTTTCCAGCCCTCAGGAGCACAGAGGACGTTTCTCTGTCAGCTGAACAATGGTTTTGTAAGGTTTGGTGGTCCCCTTAAGCACCATAATAGGTAGTCTTTTGCTGCTTTGTGATTTGATCTATAGTCGGGGAACATATGGACTCTGTCCTCTCCTTCTTGGACACAAAATTTCCCCTGTATGCTTTTTTGTAAAGACAAGGATCCTCTGATTGCATGTGCAGAGTGTGTTTTGGAGCTCCTCAGGGTTTGTGCTGGTACCAGTGGATGAAGGTGTTCAGAAAGTGTCTGACCCAGAACAACAGCACCTGATCCATGTGGTCTTTTGCACAGCTCTGCTGCTGGGAGGTTTTGTCTGCCTGAGGCTTTGCACAGCTCCACCTACAAGGAAAGCAGAGAAACAGCACTGTCGTGGCAGCAGTACCAAGTCCCAGGTGCTCAAGGACAGGGACCCTCCCGAGCCCCTGCAAACGGATACCACCACCCCAAGCAGCTCCCAAAATGAAGCCCCCTGAGAGCGGCTACTGCTTTTCTTTAAGGAAACTTCCTTGTGACAAGCAACAGAGGCAGCACCACAGTCATAGGCAAGATGCTTCTGCAGTTCACTGCCTGACTCTTACAGATTTCTGCCTTAGTTTTAGCCAAGATCACCTTGCTTCCTTTCTACCTGGATATTTCTTTGCATGTTGTAGTGAGCGCCCATTTCTCGGAGATTTGTTCCCCAGGTGTGGTACGAGACAGAAATCAGCTTCTTTCCTTAACTCCTTTGTTGGCGGTGGTGTTGGAGGCTCATTTTGAGCCTTGAACATCAGAGGGAATCCTGTGACACAGCTTACAAGAGCAAGGGGCTGTGGCTGTGAGGGCTGCAGCAGCAGCACGTTTGCTTGTCACGCTCTGCTGTCGTTGAGATGGAGAGGAGGAGGAATCCGTCTCTGGTGCAGCATGAGCAGCATGGGTGGAGGAGGGGACTCCCTTGGGCGTCAGCGGGTGATACTCTGGGTCAAACCAGAGGAAGGTGTCCCCAAGCTCCTGTGGGAACCATTGGTGAGAGGAGAGGAGAAGGGAGAGGAAGGGAAGTGTTGGTCCCGTGTGAGATGTCTAGAGTGTTCTAGAGTGGTGAAACCACTGGAGATGGGTCTCATAATAGTCCACATCAATTTTACTATCATAGAATGTGCATAGTGATGCCACAGCGTCCAATGAGGATGAGGTCTGTTTCAGGAAGCTTTCCGCCACCATGACAGGACCACAAGCAAATGGTCCCTGAGAAAAACATCAACAGTGACTAAAGCACTGCAAGGGCAGTAGTGATGGATGCTGGAAGCCACTGCACGCAGAAGGCAGAAACAAAGAGAAAATAAGGATGATTCACTGAACTAAGAGGAAACCCTTTGAAAAACCACCATGAGACCCTCTGAACAAAGACATAACGTGACAGTAGCAACGTCTGGCTGAGTGTTGTGCATCACGCTGCTAACTGGCTCTGAAGATAACAACAGGATTTGGTGAAATGCACCAAGAGCACTTGCCTGCTTAAACTTCACGTTGTGTTTAAGGCTTTCAAGAGCTGAGGCCACTGGTGTTTCGTGGTCACTTGCAGCTTGCCTGGTCTTCTTCCAAAAGTCCCATAGCTCATTCTGTGTGATGGTCCAGCATTTCAGGCTTCCAATTACTCCCTGCAAATCTGAAATAAGTCCATCAAACAAAGGGAACAATATTTCCGGGGCCTTAGCATTGTGTCCATGGACAGCAGGTAAGATTAGCGTGGGGAACTTTTTCTTAGAAGTGCTAGGCAGTGGCAAGCGTAGCATTCCCAGCACCAAGGTACTTTCTTCAGCATGTTGTCTTTCTTTTACTGCCTTCTCCTTCCTAGGGGACAACAGTTCCTGGACTAGAAAATCCAGGCAATATCTGCTTCCCTCAAGGACCTCTATTTTTTCTGCCATGGCTACGCAAGCCCAGTAGTTATGTGCTGAGTCTTAAGGCAGTGAAGATTTCCTTTGCCTTTGAATGAGTAGACATGTGTTTGAAGACTGGAGTGCTAATGACAACCCAGACTTTGAACAGGAGAGTTGTGCAGGGTTAGCTGCTCTTTTTGGGGAGCAGAGGAAGGTTTGGCTTTTCAGTAGCTCATACCAGATGGAGTGAGAAGACCAGGGGAGGGGCACAGTTACAACCCTGTGGTTCAGAGGTTGAGGGAGGGTTGTTGCCTTGATGATCTTTGAGTTTTTACTATGGTGGGAGTCCCAGTAGGCACAGTAGTAAGTAGCAGAGTCATCTGGAACTACTTCTTTTATTGTGAGAACACACCGCTTCTGGCCAGAAACCTTTTCAACGATGTACCTGTTTTCTCGAAAGCCAGTGTCCACTGAAATTTTCCCTGCTGAAAAGAACAGTACCCTCTCTGGAGCTTTACCTTCCTTCTGTTGATACCAGTGTATGACGGTGGCATCAAAACGTGTCCCTAAGGATTGAATTTCACATATCATCCGTGCACTGTTTTGGAACTTGGTGATGGATATAGGAGTCTGCATGGGAATTTCTTGTGCAAATCCATCTGGGAAAGAGAAAAGGAGAAATGATGTCATTAGGAGAAATTTGGGGATGTGGGAAAATGCCTGTTAGCAGACCCGTGGGTGCCTGTGAGGAAAGGTAGGAAAATAAGGAAGGACTTACAAGACCAAGCAGCTGTGGCCATGAGGGCTGCCAGCAGCAGCATGTTTGCTTGTCACGCTCTGCTGTTGTTGAGACTGAGAGGAGGGTGAAATGGACCCCAGAAGGGGACAGTGTTGTGTGGCAGATGACTCTGCTCAGCGGTCTTCAGCGATAGGTCTTCTGTGCAGAAGCAGATGGGGCAGGTTTGCACTCCAGGTTGGCAAACGCAAAAATTGGCGAGAAGGCTGTAATTCCGTCTGCTGTTCAGGTGAATACGAGAAACACTGGTAAATCCAAGGATGGTGATGCTTGAAAACTTGAGCCAGAGCCACTGAGGAAAGCTTGTGAGTGAGAGCAGCTCCAGCTGTGTATCGGGGCGTGAAGATTTCAGCCCAGAGGTCACACTGGTGGGTGGTGAGTGCCTGGCGTCAGCCAAAGGGGTGTGGAGAAGTGCACAGTGCCTGAGTTGGTGTGAGGCATTCCCCCATCCTGCTAGGGAGCTTTTTTTGCTGCTTCAGCTCAGTCAGCCAGCTGCAGTATGCCAGTGCCTGGGGTGTCCCTGTGCTGGTGCTGCCCTCCACCGAAACAGCTGGAGCCCTTCAGCCTGCAGCAGCCAAGGCAGCTGCACCGCAGGGTCGTGCCTCCACTTTGGTTTCAATAGCAGGAGGAAATGCACAGCTGCAGGATGTCAGTTTTGAAGGTCAGATGAGATGCAAATCTTCTTGGAGAGGAAGACTGGAAAACAAAAGCGAGCCCAGTGAGGACTGCTGTCAACAGGCCTCACAGAGGGGCATCTCAATGAGCGGGGCTGGTGCCGCAGGTCACTTTCCTGTGACCGATGAGCCCAGGCTGCAGCTCTGTGGCACGAGGGAGCTGAGCTGCTTTGGCCTCCCTCCTGCTGGCACTTGGCCACTGGCAGCGAGGCAGCGGTAAGCACGTGTTGCTAACGGGCATGGAGAGGTGCCTGTGAGCACAGGCCTGCAGGGAGAGGCAGACTTCTGCCTCTGTGTGGTGGCAAGGCAAAGGGTCCCTCTCTTCCCAATAAAGAACTGCGGGAAAGTCTGTCCCGTTTGCTATCAGACCATCCTGAATTGGATGAGAAGGAGCAATGACTTCAGGCCTGGAAAGCACAACAAAATGACAAGGGACAGAGAATTCGGAACAGAGTTTAAGGGAGGGAGATGCAAGGAAGAGGTCACTCATCCCAGCAGCATCCCACAGCAGTCTCCTGCGTGGGCAACTATAAATGATTGGAGTGAGAACTGCGTTGGCAGTTGTATGTTGAGGACCTGAAATCAAGGCCTTGTCACCAAACACTCTCAGGACATGTATAAAACAGTAGCAGTACGTTGCTATGCTTCTGATCACACAGCAGAAATATGTCAGGCACCTGATCCCAGATGAAGAACATGATAGTGACTGGGTCTCAGATAATTAAATGTCTGAATGACAGACACTGTCTAGGTGTTGT
>WHYT01017765.1:156275-205269 GCA_009806455.1 Tetrax tetrax
GGGGGGGGGGGGGGGCACTATGGTGGCAGCTTCGGTAAGAAACTGCTAGAAGTTTTCCCTTTGTCCAGTGGACCCAGCTGGGCCTGGGTTGGAACCACTGCTTGCCAGGGCTGAGCCAATTGGTAGCAGAATGGACCCTGACGATCCCATTATCTGCAATAATGTATTTAAGAAGGGGAAAATAATAAAAGCAAAGAAGCAAAAGCAGAGGCCTAGAGAGGGAGAGGCGTGAGCCTTGTGGGCCTTGTGGCCCTCACTCTCTGGCTTCCTGCTGGTTGGCTGTCTGGGCTGAACTTAGCCCAGCCTGGCTGCAAGAAAGAAGAGAGGAGACATGAAGAGAACCTGAGAGGTGTCCGCCTGAGCTGCTTGTGAAGAATTTCTTGTGAGAGGAACGGCTGTAGATGCCAAGGTCAGTGAAGAAGGAGGGGGAGCAGTAATGCGGCTCCTGGCTGAGATACTCTGCAGCCTGTGGTGAAGACTATGGTGAAGCAGGTTGTCCCCTTGCCCATAGAGGCCCAGGGAGGAGCAGAGATCCACCTGCAGCCCGTGGAGAACCCCATATTGGGGCAGGTGGAGGCCTGAAGGAGGCTGTGGCCTGTGGAGGGCCTGCACTGGGGCAGTTGTTCCTGAGGGACTGCACCCTGTGGAAGAGATGACCCATGCCAGAGCAGTTCATGAAGGAGTGTAGCCCGTGGGAAGGACCCCATACTGGAGCAGCGGATGAATGTGAGGAGTTCTTCCCCTGAGGAGGAACGACTAGTGTAAAGCAACAAGTGATGAACTGGCCTTAACCGCTATTTCCCCCTGTGCCACTCGGGGTGGCAGGGAGCGGGGAAGGAGGTAAAGGTAATTAAAATGAAGTTAAGCCCAGAAAGAGCCAGGGGTGGGAGGAAGTTGTTTTGTTCTTTCTTATTATCCTGCTTTGGTTTTATTAATAATAAATTGAAGTAGTTTTAAGGATATCTCCCTGTCCTTATCTCAGACCTCGAGCCTTTTTTTTTGTTATATTACCTCTCCCCTGTTCCCTCTGAGGGTGGGGGGAGTGAGAGAGGCTGCGTAGCTTGGTTCTGAGCAGGGCTAAACTACAACAGCAGCCTTCAAGCATTCAAACTGGGTGAAAGGAAATAATCAATTTGGAAATCTGTTGTGCTAATGAGAAACTACAAAACATTCCTCAAGGTGTTACCCCCTGCATCTACCTCCAGAGTCCTCACAGGTGGTGGACTCAAAGCAACTGACTAAACCATTCAGTATTTCTGCAGGGCATGCAAGTTTGCTCAAAATAAGGTCATTTCTGTAAGAGTAAAATCTTTGAGCAGCTGAAGTATTGTTATGTAAAACAGATGTTGTTGTTGTTCATCTGTGCATTCATGATGTGAACATAATTAGATTAAAACTTCAAACTCATTCCTTTTTTCTTTACTAGGAAAAGTTTGAAATCTGTCAAGAAATGCACTGTGTTACAAACCACTAAACCTGCTAAGCCTTGCCAAGACTGGTTTCTCTCTGCAAACCAAGTTACTTCATCAGTGTCCTCTCTGGGCTGATAAAACTTGCTGCCTGTTATCTACTAATGTTCCTAGGGTTGATGCAGAGCAAAGAGGAATGATGTCAGGCTACCTAGGATCCTGACACCCTCAAGGAGAGCCAGAACCCTCTGCAGCTAAGAGGAACCTCTTGTGTTGCAGACAAAACATATTTATACTACAGAATTGCAACTGGATTGGAGCCAGGCTTGCATTTCAATAGCTTCCTGCTCTACATATCTCAGTGTAGATGTTTCTGGGTGAGAAATAGGCTGTGACCTTCATGGGAGGTATACTGGTGTCCTGGGCAGGACCTGGGTTTGAGGAGAGGTAGAGTGGTGGCCTATTGCTCAGGGCTTGGTGCCAGTGGACATAGCTGGAGCTTGAACCATCAGCCCCTTGGCTGATGCTGCTCTGCTGTGGCTGCTGGTCAATAAAATCCAGATTCTGATTCACATGGAGGGCCCACAGCACTTCTGGAGGCAAACAGGAGAGAGACCAGTGGTGAGGAGATGCTGGCTGGAAATCTGTTTTCAGCCTCCCATCCTCCTACCAGTCTCAGCACCACGGCTTTCCCTGGCCTGGAGAGGCCAGCATGGCTGTTGGGACGGCAGTGCTGATCCCTCCCTCTGGCCTCAGCATGGAGGCTGAGAGCTGGAAGGGAGAGGGAGGGACATGGCCCCAGGGCTGCCACAGCGCAGCTAAGGGTGATGATGGGCTTTGCTGAGCAGGAGAAAATGTGCAGGTGGCCAAAGAGGCATTCCTTTAGGAACTGGCCCTTGTGAGGCTGTTGTGTTCTGTTTTGGTTTGGGTTTTTTTTGGGCGGGTGTCCCTGATGGCTCCCATGTCTGCCCTTGCTCTTTTTTTTTTCCTTCACATAAAATGCACAGCAATGCAGGCCTCAAGTAGCTTAGTATATTTAAATAATCTTGGGACTTTTTGCAGACATACGGCATGTTACCCAAATCCTGAAGGATAATTTGGTGCCTCACTCATTATAATCACAGTTAAAGCCTGAGTGTGCCTGGGCATTTAACATTCACTAATATTTCTATGTCCTTCACCTTCATCTAGTTATTTTGGTTACCTGTATTCACTTCAGTTTTGGTTGGATATTGCACATTTTCTTAATTTCTTCTCCTCTATTCCTATATGCTGCTATTGAATTTAATCTAATGGATAGCTGCAGTGACCTCCTCTCTGAGGGCATATTGTTTTGTTACAGGGATGTGGCAATATTTATCATTTATTTCTCCAACTTGAAATGATACTCCTGCTCAATCTCTACTTTGGTTCCTGTGGCTAGTCTAACGGCCAGGTCTGAGGGGAAGGAAAACTGGTGGAAGATGCCCCACAAACCATCCCTGGCAGATAAAGTTTGGAGACTGAAAGAGACTTGTGGCTTGGTGCCTGCTCCCCCATGGCACAGGAGCAGCACTCACTGCCTTCCTTCTCCTGCTTGAATTCTAGCAGGACACAGGTGTCTCCTTGTGCAGAGACTGAGATTTTTTTTTTTCTCTGTGGGGTCAGAGCCTGAGAGATAGATGTGGAGCTGCTTCTCTGGGGCCTTCCCTGGGAGGACTCAGTCCTGATGGCTGTAGGTTGCCTCTGACCTGGCCACCATGTTGGAACTGTTGCCTTCAGTATCGTTCTCCTTGTGTGCCTGGTTTATAACAGGGTCCTGCTCCAGGCTAACGTTCTACAGCACATCTGGAAAGGGAAAAGAAAGCGGCGATGAGGAGGCCATACTTAGAAATATGTCCCTACCTGGGGCAGCAGTATCCACCCCTGGGCTGGTTCTGTGCAGCTGGGGTTCACAGGAGGTGAATCTGTCTCTGGGGCAATGCACATCACTGGTACAGAGAAGTGTCTCATGGACACCTTACGCTCACTGAGGAGTACCTAGCTATGCCGCAGCCTTGCTGAGGCAGTGCACAAGCTTGCTGTGCATCCGTACTTCTCTGACCACCTGTGGACCGAAATCTTCTCTTCCATTCCCTAGTTTCTGCACAGTAGAGCAAATTTTGCTTTCTGTAATTTAAGGTTAGCTTGCAGGGCATCAGACATGTGCCCTTATATAAACAAACACCAAGACATTTAAAAACATGGAAAGAAATATATACTTACAGGGAAGGAGACAAGGTGAGGAGGCTTCCAGGAGTCTTTCATGCCGTGCTGCTACTCCTCAAGGGCCAGCAGCATTGTGCACTCCCAGGCAAGGAGTACTCCAGGGCTGAAAGAGCAAGATGAGAAAAAAGTCCTAAACCTTCTGATAAGAAAATAAGGAGGCTCACCAGCTGCTGTTCTTTCAAGCCAATTGGAAAATTTCAAGCTTTGACAGCAATGCCATGTTTGATATACAGCATGAGTTTTAATATGCGTGAGGCAAGGATACCTTGCTGTAATGACTTACGGTGCAGCTTGATAATGCACTTTTCTGTTTTTGATTGTCCACAGGTTGAGGTAGCCAGTTACTGTGTACATAAAACTGGTTTTGCTTCTGTTATTGTGCTGAATTTGCCTCGTGTGTCTCCAGGTATAAACCGACTTCAGATAATGTGAGATATTAATGAAACATACTCATTGCTGAAGAGTGATCCAAATGACAGATAATTTGGCAAATGCAAATTCTAGCATCTACCACCCTCTGCTGCGTAACGAGTAAACCCATTAAAAGCCCTTTTTTTAGCAGCTACATAGATGCTAGATAACATCCATAGGCATGCATGGAGGCTAAGAATTCTTGCAATACTCTGAAATTTTAAAGCGAAACAGTTGTGCATCGGTCATTTTTATTTTCATGAGTGCTTTTTAGGTGGACAGTAGTGTGATCTGTCTTTCTTGGGCTAGAAGATATCCAAAGATCCTCAGCATTTATACAGCCTCTCCTGAAAAACACCTTATAGGTTTAAAATACAGTGTTCTGAATGCCTGCCAATGACTATGGACAATTTTCACTTTTATTTATACCCCTACAAGACCTTGGGAGTCACAGCACTGTACCAGGTATAGGGGCCTGTCAGATTTTAGCCACTGAGAGAATTCTGTATGACCTACTCATCTGGTGATTTTTGTCTTAACCTGCACAACTTATGCCTCAAGATTACATGTTTTTCTCATTCACTGACACAGCCAGATTCTTCCTTCCATTGCAGCTCAATGTGTTTAAATTTAAAAACGTATATAGAGAATTTGGCTTTCTTATGAATAACAACCTGAAATAAATGAAGTATAGGAAGCATGGAGTACATATATCTTCTTTGTAGCAGGTACCTTGGAAATGTAACAATTTAAGTATACAACTACTTACCTTTCCAGTGTGTTGATGTTCTTGGTCCAGTTACACCTGGTACTACAAGCAGTCTGTCTAGGTGAATACAGAGGCACTATTGGTGACCTGGGCTTAGCCTGGCTTGCATCATCGCTCCGAAAGAATGGAATTCCATAATACACTAAGTCCAATGTAATGTGTTAAACAGAAAAAAATCAAGAAAAGGGGGAAATAATTCTGGGCTAATATAACTCAGGGCAAGAGTACACACACTGGTATGTAATAGCAGTACATACACTTATCTTATACAATTCATCTCAGGAGCTGCTGACATAAAAGTGTCTGAGCAATAAGTCTGATTGTCTAATGAAACTAGAGTAAGAAGAAATCAAATATGAGAAACAGTTGTTAAATCAAAATGATAAATACATTTCTATTCATGAATGCCTTCTGTTAGAAGGGAAAACTAGGAAAAAAAATATAATTCTGGCTACCCTCTCACTGTCCTTCCTTTAGTATCTATCATCTTAGTATATGAAATTTTGCAAGGAATTTTAAAGTTCTAACATTAATATTTTTCCTCATCCTTCCTGTAAGATATCTATTTGCAGCTTTGGGGTGCACGTGTGAGATACGAAGACCTACTTAATGTCAGAATGGTGTGCCGTATCCACAGTAACCTGCAGCACTTAAATGACACAGGTGTCACATGCAGTACCATGGCTTTTGGGACATTATCAGTACATCTTCTTCTTGTCAGCAAATAATGACAGTCCTAGCAGTGAGACGTGATGGTTTTTGAAATTATATTTTTTTTTATGCTAAGGTGGAATTAAGAAATGAAGAGTATCGTCAAGCAGTATTTCAGAAGAGCATGTCAGAAGAAACCATGAAAGCTCTTTGCTGTACATGAGAGCCGTTTTTTATCTATACACAGCCCAAAGTGTGCTGCAAACCCCTTACCAGTGGATTTGGCACAGGGACCTATACCAAGGACATGGGAAGAATCAAGGCCAAGGGTGTTGACTTTGACTTGGGTGCCTCCAGCACCAAGAGGGCATAATAGTAACTGCATGTGATCAGGACTGGGTAAAGAAATGCTTTGGGCTGATCATATCATCCTCTGGTTCCTTAGGGCTACGGCTGTCATGCATGATGGTTTCACGTGATTGTAGGCCCCAGTCAAAGAAGTGATGACATGATGTCCACAGGGAAACTGAGCTTCATCGTCCAGTGCTGGTCTGTTGCAGTGATCTGTAGAGCAGCTATTACTGAAATGCAAGTGTCGACATGTAGTTAAGCAGGAAACTGGCCTGGAGGTGATCAGAGTCTTATCATAAATGAGGTGTAATAGGTTATTATGACCACCTCAAAGTGTGCACTGGAGTCTGGAATTTATTGTAAAACATCAAAACCAAAAGTTTCTTTCACTGGTGAGATTCTTGGCCCTGGATTACTACTGACCACCAAACCCATTAAAGGAATTAAGAGAAAACCAAAGACCTTTCCTGCAACCTCCTTAGATTCTGATTGTTCATTGTGACATTTCAAAGCCAAAACTCCAGCTATGACAGTTGAGCCATTCAGCTTCTTCAGAAAACACAGCTATCATCAGACTTCTTTTGAAAGCTACTCTATTCTGAAAAACAAAGATAAGTCAACTTTCCTCCTCTTCCAGAACAACAACAACAAAAAAAATCTGTTTCTACTGAAATCTGACAAATTAGAAATAGAGTGCAAGTAGCTACTATTTGCACAGAAAAAGGTCCCCCAACCAAAATATTATGAAAAATAACTGAATTCCTAGGAAGATATAGATGTATTAAAGAGGTATTAAATTAAGATTCAATCCTCTAAAACAACACAAACTATACAAACTTCAGTGTTACAGAACTTCAAAAGCATCACAGATGAAACAACTTATCTGGACCAAAGGTTTATTTTTAATGACACAGCACTGGAAAACATAAGTTACAGATGATTTTTTTTGATACAGGATACATCATATATCTTATTTTAAAAGGATCTGTGAAGGTACGCTGCATAAATACATTTAGTGAAAATATATTGTGTTTATTTCTTCTCAGAGATTAGTTCTGTTTTTTTTTTTTTTTAATTTATTCAGCCAATTAAATAAAAAAGTATAGATTAGCGTCATAACAGCTCCCCCTCTGGATTATCTCATTGTAACTACTGCAGCTGAAAGGGGAGGCCGAGCCATGCCTTCTCAAAGGTTTAGCAGCATTGAACATGATGTTATTCATCATCTCAGAAGGAAAATTTCACATTACAAACACAAATACTGTATCATGTTTTGGCAATGGAGCAGCTAGTTTTGCTCTGGAACAAAACCATTTCCTGTAATGCCAGACAGTGAAAGAGCAATGCATGTACTGATGATACTACACAGTCAAAGAACTACGATGAAGTTGTGAAAATGCATATATATCCATATGCACTTATATATACACATATAAGTAATTTTGTGTGTGTATATATATATTATGCATGTCCAAAAATAACATTGAAAAACGTTGCAGCAGTCAAATTTTTTTTTTTTTAAACACATGAAACTTATAATAGTTTGACCTCATTACTACAGGATAACTAATTAAATCTTCTGCAGTGCAGCTCAATACAATACACTTAGTGCAGAGAAGTTAAGGTTTTGGTATTGAGGAGGCTAATTTCAGATTTCATGGGAAAGGACCAAATACAGGATCACCATAGCTCTGACAAAGCACAAACAAACCTGTTGCCACATACGTGTGAACAAATAAGGACATTTCTTTTTTATTTTATTTTTTTTCAGGTACTGCTTCAGAAACCTCTAGCTTAACTGTTTGCATTCATGCTCATTTTGATATGTTTCAACAAGCTTTGTCTGGCACCAGTCTGTAAACCATTAACAGCTTAAACTACAAAAAGGTGGGCTCCTGTGTTTCAAAGAGGTTAAAAACCTACTGACTGAGCTTCATACCACGTTCATCTGCTTGAGCGGAGAATTATTCCAGATGGCGTGTGAAGTTCTCTGGGAAAAGTCCTTTATAACTATTTGCATCTCTGTACTGAAGCCACTCTGATTCCTTAATGCCTGTCAACCAGCCAGCCTCCTGCAAGGAAAAAGACAGAGCCTCTTAAACATCAAGTCTCTCCCCTTCCTTGCTATGAGCTTCAGATCTGAAGACATTTCAGAGCCACATGGCTAAAAGTTTTGGTGCTTTGGCTAAAAAGCAGCCTCTGATTTTGCACAGACTGTTTTCTTTGTTCTGCCAGACCACAGTTTTGTGAGACTGAGTATATTGTATGGCATGAGCATATTGTATGGCCTTTAGCCTGTCTAACCCCTAGCTGAACTCAAAATTGGATAATCAGTCTTCCAAGTCATCCAGTATTACACCAGATCTGCATTTGTGCAAAACTCTGTTGAAACTTTTTCAAAGGTCTCACAATAATATTGGTTAACTTGTGCAGTAAATGCATACCAGTGGGCCAGAAACATTAGACAAAATCATAGGGGGGGTGGAGGGGGAAGTTTTCATTCTGAATTTTTTTCCTGAGAGTTCTTTTTGCTCGTTCAAATACCAGTTCTTGCATCCTGTGGAGTTACTCTCTGTAGAAACTCAAACTTGGTTGATATTCAACTATTTTTCAAAAAATTCCTGGAAATCTAAGCCAGAATTTTTACAAAACTGCAAACCACATCTGCAGCCCAAGCAATCAAAAGAGAGATTTCTTATTGGAAAGTGCTGAGATCTCTTAAGTGTTATCAATACCACCTGGAATAAAATCAATTTGTGAATGATCAACAACAACTCATTTCACTAACTCTGTGCTTTATTCCTTTCAAGAGGAGCCAGAGCAAAGTCAATTTCTAATGCACAAGGAGACAGAGCAATTTGGACAGATCTTCACGTAGAACACCAAGTCATGATTGCCCAGTGGCTGCATGTGGTGGTGGTGTACTGGTTCTCTAATCCAAAATAAGCATCATTAAAGCAGATACAGCTTATGTATGACATTAACTGGGTACATGTAACTGGAAAGACATTTTTGAAGCATGTAGAATGTCTGAGAGAAAGGAGAGAGGAACTATAGCTTTCTCACACAGGCAGAGTAGATCGTATGAAGGAATTAACAGCTTTAGTGGATAATAACTTCCACTCAAGACTAATGGAAAAATTGAAGCCCTTGGGTAGGACTGGTTCACTTTGAAAGGGGATCACAGGCTGATGTTACCAGCAATATTAGAATTTATGGTTTTAGACAGGTCAATTTTGAAGAATAAAGAATAACAAAGATAAAAAGACTATCTATAAATCAACAAAGTACCTGGCAAAAGACAAAAAGATTAAGCTTTATGGTGATGTTAAACACGAAGAGCAAACGTGTACTGAGTAATAAAGCTATGACCAGAATGGTTTCAGAAACATGAATACATAAAGGTTTATTTTCTCCATCATTGCACACAATTTACTCCAATTAATGCTAATGGGATTTCGATGCACACCACAAGAGAAGAATATACTTCATGGATTCACCAAGTGAAAATTAAGCATATTTAATAGATAACATCCTAATAAAAACAGACTGAAGACAAAGAACAGATTTTTACTATCCTTACGGTAGTGTGCTATCCTGCAAATTATAATGAAATCAGCTGAACTGCCCATGAGGTAAGATACAGTGTGAGTAAGGATAATGGAGTCTATCCCTACAAAAAGAACAAAGTGCCCTGCTGAAAGAAAACAACTTCTATTCTGAAAAAAAACCCCAAACAAACACACATAAAAAAAACCCAATTACTTTTCTTATGTGTTGAAAGAATGCTCATCTGAGATCATGAACACTGATTATTACCTACCTTTGGACAGCATCAAACATCAAAACAATTTCAAACATAATTCCTAGCACTCATATGTGCTTAGGGGGTTAGTATTTAAACCTGTTTTAAGAAATGTTCTTTGTTCAGAGCAGCACTCTTAGCTACCTCACTAGGCAGGATCCAATCCCACACCTCCCAGCCCCCAAATCAACAGGAGATTTTTCACCAACACTTCTGACCCTAGCAAATGTCCACGAAGTGGCTGGTGCTAACAGTGTACAGTACGGTCTTCTCTTTTAAAGCACTGGTCAAAAAACAATTCACTTTATTGCAATTCAATTTAACACATTGAATGAAATTGTTTAAAAATTCACCCCAAACACATTGTTAAAACAAAGTAAACAAATGAAACTAAACTGTTGTTTAACTCAACTTCAGGCTTCCAGATGTCAGAGTTAGCTTTAGAGGCATGCAGCACACATAGCAACACCTACATACATTTTGCCTGTAGGACAGAACGATTTGTGTGCAGTCTCAGCGCCCTCTGTGGGTGAATTTTTATTATTTCTGTAAATCCACATGTAGAAGCTCTGAACATTTAGGGATCATGTAATCAGTTCTGTTGCAATGTTAATACAAAATGATATATAGCAACAATGCACAGCTTGTAAGTCACCTTCCATATTAAGTCTTTCTGTTCATGTATGCCTGTATAAAATCCAGTTCAAAATAGCATAAAAAAGCCCCAGAAAATACGCTGAGGTTGGATCCTGGTAGTAGCATATATCTAGGACTTTACCTGTAGGCAGCTGTGCCATTTAGTTTCAGATGAAACCAAGTACAAAGATAGAATTAAAATATTCATGTTTTCTAACAGTAATGACATTTTGAATACACATTCCCATTAACTCTAATTGGTGAGAAAAAGGTTGAGACAAAGAAAAATGTCAACAAAAGAAAGAACCATGTTTTTACCTGATCAGCTGTGGTTTCAGAAGGAATTACTAGTACAATATCTCCTCGTTTTAAATTAAGCTCATCACTGTTAGCTGCCTCGAAATCATGTAGAACTTCAACCTGAAGAAAGTAACGCCAAACATGTAGACATAATCTAAATGGAGATATTTTCTCAACAAAATTCTCTGTTAAATCTTTATTGAAAAGAAAAAAAAAAAGTCGTCTTTATGCAAACCCGAGGCTATAGGTAGGTACATTCAAATTGTTAATGTTGACGCTGATTTATGTCAAAGTTTCCTGTTCACATCCTTGGAAGCAGGAAGAGCTTAAGTAAGTCTTCCCGAGACTACCGAAGGAAACCTGAGATCATTTCCCAAAGTCACAGGATCTCAGCAACAGATGATGCTGTGATACCCCGCAAGTCCTGCCTCTCAGACAGGTCCTGCCACCCTTATTCCTTCTGTGTAAGGAACTTGCTTTCATTCCCCACTAGCATTACTAGATCTGACAGAGCAGTGGCAAGATTTTGCAAATAATATTGGGAAAGACTCCCAGAAACTGATATTTCAGCCTCTCTCTCATTCTCTTGTTGTAGCCACTGGATATTATTCTTGCTGTAAACATCCATGGAAATTTAAGTGGGATGGACAGCACTTACATCAACGCGTGATCAAAGGAGGTGAGTAATGGGAATTCTACTTAATATTTGCCTTAGAAAGAGCTCCCATTTAGTGGCAGATTGGCATGTCAAAAATATCTGTCTTTCTAAGGGGTGATTATTAGAACATTGGCAGGATCAGTATGTCATTGTGAATAGACTATTTTAACTAAATGGTTCTACCTCCTTAAGAGGTATGCTATTCTAATTTTCTCGAAGCACAGCCAGTTCCATGGTATCTCTGCAATAATGAAAGAAAAAGGCATCAAGAACCAGATGGCAGGGATATATTCTGCTTCTCCTTATTTACGTCTGACCCAAGAGAGTGTGATGAAAAACAAAAGATGAACTATGTCAGCATGCCTGAGTCACCGCTGCACAATACTGTTCACCCTCACCTTAGTGTTATACTCAAAAGTTTGCTGAAAATATTGAGCAATGAGAATAGACCAAGAAGAATGTCATACTTATGGAGTGCTATGAGACTAATTAGTCTGAACTATACAAATTATAACAGGAAGCATGTAAAGTTCATCTATCCTGAAGGAGCTTTTCTGTTGCTCAGTGATTCTGACGTGAGAATAATTATCGAAGAACCTTGTGAACTAGGAAACCCTATGGGTCTTTCCAGCCAAGGAGAGAATTTCTCTTACATCTCATTAAACTTTTCTGTTTGATTACCCTAACGGTTTATAACTATAATATTTCTAAAGTCGCGGAATGACTTTTTAGCTTCACTACCATGAATTGTATAAGTCCCATGGGTTCCAATAGAACCAAAACTTCCACTATAGATTTTCAGGACAGAAAAATGCCATTTTTTAATATTGCTAGAATCACAGAATTCCACAGAATGGAAGGGACCTAAAAGATCAAATATATTATTAGTAAATCTGATATATTGTTAGCATATATCATACAATATTGCTGACTAACTGTGGCAGTGCAGTTTTACTCAATATATTAATTTTCAGTAGTAATTTGGTGAGATGAAAGGGTTCCTGTATTTCAGTGAGTCTTACAGCTACATAAGGATATGCACAGCAACAACGGTGTGCAGAAAAACAACCCTCTCAGACTTCATGTATGAAGCAACATCACAATATTAAAGTTGTGTTTGTGTATATTTGTGTGTGCATGTGTCTGGCTGTTAAACTAAGGATCCTTTGGCCTCAAGAAATCATCACATTGCCTGCACAGACAGACACATCCACAGAAGCGAAAGATGAAGGGATGTCTAAAAGAAGAATGAAGAAGCTGACCTTAAAAAGAAAGCCAGGTGGCATCGCAGAAGCTGTGTCTCCTGCTGGAACAGGCTGATCTTGAGAAGGTGCAGCCTGCATTTCTTCAGTGGGTTTCTGCTCACTTCCAACTTGTGAAGCTTCACTGGGAGAAGTGTCAATGCCCTGAGTGCCCGTCTCCGCTGCAGCATCTTTGGACTCGTTCACGACGACTTCGTGTTCTTCTCCCTCCCCCTCATTGTTTGATGCTGGCTCTATTACTACTGAAGGGATGCTGCTGACCTTTTCCTGGGGGAGGGGGAGAGGGGGAAACAACAACCAAAAACCAAAAAAAGCACCATAAGAGTATTTAGTACTTTATTTCACAATTGTTTGTTCGTTGCACAGGGCAAATATGGGAATGGGGATTTCTTTCTTCTCCACAGTGGATTCTTACATTAAGACAGAAAAGAGTACTTGTGCAAGAATGTAAAGGCGCAATCCCTTCCCTGTTTTCACTGTTCCCCTTGGTCCTTCTAAGTCTACTTTCTCCATTACCATAAATTTTTGCAGTAAATAATAAAAACGCTCTGCAGGGAGTTTAGGTTTCATTTTCAGTGCGCATAGAAATTAACAGACCTTTCTCCTCCACTCTGCTCTTAACTTTGGGTGGGTTTGGGTAAAGTCACAAGTTCCAGGAGTCACTGTCCTATATTTCTTTGGGAATTCAAGTCAGCAGAATAATAGCAATATAAAGGTGATAAAGAACAGAACATGACCTATTTCCTTGACTGGTTTGAAGGGATTTCTCCTATTTACAGCAAAGTAACTGGAAGCAGAGAAAGCAAAAAGGCTAAGTAGGTAGTATCTGACCAAAAATGAAGCCTAGGACAAAAAGCATTTAATGAAACTTGTTGGAGCATCCAATCTGAAAATAACACGTTCACTGGTCCTGTGCCAGACCATGCTATTCTGGTGCACAGAAGAAATACAATGTGCAATGACAGGAGGTGGCAACTGGCTCTAGTAGCTGTTCCCCAGCTCCTCAGAGGTCACAGAAGAAAAGGGAGCTGGCCAGATGCAGATAACATAGCTTGGCCACCATGATTTACAGAAAATGAAGTAATGCTACTGATAGGACATGATGCCAGGAGACAAGAAAAATCCATTACTTTCTCTGCTTACTTCTCCAGAAAGGCCCGTTGAGCTTTATCACATAACCTATCTCCACAGAGGAGCACAGAGAGACAACAGCAGGAGGGGGAGCCCAAACAAAACCCTGTCCATGCTGATCCCATGCCCATCACAGCAGCCATCAGCCCATCACGTCTCATCTCCACAAGCCCAGGGAAGCACAGGGGCACAAAGGCAGACACAATCCAAATTAAGGACTCAGAAGAAGGGACACCCCGCGTGGGCCCTTCCCAGGGCTATCCTAGGAGAGCCTCACCCATGCTGCTGGTTGGACATCAGGGCACAGAGCTGCAGCAACCTTGCCTCTCTTGGGCTGCTGCATCTGTCCTAATTCCTCTAATGCACTCTCCCGTGCACTGACATGAGTTACCTGAGACATGTCAGCCTCCTTGTCTTCTACCTGAGCTTTGTCACCTTCAGCAACACCCTCCTGGTCAGTGGTAGCAGCGCCGCCACCAGCTCCTGCTGCCACAACCGCACCATCTTCTGCTGCGACCCCTTCAGTGGCAGGTACCCCCTACAAAAAACAAGAGGGACCTTTCAGGATATGAGTTCTGGATATCTGCTGGAGAAACCATGGACCAGCCTCTGCTCTGTGACCTCCCTGGGTGGTGCCAACCCATGGCCTTGGTTTCACTGGGGTTTCTCCTGATTTGTTGGGGAGAGCAGTGCCAGGGGCTGCCATCCTGCCCCAATGCACTGTGTGGCAAGCATAGGGGAAAGTTTACATGGTGGAGATGATTAACAGGTGGGAGAGAGACATTTATGAAACCTCCCTAGGCACATTTAGCAGAGTCCTCCGGTGTTACTGCTGGAGTAACAGTTTGCTAAGGCTGCAGTATTTCTTCCTTCTCTTGCCTTCAAGCTGTATAGTGGAAGAAATTCACCACAGGTTTTTGCTGAGGTGAGGGAGCTTGCAAGCTGTCCAAGCGTCCACAGGATCCTGCTAGTGGAGTGTGTTCTCAGGAAGAGGCTCCAGGCCTTCTCCAGGCCTCTACCTTACTCAGGTAACTCAGGTACCTCTAGACCTGGGCTGGCTTCAAAAATACTGCCTTAGTTACACACTCCTTTCTAATTGAGAGACTTGCAAACTGGGCTGTATCAGCAAGCAAATGTATTCTGCAGCTGGATAAAGATTGGAAGTCTTCAGATTCCATCAGATATCAGAAAAAAAAAATAACTGTAAAGATCTATAGCTAGGTCACTATAAAAAAAGAAAAGAAACATACATAAAAGCCCATTCAGTCTGGATATGACAAAATCAGTTGTGATCAGTCCATCTTGAAAAGTTAATGCATGTTTCATTGCAGGTGAATACCTGGAACCTCTATCAAAGGTGGATAGAAAAGTACCTGCCTATAGATCAATGCTGAATCCTTCATCCAGCAGAGACTGTCGCTGTAATCTATGTATCACCCTAATATTTGTATTGGTATATACTGGTATGTGCTTACAGTAGTATATTGGATACTTACAGTGGATTAATATTAAGAGTTGGAGGGTGGAAGGTAAATGATAATTCTGTTAATCCAATTAACTTCAACGTGGAATTTTTAACGTTATGTCAGATAGCACCAGGATAAAGCAAAAACACTGAAGAAAAATTGTTTTCTAGGCCCCAATGTCAAGCCATAGTTAGCAGAAATCTCTCTGATCTCCAGTCAACAGCCTGATGCTCTTTGTTACCTCGGTTTGATCTTTCCTCCATGGAGGAGGCTAACTCAGCTACCCGAACTCTACTTGAACTACCTGCACTCACGGGCACTCTTCAGGCATTGTTTTTTAGCAGTATCTAGTATTCAGCACTACTGCTATTCACTGCTGTAATTGATGTGATAAAGAAATTCTTCTGGAGTCCTTGAAGGGAGAAAACACTATAGTATTTTGTAGAAATCACTGGAGAAGCTTTAGTTTAAATTGAAAATACTGCTGACGAAGGATGCCCTCTCAAAAAGAAGTAACATAAGACACAGGCAGATGTTGACATCTTCTGCTGTGAATTGTAAGGCATGCAAGCCTGCCATTCATAGTATTATGAATTTTAGCAGCCTTCACCTGAGAATATATTCAAATGATGAGTGTGAAAGCGGTGGAAGAGGCTAGTAGGAAGGAGGGGGAACAGTGTGCATATCAGATTGATTTTATACCATGTTGCATGCTGCAGAAATTGATCTTGCTGTCTGTTGTGATTAGGATCAACACTTCTTTTCTATTTATTGGATTTGTATAGCCCATTTTATTTCACTAAGGAGGAGAATACTAATTCACATGAATCAGCTCTCAAATGCCCTGCAGTGAAAGGGTGACTCTCACAGCCTGTAGCCACGAGTCACTGAATGTGTACCACAGCTCACAACTGCATAACCATTTGTCCTTGCGTCTCGTCCTGAGTATGAAAACAATGCAAGCTAGATGATTAAAAAAAGGTTTTACAAACGTGCATGTGAGGTAGCACAGAATGAACCTCACTATCAACCTCAAATATATTTGATTAGTACAGAAAAGAATAAAAAAAAAAAAGAAAAAGAAAAAAAAAAAGAGGAAGGCTCATCCCACTGAATTCACACCCAGCTATGGTGGACCACATTCTTGCAGATCTTGTTACCTGTATTATTACCTTACTTCTTACTGAAAACCAACCCTACAAACCTCTTTTCCATAGGTCATCAATAATATTAGAGTGTCTAATAGTATTCCAAATTAACTATCTCTATCAGCATTACTGAAATTTGGACAGTTGTCCCATTATACCAGCCACACAGGGAGCAAAGAAAGCATCACCCAGTATAATGAGGGCCGTGACAGAAGAACCACTTTGCTGTTTTAATGGCAACAGAAGTGAGTGCTACTTTACCCAGGATGCTGCTGATTCACACCGTTGCACCCTCATGTCATTAACATCACTGCCAGCTCAACACGAGGCCACAGATTTGGCAGCAGCAAGAACGAGGGCAGGGAGAGGAGAAGAAGGGGTACTGAGCCTGCTGCTGGGGGTCTGCCAGAGGAGCTCCCTCAGCTATGCCGGTTTTCCAGAGCTGAAGATCTTGCCTCATGGCTGGGTTTGGAAAGGGACTGGGTAATTTTTATGACAGTTGGTTATAATGGCAGCTAAGCTAGCTAATACAATGTCAGGAGGAACTAATCATCACGCTTTAGGGCGTACCTCAATTGCTTGCAAAGTCTGGAAGACTTTTGGGGTACCTACTGAAGAATTTCTTACACAAGTTACAGTATCAGAGGGACCACCCTCCACCGGAGGCCAAGATGTCAGCTTCGCAAATAGCCTGACCTCTTATGGCAAGTCTTCTGCACACAGTAATACTGCTATTTCAAACAGAACATGGGGTTAAACTTACCAGGGAAGAGACCTCAACCTCATAAGGACAAATGGTATTAGAAAAAAAGGGGAAAGATACATTTCAAAGACTTAGCCTTGGTGCTCATGGAATAGTGAGGAATTTCTCACATTTTTCCTCTTGGACCCGACTCGTTGGGAGTGATGAGCCAATGCTAGAGAAGCAATGCAACGCTCTTGCACTGTGTCAACACCATTCTGTGCCTGATCTACCATTCCTGTCCTGTACTTTCTTGCTAGTGTAACTCCACTGATTTCTACATGGATGTGACAGTGCTGGTGAGGAGTACGGCACCACTGAATCCCAAACTTGCTTCCCAGTGACAGTGGGATACCCTGGAGCCACAGAAATCTCCTTGACTCTAGCAAAGCTCATGCTGTTTTACAGCAGGGTAACAAACTCAAGCTTGGACAGCTGGACTTACCATGTTCTGAAACCAAATCGAATCGAAAACAGTTTATGACCTTTTTGTATGCATTGTAGCACCAAAACGAGGAACAAAGGAGGTTGCCAGCACCTCGAGATACAAATCTTAAGTCACTAAGGACTAGGAGTTACAACCTCTTTCTTAGTCCCTATTCCTGCGTTTAGTATGTAGACATTCCTCTTGTGCTGCTCTCTGTGCATGTTTGAACATGTTACAGTTTCACAGAAGGATTCAGGGTAAGTAGTTTTATCACCTCTGAAGAAATATAAGCGAAATACAACTATTGGAGTCTGCGTATGCCCAGCTTTAAGTATCTCATTGAGCTTTTTCAGTTGCTTTATAATTTGATTTTCACTGTATCTAATTTGATGTCAGATTTGTGCTTTAGCAAAAAAAAAAAAAAAAAAAAAAAAAAAAAAAAAAAAAAAAAAAACCCCAAAACTTGTAACATGATTATTTTCAAATATCTGTTCAGGGCATATTGTGCTAAGAAAAATAAATGATTAATCAAAGCCTTTTTCTTTTTGTGAAGACGTTTGTGGGAAGGACAGCCAAACTAATTTATGGAAAGTGCAAAAGCTACTGGGAATGGGAATCTACACAGTGTATTTCCAAATGTCAACAGAAACAGCATTATACCTCCTTCTACCACGGAGCTGCATTGTTCGCTGCCCTGAGATGTTTATCACTGTACACTGCTGCAACAGGTAGTTTCTAAGGCAGCTTCTGCATCGAATGAGAGGTGCTCTGGTGTTAGAATATATAACCACAGATACAGATATATCCATGCAGTGTTAGAATAGACATCAGAGCTAAGTCACAGCTGCATCGTATCTGCCTGCATATTGATGACATACAAATAACAAATGCATTTTTTGCCATGATTCTCTTGAAGGTATGAAGCCCAACCAACACTCTGGAGGCTGTTCATATGTACCTCGCTTTCTTTCTCAGCAACTCCAGTTGTCTCCTTATCCCCTGCCTCGACACTGTCCTGTATAAAGAGAAATACGGTCATCACCTTACTCATGCTGAGGCAACGGCTGCAGAGAAATTGGTATTAATCAAGCTTAATGGAAGCACGGCATGTATGGGATGCAATGAAATGAATGGCTGGAACTAAATGGGATACTAAATAGCAAGCAGAACGATTCTTGCTGCCACATATAATCTGAAATAAAAGTAGTGATAGGCTAAAAAGTAACAAACAAAACCATTTACATATGTCATAATCACACTGTAACTGCTAAGGATAATTTTATTTACTTTTATTATCAGTATTCTCATAATAATAGCAGCTTTGAAGAACTTTTTATTAAGCAACAACCCACAACACTGCTGACCTTGCGGTTTCTAGCCAGCTCAAATTTCTCCCACCCAAGACTCAAACTGCAACTCATTTAAAGGGGCTGTTCAAAAAAGGTGCGTCACAAAGTTCATCTTTTTTTTGCAGAATCACCTTTCTCTACGTCCATTCAGTGGTACATGCAGCAGGTGCCTGACATTAAAAAAATCAGACATGTGTCAGCGACTTTCCAAATGTGACACCCATTAGGTGTTCAAGGGTTCAAATGGACTGAAGGGCAATGGGCTCCCCCCAGACAGTACTTTATACAGCACAGATGCCATGGAACACTAGGTCCTTTTCTACAGAAGGTTAACAGTCAAAATTGCTAAAATTCAGCCTGGTTTAGAACAGTTGGAAGTTCTTTTTATTCTGTTGGAGTTGGACTCCCTGCGGATACAAGCTATTTCTAAAGATGCTCTACTGAGAAAAAGCAAATCAAAGCCCCGTTATAGAAATCCACTTTGCTAATGAATGTTGAGGCTGCTTTGCAAACACAGCCAGGTCAGATTTTTCAGAAGACCTGTAAGGGTGAAAACAAGTTACGCAAACCGATGTGAGGGCATGGTAGATTGGACCATCTGCTTTAGCAATCAGAAATTAGGAGACCTCAAGTACTCAGGCTCAGCTAACCGCCTTCACATGCCCACAACTGTCACTCCAAAATCCATACAAGTTTCAGCTGAAATGGCTGCATGTTTCTTTTTTTAATAAAAGGATGCTAAGTTATATCCAAACTTCATATCACTCATGTTTTTTCTAACCTAATCTTCTAGTATTGCCTGCAGTCACCTCGTAAGCCCCAAACATATCCAGATGCCAGGGCAAGGCAGCTGCTGACAGCGGCGTTACCATAGAAACCTCTCACAGCTTTATCCTGTTAAAATTGCGGTGTTATATAACCTTTTAAAAAATTATTAATTCTTCTTTTTTTTCAAGCTGACAAGCCTCTGCCACAGAGAAAAAAATTAATATCAACAGCAAAATATAATTATTTGTTACTCCAGCGATGCATGCACGCACACACACACAGGCACTCACAGAAGTCTCACCTTTTATTTTTTTTACAGAAGAGATATACACAAATGTTTCTATTGTGCATAAAAGCTTTATGTCTAACTGCAAGTTGGCAGATAGATGCCTTTCCTACTTTTACTATTAAAAAGTGCTGACTTTCTGTCATCAGCTGTATTTACAAGTCAATTTGTTTTCAGAAATTAGCATAATCCTGCAGTTTATAGTCAGGAACACATCAGCCTCTGCCTTTCTTTTAATAATACCCTGGCAATATTCTCCAGTAAGAATAGCATCAGCCCAGCTTTGGGCCTCTGCAGAAGAATTTAATACATACATATACATATTTTGTAAATGAGGACTGTTTTCCAGGCTAACTGAAAGCTCAGTGTTGGTGGGAAAGGAGGAAGTAAGGAGGGCTCCCCTTGCTTCCAAAACTTTGGGGCTTCCCAAAGCTAGATTGACTATTATGCACTAGTCAAACTAGGAGCATTTTGCATTTGCTTTTTTGATTAGCTGGAAGTTGGGATTTTGTGGATGATGGGGTTTGAGAAGAGAGGCATGGTAGCACGAACTGTACCATTTTTAGGGCATGAAAGTCTATTAAAAAGGATGACTGAAATAACATCTGAATAAAGTAACACCCTCGTTCCATAAACAGAGAAAAATCTGCTTCTGCAGACTTCAACAGAATGACACTATTCTACATCAGTTGTCTCCTGTATATGAGAGCCATATATTTTTAATGGCCTCATGCTCCAACTTTGCACCTGCACTTAGATGCGCACTCAGAATTTGGACACAGTTGATCGCTCTTCTGTATCTAACCATTGCATTGCTCTCCCAAATGACATGCTCCGCCATTTGGGCGGCGTGAATTGTGCCTACAGTGGGATTCAACCATAATTAGATACTCTCAAAGCTGCAGGCTGCTTCCTAGCCTCTGCTCTACTTGCTCAGTGTCTGCAAAGAGCTCATCAGGAAGTAGTTTCATATATGCTTATACACAGCTTTGAAACCACAGGATTTAGCTGAGCGTCTGACTGCTTTAATGGGAGAATATCAGAGTCCAGGCAGGCATCAGATCCAAAGTACTGAAAGGCTCTTTCCAAACTAATTGAAATCAGAAAAAGCTGATCTCTAAGCAGTGCTCTCAACTCCAAGCACAATGTCTCACATGTAGGAGAAGAAAGGGAAGTAACAAGATTTCATAAGCTTTCACTTTACTATAACGTCCTCATGTAATCTTTGTTTGAATGTGAAAAATTGATGTGGTAAGAGGGCTAGTATTATTTAAAAAATAAATTGGCAGTTAATGAATTATATCCTTTCAACTGTTATCTTTGGATTTTACAGCTGCCTTTGGGGATACTATGGAAACAGGGAAAGAACTGTTTCAGTGTGCAGAAACCCATGGAAGGATTTTTTACTGTGGTTAACTTCACTTCTATTGCTGCAAATGGTCATTCTGTCCCATTAATTACCAAACATTTTATCTCGTCCCCATAAAGGATCAACTGTTGACAGCTACTACATTTGTTCTATGGCATTTGAGACTTGAAGGACCAAGACAAAAATATGTCATGAGATCCCAGACAGCAATTCTGATGAGCTCATGTAATGAAGTCTTGGCAATCTGGTTCAGGCAGACTATGAAACAGCAAGTAACTGAATCCAAAACTCCCTGAGTGGCAAGTGGTACCCTATCCCCTGGACCGTTCTCTCCCTAATTTAAATGAAAATCCTACCAGAAAATTTACTGTGAAACTCCTGCATTGAAGAATGCATTTCATACATTTTCTGGATTAATGGGATGTGACAGGAAACTTAACATAGAAAAATTAAACTGGCTGTCACTCCAAACCGAAGGTACTAAACTTGATAAAAGATTCCAAATAAAAAAGTATCTATCAATATTTTACAAGTCCACTTTTAAAACAAACTGTCACTCATAAAGCAAGCGAATGCAGAACTGCTGTCAAGAAATATGTTTTCATCTTTGGCAACTCAGTGAACTTTTCCTTAGCTTTGATCATATTTGTCATTAATCCTAATCTTCAAGACTCTTCATTGCAAGTGCTGGGAAGCCCTTCCTGAAATAACAACCCCTCAGAGCCAAAAGCAGAATGACTCAAATTCGGACATTTTAAAAAATCAACACTTTTAGCTTATTTTCCTGAATTAGCAAGGACAAGTTCATATTCAACAATCAACAAAAAACCAAGCACACACCTAATCAAAATTGTTTAACTTCTATTTAATGCCTACAGTCTTCCTCCTGGATTACTCTGAAATAGCCTGTCTCTTGCACTGTTTCTCTCTGCCTCTCTCCCTACAGCTCTGCACTCCTGTACCTCAGCAAGAGCAGCTGCTGACAGACCGTGAACCCAGAACTCCTCATGGACAGTCAGGCAGGAAAAAGTTCATGCCAGCCGACGAGTGAATGCGTGGTGCCGCAGCCACAGTCTGGTGTTTAATTAGTGCTTAAGATGTGCAGCAGGCTTCAGAGCATTGCTTTGTCTACTGTGAGACAAAAAGGAGCTGGTTTCCTTTAAAAAAAAAAGTTGAACTTCATTTAGAATTCTTTTCTTCATTAAATCCCTACAGATAATCAAACTAAAACCGTGCAGAAACAACCTTTTCAGCTTCATTAACAACTGTTCTCCCACATTATTTCCTGCCATTCCCTCACAGGAAGAAGAGAGCTCCAGACCAATGACTGATTTCCCATCCCTCCTCTCTCCACCTTCCCTCCCCTCCTCCTTTATTCCAAACTATCAAATTTATTCTGACTAAATGTGAGGCATTCTGAATAAGAGTTTGATGAAACAATGTGCCTCAGACAGGCGATTTCTTTCTTTGCCTTACTACAGAGTTGACAAGTTATTACAGTGATTTCTATCAACTGAAAAGAAAACATACAGGAGGGGGAGAGCCTGGTCCTACAGATCGTGGGGCTTGCTTTCTTCCTTCGGTTATGCTACTGGAAGGGGATGATCCTAAACTCACTTGCTCCAGTGTGTACCATGGAACCGAACAAAAGTAAAATAAAAAAAAAAAAAAGAAATAAATACTCAAAATTCATGCAAGTGTAATCAGAATTAAACCCTAAACATAGTTCTGGGGAGCACTCCAGGACTGCTCCAGGACTGCACCCCTCCATAGCTGCAATGCTGCTAGGAGTCCACGGAGAATGGAAAGGGCTGGACAGAGACAGGCATTATCTTCCCTCCCCCCAAAGGCCTCCAGCACTGCCCCCCTGTCCTTCTACAATAATTTTTTTTCCTCTCTTAGGCAGATGGGAGCAAGGGAAGTATGAATTAGGCAGGTGCTACAGCTAAAGTTCAACCTGCCTCTTTGTGTCATTTGTGCTGGATACCACTTTTTCATCCCGGGGTACAGACAGATGGAACCACCCAGACAAACTCATCAATTCATCTTTAAGAAGGTCTTTAATAACCTACATTTGTACTCCAAGGACCTTGCACACCAACACTAGTACTTCCTCCTTCCTGCTGAAGACAGTTTGCTTAGTATCACCTGTGGCTTTTGCACAGGTCTAACACTGCCAGCAGACACCCAGCCTGTCCTTGGTGGGTAAAGCTAGCAGACCTAATGCTATCCCCCTACGTTAATGACACTACTGACCCTGGAGATATCGATAAATGTCACCATTAGGCTTGTAGTGTCTGAGCCATTGCCATTAATAAAAATGTTAAACAAGATCAACTCCAGAGACAGATCTATGAGACGCTACAGTAGCTGCATACCTGATAAGTCTTTTGTCCACGCTCTGTGCTGCCACATCTATAGGTGCCAGCTACTTCTAGTTTCTTCAGCTGATTTGCATCTACATCAGCTTAATAGTTTCCCATGTGGCAGTGTATCAAATGCTTACTGAAAAACACTTAATTTTATGATGAATTGGGTATCATCATCCCTACTTAGCAGATGAAGATACACAGGGACGCAACTAAGGCCAAGAGTGGTTCAGCAAGCTGAACCTTGTTCTTCTGGGAACACTTAGGGTAACAAACTGTACTTGATGGTCAAAAAGCACAGCTATACAGGTTCCACTGTGGCAGAGGATCCAACCCACAAAGCAGCCCCTTTTCCTGTCCAGTTTTTCAGCATATTCTAACAGCAACTAACGCTCATTAGAGACTTTGAACGTGTTGTTGTCTCAAGGAAAGCATGGAAACTATCAGCCTACAAAAACAGATGCATTTTCCCTCCTGGTTTTCTTAGCCTGTGTGTATCAATGTGATGCTGTGCTTCCCCCACTCCTCAATCTGACCTTTCCATGTAACTCTGATGAAGTGATTACCACCAGTGGCAGTCATGATGGACACATCTGGTCATGATGGCAGCATCTGGCTTAAAGTGGATTTGGGGGAGACTGATAACAGCACAATAGCCAAGGGCTAATCCATGGTAATCTGCCCACCTAACCACAGTAGTGGTCACTGTCAAATTCATGCCAAATTTGGCAGAAACTAACATCTGCAGTTGGTATGCAAATGTGACTATTAGTCAATTATCTTACTCCATAGTGAGAAGCCCAAGAGCCCTTCAAGCTCTCCTGCACAGCAGCAGGCTGCACACCAGGATCTCCCCTTGAGTAGGGACACCTCTCAAGGTCACTCCTCAAGGCTGAGAGAATTCTTGTCACAACAGGTGCTTGGTAAGTGAATTGGGAATAAGAGCACTGAAACTTTGCAGTTATCTTTCTACCACGTATCTTACCTAAGTGATAGAAAGGATCACTTGTACACATATAATCCTTTAGACTTAAACCACTGGTCAAGTCTGGGACTAGAATTGGATCCAGTCACACCTAGACTTTTCTCTCAGAAGGAGTTTAGAAAGCAAGGGGGTCCTTTCCGAGTCTCATGACTCAACACGAGTACCTACCTGACACTTTGGTCTGACCCTGTCCTCTGCAGTACATAATCCAGTGTACCTTGACATCGAATCTTCTTAAATCACTGGCGCATTTACCATTTACTATTAAACTTTGTTAAATTACTGGTTTATATCAATAAAGTGAAGTGCATTACTCCATCCACAACAATCATTCACTGCCAAGACCTTCTGACAGTCGTATGTAGAAGAGTAACCACAGTTGGATAAAAAGGATATTCATTAAGATACCTCTTACAAAAAGGGATGCTAGTCAGTAGAAAAAACCCATGCCTACCATCTCAGACCACCTCTTAATTTGTAGTGATCTCAGGTGCCCTGCTTTGTTCTTCTTGCACAGCTGTCATTTCTTCTCCCACTGTTTCCTGAATGTTGACATGTAAAAATCTCCAAACTGGCACTTAAGAGTTTCCTCTTCAGCTCACAGCTGGCTTCTAAAACCATGAGCCTTGTAGACATTTATATTACAATTACTTTTTTCATGCTCTAGCAAGGATCATACAAGATGTACATTGGCTTAGTGCTTACAGCTCAGCTTGAAATGAAATGAGAAAACTGCTAATAAGGTCATTTAAAAATGAGATAAATTCTTTCCCCTTCTGAAGTTCATCTGGAATCAAACAGTCTGTGAAACCACAATCACTCAGTCTAAAATGCCAAACATCAGACGAATGACATTTTAGAGCTGAAAGGAGCATGCATGCTGGAGAGGGAGGCTGTGACACAGCTGGGCACTGGGGAAACCAGCCATGGACGAATGGTGACGATGGAAAGGATGGCTGAAACGCAGCAGGCACATTCACCATGAGGAAAGGTGGCTTGGATGAGGCCCGGAGGGCGGCATGCGGGACACGTCACTCACCGCAGCCTGCTCTGCTGGCTCGGCAGGCTCAGCAGGCACGGCCTCCTTTTCTGCAACAGCAGCAGCAGCGGTTTCTTCAACTTCAGGTTCCCCAGGTGGAGCTTCTTCAGCCTCCGTCTTTTGTTTTATTGATTTTTAAGAAGACAGTGGAAAAAATTGTTGAGGGGCACACGATACACCAGGGAGGGAGGAGGGGAATGGGAACTGTGCCTGGTACAATGCTGCTTCAGGCTCAATCTTGCCGGGCTTTGCCAGGGAGAGGACAACTGTGCTTGGCCTTAGAGCATCTAAAGGGTATTCTCATCCTCAGTGTCCTGTATGTGAACTGAGCCAGTCCTACATCCTTCCCTCACAAGGAAAGAAAGCATCAGCTTCCTGAGCTACAGAAAAGGGTGATGGAAGTGGGGGGAAGGCACTCAGTTTGCTCAGAAATGCTCCAGAAATGGATGGCAAGGCTAGGAGTTGAAACCGGCACTCGTGTACAAATCGTGGGTTTCAAATCTAAGTTTTTAGAATTATCCCTTTTTCCGCAGTTCTGTCTGTTCTCAGACAATATAATCCCTTCTCTAGTGAAGGTAAGAAGCAATTAGCAGACTCTCAAGCAGTTTTTATATGCACAAGGGCAGCCATTGACTGCTTGAATTCTGGCAGAGAGAAAATCATCCCTGGTTTCTTATTAAAATGCATTCCCTCTTGAGCTCTCAATCATCTACAAGGCATCCATTTATCAACCCACTATTGGGATTTTCACCCTTATAAATTCTGGCCTAAGCTTGTTTTTCAGCAAGAGGATCTAGCAAATATCACCAGCCTTGCAACATGTTCAAGGCAAAATAGCTCACAGCAAAAGTGTGATCTCGAATGGAGACATCACTTCGCAAATACATGTACTTACAAGGGTAGAGCTGCAAGCTGTGCTCAGCATATTCCATTTATAAAGATGGCTGACTCAACCAGATAAAATAGCCCCAGTAGATTAATTTGCTATGAACAAATTGCTCAGCATAATATGAAACTCAAAAGCTATTTAGCTACTTTGCAGTTGATAACAGGCAGCTGGCTAGAAGGTCTCCTGTGATGAAGAGACAGCTTCCATGAAATTCTTAAAGATACGAAAATCTTCCCCTCCTTGATGTTTTTCAGGAAAAAACCTTCTTTTTTCACATATTCCTTAAGCAGCCTGATTTTTAATGAGGTAGAGAGAAGGCTGCCTAAGCAAGACCTTCAGGATTTGGCACAGCATAAAGAAATACTCATTATATTATACCATGCTGTGCAGAAACTTCTCTGTGTAGTGCATTAATGCCCGCTCTAGGGAATTTCACAAAGAAGAATGAGGACTGAAATGAGAAATGCAAAGAAGATTTATCCGATTTATCCCAGGTAAGATGACTAATGATTTCCCTGAGGTTTAATGCTAGGAGAAACTTTCAGAGTTAAAATCATAGGTAACAAGTTATATTGCAGATTGCATTGATGTGCTTCGAGTCACCTGTTGACAAGCTGTCTTCAGACTAATTATCACACTTCAGCTAGTAAATTAAAAATACTCTCACCATATTCAGTAACCATTTTAAGCACAAACACCACCAGAGGCATTATACAAGAGCCAAATTAAATAATATTGAGTATCACTCTGCTGCTTATTAGTAGCTCTAGCACTCACCCAGCCATGCTGCTATTCCACATCCTCACTCCAGGCTAACCAAAGACTGTAAGAGAAACTAAGAAACAGCCCAGGTATGATCACTTCCAAAAATATTCTCAACTCCTTAGAAGTAGACTGTGCCTACTATTAATATGTGGAGAGTACATAAAACTACAGCAATATTGAAGACATTTAAACAGCCACCATGTACTATCACCTGCTTGCTGTACACTGGACTATAGTACGCATTCTTGTCTTTCTTCAATGCAATAAATGAACAACCTGTTTGAATACACCTTTGAAAAGTAAACATATCTTGGAATATCCTGGTTTTCTTTTCTTTATCTCTGTGCTGTCCTTGTGAAAGATTGTTGCAGTGACTGAAGATCTACAACTACAATGATTATTACCCACCAACTCTTCCAGGTTAAGATTTTGTGATTTAGAGGATGGAAAACATAAAAAAAAGGAGAAAATATCTTTGCACAAAGGAAAAATGGTGCCATTTTTTACAAGGCATTTAAAAAAGAAGCAAAAGCCACCACTTACCAAAGGCTCTGTCACATTCTCATTTGATTGCACTGTAAATGCAGAGGTATCCTAGATATAGAAATGAAAAACAATGAAAAAAAAAATATTTGAGATGGGATATTTGCAGATGTCTATCAAAGACCTGATTTTTTAATAGTTTAATCGGGTAAAGTATTAAATAAATTCACATAAAAATAAGATAACAAATAGATAATCTGTATAGATATTCATAATAATTATTAGTTGAGCACTATTAATATCCAAGATATTCCTTTTCCAGTTGTGTATTCTATGCTTCTAAATCCTGTGATGTTATTAAAGGCAGTGAAAAAATCTTCATTAAATACATGTGATTGCAAGGACTTTGTTCCAGGCACAACACACTTCAAAGTTGTGAAACTCAGAATCGTTTTTGCAGACGACATGTGCCCATGCCTGGGGAGTACACTAGCTCTACACTGCTCTCACATCCTCTTGATTCTGGGCTTTTACTTGAATAGTAACTGTAGTAATTACAGATACAAAATATTACCTGCATTAAGAAGGTACAATTACGGAAATATTTTCCAACACCTTACATTCAGAATCAATTAAATTTGCGAAATACTAATGGGCCAAAGCCTTTTCCTGCTGCAGTAGGGGCATCAAATTTTTATTTCCTTGGGGCAAACATTTTGCCTTAATTATTAGAGGTGGTAGCCTTATGGTTTGCTCCTTCCTTCTGGCTCTTTTACTAATTTAAATATCCTAGAGTAGAATGATTAAGCACTGGAAGACTCATTTCCATCCTTGTACAAGGTCAGTCTTTTCGGGTGATTTTTAAAAAAAAAAAAAAGGTGTAGAGGGTATGCTGTGGATGAGCCAGTCTCTAAAAGGATGCAGGAAATTAATGAGGCTGCAGGTTATCCACCTGAAATTTGGGATCTTGGCACAGCCCTGAAATCCAAAAGAATAAAGATGGTATCTTCACACGCTGCATCTCTGCGATGCCTAACACAGTCTCACCATCAGCACAGCAGCAAACAAGTAATTTAGGTTTAACACTCAGATTAAGATATATCTTAAATTAAAATAAAGATGCAGAAACAAATAAAATTAATTTCATATATAAACACACTGAGTCACTGAAAGTACGTGAAACTGAGGAAACTATACTTAACAGGATTTTGGGATTGTGCTAAAAATCACAAAACAGCACAATAAAAAAAGCTAAACCAGTTCTTTTAGGAGGAAAAAATTCAGTCCCACTAAGGTTGTAGAATTTTTGCTATTAAATTCAGTCAGGCCAAGAGTACTAAGAGTATTAAGCATCATTCTAGTAACATCTAGGGATAATCTTTGAAAACAGGTAAGGTTTGGTTTTGAGTCAATATGAAATTGTTGTGCAGCTCATTTGTAGAACAGATTTCCTGAAGCTGTACAGCCAGTTCTAATGCCTTCCCAATAGCACAGAAAAAAATTGTATCAAAACGTGTTTATTTCTCACCTGTGCAAATCCATTAAATGCTGTGCTGGATGCCTAAGTAGAAGTGAAGATCAGAACAAATTATCATTTGTTCACTAAATCAGAACATGAGTCAAAACATTTTTATTTGCAAAATAAAAATGTAGGCTGGACATTAAAAAAAAAAAGAAAAGTAATAAAATGAAGGGTAAGGCAGCAAGAAATTTGACAACAGTGCTATTTGATAACAGGTGTCACAGGCTTAAAGAAAACAACAAAAACAAAAAGCAGAATAACTTAAGCATTTTTATAAAATAATAATAATAATTGGGAAAAAAAAGAGTAGGTGCACTTAAAGTTATACATATAAAAACAAAACCTGTGAGACACAACGTGCCTTCACAGTTCAAAGCGTCATTCACCATTTTGGAACACATTTTTGTCAGCCTGCTTCATTACACGGCTGAAGGGCACCACACTATGAGCAGTTGCATGGCACTTTTTCAAAAAAAGAATAGCACAGGCTAAGGAGGGGCAGTGGGAAACACACAAACGGATTGTTTTTAAACGACAAGGTTATGCATGGCCTAAGGAACTCTTTGTCTAGACTAGGCTACACACTGGGGTAGGTACCTCTTCTTTATCAGCCTCAATTTCCTGGTACAACAATCCATATCTCCGGTTAGCAATTTCATCTTCAGACAAATCTGAGTTGTTGGTCTCATTGTCTTTAGGACTAGTTGAACTCTCGGTGCTAGCATTTCTGGAATTTCCCATTTGAAACAGAGCCAAGGGTCTAGCTACCTCCTTGCTCGGTCCAGGATTGCTAATACCTGCCTGCTCCCCAGGCAAGCCTTGTTTTATTGGTGCCACCTGACTTTTATTGCTTGTGCTCACACCTACTTCTCCCCAGCTGTTATCAGTCCCTCCCAGGTCTTGTGTAGACCATTTATCACTAATGCCTAACCAAACGTTTTCCATGTTACCTTCCTCTGAGTCTTCCTGCTTGGGGAAAAAGGGCCAATTATCCAGTCCATTGGCTTGGCCATCTGATAGATTAGAAAAACCCCAGGAATCATTAGTAACTGTTGGATCCCAGTTTGCCAGCCAGGGGTCTGTTTCCAAGGCTTCAGGAACACCACTGCTAGTAGGATGCTCTTCAGTGACTGCTGCTGGCGCCCTACCTGTCACCTGGTCTTCTGCATTATCTAGGCAAGGAGTACCGCAGCTTGTGCTAGCAGCATCAGCTGTCTCAGGCAGCAATGCCCGCTCTTTTTCAGCAGCAGCTTGACCTTCATCAGCAGCACTACCATTTGGGAGGAGGCTGAGACTATTGTCTTCAGTTTCTTTACCAGACTCTTCTGTACTGAGTAATTCAGCATCACACAGAACATTTCCAGTATTTGTAGGGTCCTTTTCTGTGTGGTCAGTTACCTCTAGGTCAACACATGCCGTCATGTTTATACATTCCATGGATGTACTCTCTCCAGTGCCACTGTCAGTTTGGTCTAAGCCATCCTCAAATGTCCTTTCATGGTCCTGATCCCAGATACCAAAGACTCTCTCAGGTTCAACATCAGTGTTTTCTATGGCTTTACAGTTGTCCACTACTACTTTATCCCCACCTTCCAGCCCTGTACTCAACAATGGGATTCCTCCGTCTGCCACCTCAATGACACCAACCCCTTTGAATTCTTCTTCCCTAAGGTTTTCCAGGTTAGCACCACTAGCTCTCCCAGCATCCCCATCATTATCTTCCAACTCATATAAATTTTCTACTTCTGTGTTGACTGAAATGTCAAGATCTGATTTTGCTAAACCCTTATGCGGTTCTGCTTCACTATTTCCTTCGGTTTTGCAACCTTGCTCTTCCAGTTCCTCTGTACCTTCTACCTCCTTGTAGTTAACAGCTGTGGTCTCTACCTTTTCACTTGGTTTGACACCTGCCCACTCTTCTTCCTCCTGCTCTTCCTCTGCCTTTTGCACATCACATGGGAGGGTTTCATCCAACAAACTATCGGTTGCCAAGACGGGTGTCTCAAAACTGGTTATATTCTCTAAAGGCTGACTGGTCACATCTTCCCATGGGACATTTTTGGCATCCAACTGGTCCTCCAGTGAAGTCCTCTGGTTTTCGTTTACAGAAGCTGACCCTGGTGCAGCATCCTCCTGTTCACCTACAACAGGCCAAACGCTAGCAGGCAGAGTACCCGTGGACGTGCTTGAGGTTTGCTCTGCCCCAGAGAAAAGCAATGAACCGCCTGCAGTAATTTCCTGGCTGACACTGGGTGTGCTAATAGCTAGGCCCCAGTTGAATGAACCTAGATTAGTTTGAGATCTGTTAACATCTTCTGATGACCCACTGTTGGGGGTTTCCTCCATGACCAGGTTACACAGGGAAAGACTTTTTGAAGAATCAGGCTTTAGGCAGACAGAAAAGCAAAGAAAAAACACAAGATGAAAAAGATAAAGGCGGACTTGATGAGAAAACACAAAATTTATATTTTACTAGAGCAATTTTAATTTAAAGAATGAAAGTGACTAAATTAAGCCATTTAAGGAAAAGTTATGCGGTTTGCAACATTTGGAGGCAGCAGATTGCAATGGAAAAGAGCAGCACTGATAGACAAAATCAGAAAACTATATATAACACCACGCTGATTAAAGCATGTCTCTAGTGTGGGGGTGTGATTTTGGGGGAAGGTTTGCTTACCGGCTGCACCAATTCGCTGCTTGTCTGTATAGAAGAAAATAATATGTATAAAACATAGAAAATAAGAACATGATGTATTTTGTTACAGGAGCATTTCCTTAATTAGCAGTTCTCTAACCAACAGCAGTTACCAAATTGGCATGGGGAAGACGCAGCAGGTCCTCTCCTGCCACCCCACTGAAGACTAACCACAGGCCCTTGAATTTAAGCCACACTTCCAGCCCCTGGATTACATTATAAAAGAAGTTTTACAGGTACGTTGAACATTCATCACACCTTGCTTTCCTCTGTCAGCCACTGACATTTTTATCGCATGTACCCTCTTACATCTCAATTGAAAAGAGGGGTTGCTCTGTGAGACGGTGAGCAAGGAAGGAAGTAATTCATGTGCGAGCAGGGCTTGCTTGTATTTACACTAAGGCATCGCCGCATCACTCAAGCAGTGCAAAGGACCCTGAGCATGCAGCTCTGATTCTCTATCACCCTGTGCCATGCAAAGGCATTTACATCCATGCAGAGTAAGGTATCAAGTCACAAAGCCTGCTGTCTACGCTGCCACTTTAAACAGATACAAATGCTGCAAGGAAGATCAACCACTCTGCACTCAATTTATTAAGAGAAAATCAGTACAAGATTGAGTATCCCCAATTTCAAACATTTAGCTGTGAAACTCACTACTTACTCTTTTTCTTTTATACTAGAGCAAAGAGGAAAATAATTATAATACAGAATACATCTATAATATTAAAAAGTTATAAATAAAACTGCGAAAGGAAGACATTGATAAAGCCACCTAATGTAAGTTTAGAGCAATAAATTTGAAACATTTCTGTGTTATTTTAGCTAGCCTAGATATTGGAAGCCTCTAAATTTTGGCTAGCCTACATACGTGACTCTTTTTTCAGGCTTTATTTAACCTTTCCCAATAGAAAGAGATGAGCATTTAATATACATACATATGTCATGTATTCACAAAGCAAAAGGTCAAAAATGAGCGTACCAGACTCCACGTCAAGTCAACCCAGCTATCTCCATGACATAAAGGCAAAAGAAAGCTCACAAAAATGAGTTGTTTTCTTCCAGCAGATCATTGTATCTGATCTGGCACCAGGAGGATGAAGGAATTATTCATGCAGCTTCTAAAGTAGCAGCTTATTTTGTGAATAAGAATAAAGATAAGTTAAATTCCCTCTTCACTCCTGAATTTTGAGAAAATTGTTGTCCATTGGGTTAAAGTCCTGAGGAACTACACCTTCAGATAATTAAAACAGGTGACTAGCATCCATTCCTACCCTCTAATAGCTGTAATTCAGGCTTGAGAATAAAAGCAACACATGCTTAGCTATAATGATTGTGAATCTTATTAGCCTAGATTTCTGACATCATTTAAGTTTTGTAGGCCAAGCAACAGAGATTATTTTATGTTGTTGTTGGTTTTAAAATATCTCCAGGGGCTTCACATACTTGAAAGTGTTTGTCATGGTCTGTAAATTCTTTATCTTGGCTTTTGGTAAAAAGCATTGTAAATCTCAGTTTAAGGTGTTACAAAATCAGAGGCACAGAAATATCCCAGTTCACAATGATAAATTTCAGGCTTACCGTCCATAGATCCCATGGCAATGTCTGAAAAAAAGGAGCAGAAAAAAAGGCTTTTAGAAAAATACTGTTCATATACTGTATGTTCAACATGCTAATAACTATGTGCATTAACTAACAAGAGATAATTTATATGCATATTTATAATACATATATATTTTATATACTAGTGCATGTGTGTGTGGGTACATATCTGCATAATATACTTTTTTGGTTAAATTGGATGGGCAGTATGCAATGGATTGTGCTATTTCCCACTCCAAAGCAATTGTTGCTTTCCATCCAACTCACACCACCATGTGCTTGAGCAACAGCTGGAGACTGAATGACTTTCAACAGGTACAGGAGTCTCTGCAAGGTGTAAGCTTTAAAGAGCTTACATAGGTCAGGTTTTTCAGCTGGTTAAAAAATGATCCAGCAATCCACTGAGAACAAGTGGGTTTTCTCAATTTTTACAGGAGGAAGGAAAATGGCATGCTTTTTGGGAAAGAAAACAAGAAAGTTGATCAATGTTTTGATTTTCTTGTCCAGTTTGTTAAGTAATGAATGTTAGTGACCCCTCAGCAGAGGGCTGAATGGACAGATGAAAAAAACGCATCAGACTTCATGCCAAATATTAATAGCTCGCCACATGAGAAGGGACTCTGCTGGTTGGTCTCAAAAGCTGTCTGAGATACCTACTGTATTCTCACCTAGGTTAAAGTCCATGAAAAACAAAAACTAAAGACGTTGATAAAGTAAAAGGTAAAACTGTTCCTGAAATATTTGCAAATGTTGAATGTGACATCTAGCATTTGCCTGAGAGAGAGGATTTATGCATTTAGCTTCTTTTCTTGCCTGTTTCTTATTTTATAAGGACAGAATGGCTTTCTGGACAACTGCTTTCATGAACAAATACACAGTCATAACTCACTACTCAGATTTACAGTAAATTAACATCAACAACCATTTCTCAATCATAGAATCATTTCTCAATCATAGAATGGTTTGGTTTGGAAGGAACCTTTAAAGGTCATCTAGTCCAACTCCCCTGCAAGGAGCAGTTTAATTTGGTTTAAGTCCAGGTATGTGCTGCTTCTGTGGATGAAATTCACAAGTGTACCTGCTTACTCCACTGTAACATCATTAGCTGAACTTTCAAACTTTAAGGAAAAATGATAGGTCTGTTCTTACAGTGCTAACTGGTAAAAACCCTAGATGTCCTACTGACTTCCATGGAAGGAGAGATTGCTCGCTTACTTTTCGTTTTTTTTTCCATTTTCTTTTCACCCCTTGTGAGACTTTGAGCATGAGGGGAAGGAAGAAACTGAGGAAAAGGTGAGACAGACCACAGCTAGCACATGGAGGCAAGGGCCAGGCACATTCAGAAAGGCTACTTCTGAAGCAGCCATGGAAACAGAAAAGCAAGTGAGGAAGGGCAAACCAGGGCTCAGTTACTGTGTTCTGATCACCCTGGCAGAGCAGTGGACGGAGGTAATTAATTAAATTATTGATAGGGAAATCATGCCAGGCCTCCTGAGGCATCGTGGCATGGATGACTACTCCTGTCTTCACATCACTACTTCAGCAGTTTGCTGAGGGCAAAATATCTGTGACTGAGGGAAAAAACTATCCACATATAGGAACACCACTTAAGGCTTTCTTCTTAATCTCCCTGCAAGGCGGCATAGGGCTCTCCAAAGATTGCAACCATGGGTTTCATTCTGGCTATGCTACCATAGCAATAACCCTGCCACATCCAGCTAGATTGATACCCAGATTGCAGGGCTGTCTTCCCTTCTTCTAAAAACACGGTGCTCTTGACTCACCTATACACCTTTGTGGATGTGGACCAGGCCTTCTCATATACATATGTTGGGAGGAAAGGTGAAAGGTGTGGGGAAACTGAAGGCGCTTAGTGAATGCTTCCTATGGACCTAGATGAAAACTTACAATGTACTTTACAATACATGGAATTATATTCTGTATTTCATGGTACAGTTTAATTTAAAACAACTTTTTCACTAAACTAATAAACTCTTCTACAATCTATACAATATGACATCAAGACAAACATGCTCTGTCACAAAAGTCAAATGTCTTTGGTTAGCATTATTACAAGACAAGCTGAAAGGGTAGAGTTAGCAAAGTCACAGCTAGAGTTTTCTATTACTGCTGAATGTCAAGGAATTTCACTCCCTTTCCTCATTTTTCCCTGTTTAGAGGGAGCAAGTAAAATAACAAGTAAGATGCACAAAGTCTCTGCTATAACTAAACACTTCTCCTAGCAAACTACAATGAGAAATTTCAGCTAACATTCGGAGTTCTGACAATGCATAACCCATCAGAGATCACTACGGATTTCATTACATAACTGGGACTGCATACCAAATACGAAATTAATCAATTGAGGAAGAGATCAGCAGAGAACCTGGACTATCTCATCCTTAAAGCTTCTTGTCTTCTCACTCCTTTCCCAGTGCTGCATGCCTGAAAGGCTGATTAGTCTTCTCATGTCTCACAGTACAAGCCAGGTTAGTGATAGCCACATGGATAATAGGTTTTGCTAACAGTGTTTTAATATTGTTTCCTTCTCCGTGTACAACACAGAGTTACAGCTCTGCCAGCCAGGACTATCAGCCCTATGGGTAATGAGAGGGAGTTCTAGATCTTAAAATAGCAGGTCCCTTAGGGTAAGGCAATGAAAATCAACAACTTCATATATCAGTCTTTTTTTTTTTTTTTACTTTTCTTGGGGTTTTTTTTTTTTTTTTTCCATATTACTGCAAGAAACTATCATGGCAAATATTGCCATAGTATGCAGAATTTCTTTAATGCAACATCCTGCAAGGAAGCATCCTACTCCATCCTCTCATTTTCCTTGAGGTTAGGTCTAAAATAGATTTATAAAAGCAAAACCACTCAGATCATATCCACTGTTTGGTACAGAAACTCCATCACAGCAAAGCAATTGCATGCTGACTCCGTGAGACCTATGTCCCCTGAGGCATCTCCGCAGACATAAAGAGTCAAAGCCAGGTGAGAAAAATTGTCAGAAAAACAGGCGCTGGAGAATTATAATGTTGGCACTAAGAGTTATTCTAAAGGTGGAAAATAACAGCATTCTGAAGTCAAGGCCAAGGTACCAGCGACCATTCTCATTGGCAAACATCTCATTTTACCACCTGACAATTTCCTCTCCTTCCAGTACATCAAGTACAAGGTTACTGAAGGGAAAAGACAGATGATTGAGTAGAGGTGCTCAGGAAAATAAAGTTTTTCAGATACACCGCTCATTAGTGCATGAGACAAATCTTTGCTACCAAACACAGCATGTTGCGTTCATGTGCTTCGCCTGCTTGGAGGCAAAGAGATACCTGAGACATGGGTGAATGAGTAACTCCTGTCGATACAACTTCTGGCTTGAAAGGATCGAAGTCCAAATCTAACAAAGATTCCTCTTTCTTAGCTTCAGGAACTTCATTCTGTTAGAAGAGAAAGATAACTCTTGAAAAACTAATCTTTCAAAAGCTGCCCTGAGCAGCAAAATATTAAGAAGCCCAAGAAAAAAAAAAAAAAAAAATCATAGACTTTTTAGCAGTGGTGCAAGCCAGGAGGGGAGGAAGCTCTGAAGACTTTCCTGAGCTTTAGTGTAACTTTGAATTTTATTTTTAGGAGCTTCACTCTTATGATGCCTTTGTTTTCTCTTTAGTGCAGCTTTGCCTTTTCAGGCTAAAGAAATCGCAGCCCTTTTAAAAAAGTGCTGAGCATTCACCGTTTGACTGTGAAGGCCCTTTTAAAATGCACTAAGACAGACATGAAAATTAAGAACTACATAAATTGCACTCAATGTCCATACATTCTAATAAGTTAATCTCTCCCTAAACACAAACATTAGTAAAAAGCCAATATAGAAGGACATAAATCCATTTGAATTCAATTTCAATTCTAAACATGAATACCAATTTACATTTAATGCTGCCCTTAGCTCTAAACTTTAGGAAACATCTTACATAACACTAACTAAATCTTGCTACACCGATCTGCTCTTACAAAACGGGAATACATGGTAGAGCCTTTTTGTGTTTGCAGTTAATGAATTAGCCAAGGCCTCTGAGGTCACTATAAATACATATATCAGTTCAAAGGGCTACAGGTCTTTCCCACTGTAAAGTAACATGAACAAATAATTAGTGTGCTTCAACATAAAATTTTAGTTAGCATGAAATTGTAGCTGAGATTTAATTATCACTAATGATAAATATTCTAGGCAGGCATCTTGGTTTTGGTAACAAGGCTAGTACTGCCTACTGCTAGTTGTTCAGTGTTTATTAAATACTGAGAGAAGCTTATCTTCTGATGTACAGAATGTGCAGGTAGTAAAGTATTCATTAGAATGTTATTTTGAAAAGTGTTCAGTTTGGAAACAGTACCATGGGAAATTATTTGCACACATGCATTCACATATAGTTCACATACATTCACATTCACATACATCCACACACATTCTCATGTAAGAATGGTAATACAGGGTCAGATCACATAGTGCAATGTCCTTCTCCTCAGGGCTGCTCTCGATCCATTCTCTGCCCAGCCTGTATTTGTGCCTGGGATTGCCATGACCCAGGTGCAGGACCTTGCACTTGGCCTGGTTGAACTTCATGAGGCTGGCTCGGGGCCACCTCTCCAGCCTGTCCAGGTCCCTCTGGATGGCATCCCTCCCTTCAAGCGTGTCGACGGCACCACACAGCTTGGTGTCATCAGCGAACTTGCTGAGGGTGCACTCTATCCCACTGTCCATATCGCCGACAAAGATGTTGAACAGGGCTGGGCCCAACACGGACCCCTGAGGGACACCACTGGTGACTGGTCTCCACTTGGGCATTGAGTCGTTGACCACCACTCTCTGAGTGCGGCCATCCAGCCAACTCCTTATCCACCGAGTGGTCCATCCATCGAACCCATGCCTCTCTAGTTTAGAGAGAAGGATGTGGTGCGGGACAGTGTCAAAAGCTTTGCACAAGTCCAGGTAGATGATATCCGTTGCTCGTCCCTTGTCCACCGATGCTGTCACTCTGACATAGAAGGCCACCAAATTGGTCAGGCACGATCTGCCCTTGGTGAAGCCATGCTGGCTGTCACCAACCACCTCCTTGCTCTCCATGTGCCTTAGCATGGTTTCCTGGAGAATCTGCTCCATGACCTTGCCAGGCACAGAGGTGAGGCTGACTGGCCTGTAGTTGCCCGGGTCTTCCATGTTCCCCTTTTTAAAAATGGGGGTTATGTTCCCTCTCTTCTAGTCATTGGGGACCTCACCAGACCGCCATGATTTCTCAAATATGATGGCCAGTGGCTTGGCAACTTCCTCCGCCAGTTCCCTCAGGACGCGCGGATGGATCTCATCAGGCCCCATGGACTTGTGCACCTTCAAGTTCCTTAGATGATCCCGAACCTGCTCTTTGAGCACAGCGGGGGGTTCTTTATCCTCCCAGTCCCTGCTTGTGCCAATGATCATAGTAAAATAATAAAACAAAGCCTTTCTATTATTATAACATTTAAGAGTGTAAACTTTCCAAATTAGTGTTACTATTGGTAAACAGATGTTCAAACATAGGTAACTAATGGCTTCTATATGCCACAAGACATCTGAGCTCTCTGTGTCACCTAAAAACCTGGTCAAAATAGCTCTTCAGCTCCCATGCTAGGAATGACAGAGTGACCTGCAACTCTGCAGTCTGGAAGAGTAGTGCTAGGGGTGATGTGAGCAGGGTGACAGCCACAGGGGTTTGGCTGCTCCGTGACTCCTCCAAAGCAGGAAGGCAGGTGGCACCAAAGTTGATGGGGACAGATGTGGAATAAAGAAAAGGTGGTGATACTCCATGCTGCACAGAGCTCAGCTGAGGGCCTCCTTGCCATCATGTAGCATGAATACAAAAAATTTACACAAAGATTGAAACAAAAGATTGAACAAACTTGTGGCAAAGTAGTCAGGTAGGTGAGGATTACTAAATAGGTAGAAAGCATGTTGAGGAAACCCCTGAGCTGCCAGTGGCTGCAGACTGGGAGACTATAGGAGAAGGGGGTGTAAGGAGCATCAACTTTGCTTACCTTGTTTTATATTCTTCCCTTGGCCTCTGCTTTTGGCCACTGGTGATGATGGACAACTGGTCTAACACACTCAAGCCTGTGTTATGGTCTCACACTTTAAAAAGTCAAAACCAAAAGAGCCCTTCTCACCAGTAACCAGTGCTACACTCATTCTGTCATGTCTTTCACCCAAAGTATTCAGATTTCATCACATGTGCCTTGAGGTGCTAGTACTCATACAGTCACATGGCTTGATGAAAAACCAGAGCATTAGCTGGCATACAATCAGGAATGGATGGAGATGGAAAAGTTAATTATCTTTCAGTGAGGTTCGAGAATGAAGTTGTTATTTATGAAGACTGAATCAAATGAATAAGTCTCACTTAGGCCATCTGTGATAACAGCTAAGGTATCTGTAGTGACAGGATACTCATGAGTGACTGCAAAAATTACCATTACCTCAGATCAAAATGAAGGGAACACTTGTAACTTCAGGAACAAAGGCCCAAATAAACACATAGAGCAACTGAGATATCACATTAGATGGAAACTTAGGAGAAACAGAAACCTCAGGAATTCCCTCAATAGGGGACAAAGCTCTGACAGAAAGGCCTGCCAATCATCTTGTGTTAATTCCACCATAGCATGACAAAGCATGAATAAATGCCACATTTGAAAGAGGTGGCTATGGCAGAAGCAAGGCTCTACTTCTCAAGAGGACGTTTATGCACAAGGGATGGAGAAGGCACAAGAAACTGAAATAGAACAAATAAGAAACTGGCACAGAACTGCCACCCCCTCTCTGCACACAGTCTGTACAAGCCTTGAAATAGTCTCAGCAGATACAAGTTGTTCACTTCAGAGCTGTCGGACACACTCAGACACGCTAAGTACCTGGCAAGGGCGTATTATAAAGACCTACAATGTCCAAGCTAGTAACTGTACACTAGGGAGCACTGTGATGTGAAGAAAACAAGAAATACAGCAAGGAATACACATTTCTAAATGATCCTTTCATCCAGTCACCTAGATATTGCACCTTCTCACATCTTTCTTTTACTTAGTAGTAATTTAATCCATTCTTGACAATGAATAAACTGGAAGTGTGAGCTGCTTTGTTGAATCAGAGCCAAAATAATCAACAGCATCAAGCAGAACTGCCTTTCAGCATCTTGCACAGCACCGAATGCATTAGTGCTGCTTGGTAAAGAAAGAACAACAACGATCACAGGCTATTTGTGTACCAGGGAAGAACGGTGTTTGGCCTGTTCGTAATCCTCTCGGCAACATGGGATTAAAGCAGCAAAGTTCTATTCATCAGCCTGTTGGTTTTGTGCCTCTGCGTGAGGACAGTGCCAGGAACACCAGTGGTGGTCCTTTGGGAAGTCTTGCACCATTAGAGGGCTCTGCAGGCTCCACAGCTTCCTCCATACTGCCCAACAAGGGCTCTGGGAGTACAGGAGACACCGTAAGCACCAAGAGGAATAAGTCCATGTTTCTTGTGGATTTCAAGCAATATATTTTCAGTAACTAGTTCTCTTACAGAAGGATATAAAACTTATTACATCATACTACTTGAGTATGTCTGTACATACTCAGAGATCTCAGACAGAGTAAGGATGCCTCAGTGATGGGGGTGAGTTTTGTGGAGGGGAGAGAAGTACAGATCGTTCATGAGAAGGTGGCCAGGGAACAGCTTCGGTCATTCCCAGGTCATCGACTGCGGAGGAGAGAGGGACATAAATCACTCACTGAGAGGAGATCAATTTTTCCTTGACAGACAAGGGAAAGATTTCAGTTCTCAGGAGCATGTTCCACTTTTATTGTGCCATTCCATTTTTATACCAATCTCTCGTAGAAAGACCATAAAGATTCTGGAAATGTGACTTACACTCATTTAAAGGCCTGTTCCAGTGTCAGCTCTTAATGGAAAAACAAATCATTTCCATTTCTTCTTCCCTGGCTGGCCTGACAGGTGAAGATTAGGTGCATACAGCATTTAATGCAGGGGGCCACAGTATATACATACAAATCCATAGCTTACAGCTGACTCTTACCACTGATGTCAAGGCTCACGCTGTCAAAGTGATAACTCCCATGAAGTCAGGGCACAATGATGCAACAGACCTGCAACCTCCCTTCAGCAGGAGGGCCCAGCAGTGGCTGCATACTGTGAGCTGCCATTAATTCTTTAATTGCATGGGGACTTAACCATAAATAACTCTTTCCTCTTCCAAATAGATCCCTATGGACCACAATGCCTTTTTCTCCCCTCCACAAGAGAACAAAACATCACACGTTCAAATTTTCTAAAACAGTTTTGTTTTTCATTGCTGTGCTTACATTCTCCCATGTTGTCAAATGAATTAGTACAAAAAAAATAATTCACATGAAAACAAAAATTCATAAACATTCTGCATAAGCTTCAGATCCGCATGTTTCTCTCCAGTCTATCAGACATAGCCTCAGATTTCAGAGTTGTAATTACCATAATAGAAAAGGTCCATTATTGAGCAACCAGCAGTTACCATAACTGCATAAAAGCTGAATAACTGAATACAAATTATACAGACTTATTTTACACAACTCTGGCTTTTCTGTTTGTTAGATGTAATCTTTAAAAACTTCGTAATTTCATAATAATGAGATAAAAATAATTCTGACCACTTCTCTGCTGTGTAAGTAATGTTTCTATGAGTCAAAACCAAGTGAATGATTAATCTACCTGGAGTAGCCTTTTATACCCGCAAAGAGTTTATTAAAACAGCCAAGTTCCATGTTTTTAAATCCCTCAAAAGAAAAAAACAATACCTTTTACAGTTTTGAAGGAAGAAAAAAAAATAACCAAGGACCACTGTAAAGTGCCACCTGAGATGGTTGGGATTAGAAAAAAAGCATCTTAGATGAATGCTCAGCTTCTGATGAAACCTGGATTCAGTTATACCTCAAACATGGCTGCGTTTCACAGTATTTTTAGTCAGGCCTCTCAGGAAATCTCTCATGTTTTTCAATATGTTAGCAATGATAGCCCTTTTGAGTGATTATGTGTGACCAATTCAAAGATAAAATACCATATGTGTGACCTTTTCAAAATAACATGAAATGGTAATTTTGCCTCTGCCTTCCACCTGTACTCTCCTCCTCCCTCCTCATGGAGATCAGCCCTAAGGTGACTATCTTGGACAATTTAGAATGATTGCAAGTTGGACCCATACACCATCCTCTGAAGCTTACCTGTGAGGGGGTCGTCACATTGATTTCTGGGACAAAGTTGTCATCAAATAAGTTAATGATGTTCTCCTGTTGCAGCTCCTTTGTGGGTGTGAGCTTCGGCAATGGTGGGACTGGCGGACCTTTCCTCAGCTAGGCAGACAGCAAAAATGTCACAGACTAGTTCACGGATAAAAGAAAGAGCTTTAAGCTAGGCCTAAACAATTCGTGTTAGGTTTTCACCTCTGCTGCTTCACCTTAAATGTGGGAATAAGCCATGACTGGAAAGGAACTGTTTGGCTGCTCACCCCAAATACCTTGAAATAAACACTGTAGGAAAAGCAAAGCAACTCTATGTTTCAAACTCCTTCCAACTCAAGGTTTAAGATTTCATACAAAAGCATTTCTTGGCTGATTTTGTTCTGCTGTGATGGGCACACAGTGCAAGATGTCCTCTCTTATGCGGCCCATAGTTGAAAGGACAATGCTGCACAGAACCAGGCCTCTGGAGCTTTTTGGCTTCTTAAGTTCATTCCTGTTTAGCTTTGGGATTTTGTCCCTGCCCACCTGTTGCTACCTTTAAAGCCTACTTAATGCTAAGACCATATCATCTCTGGGAACCACAGCACCTCAGAGGTGCTTAGGTTACTAATTCTCACTGCTCTCCAGAGATTCACATAACTATGACAAAATAATTGCTTGGAATAATGCCAAATATTATTGGATAATTTTAAAATCTGTCAAAATACAAAGAAAAAAATCCACAAAAAAATCCTCAGGTGGTAGAGTGGCATAACACCACGGGCTCCAGTAAGACTCAGCTGAGTCCTACCAGATGAATATTCAGGCAGTGAGATGTCACGTTTGGGGAGACCAGAGAAAACAAGTGTGCTCACATGTAACTAAATGCAAAACTAAATTTCTTCTGCTGTGCTCCCACCATAGAAATAGAAATCAGCACAGAAGCTATCTCAATTCTGAAAACATCAGTAACATCAACATAAGTCTTTGATATGTTCCCGAAGTATCACATACAACTCCTATGCTACAGATGAAACTGATGCATGAAACTGATTCTTATTTCACTAATACTGGTGAGAATAGAAATTACTCCAGTGACTCCAGCAGTGTCAAACTTCTGGAGTCACTTGAGTGACTCCAGGAGTGCTAATAACAACCAATAAGCCTTTAATTATCAGTAATTATCACAGCAGTATTTAAGCTAGCTGTATTATTTACTGTTCCAGAGGCTGGGCAGACCTGTGATACTCACTGGCTAATTTTTTTGCAAGGTGAGCATAAATTTGAAGAGCAGAAATATATAATGTACTGAAATTCATGAGGAGGCTTTAGAAATAGTTTTTTCAAACAATCACTGCTAGGATACGAGTCCTTAGAGACTATGTAACTCTTAAAGAAGTGTTTTGCTTTGTCACCACAAACCCCACCCCCAGTTCACCAGACACTTAAATCTTCTTCATTCCCTCTTATATAAAAACTACTTTGCACGCATGCTTGTGACACAGGGATGAACAACAAATGAACAGAACAGAGTACAACAGAGCCAGCAGCCTCTGTGTCATTTCTCAGTCCAGACACAAAAATCCACCAGATACATCATCTCAGCTATCTTTTACTGCACAACAGGCCAGTTTCTCCCACTAGGTTTCCACTTACCTGTGTGGGTGACTTAGGTCGGGCTGGTGCCGGAGATGTTGGTGCCAGCATATGATTGGGACTAGCAGTAGGGCTAGGCAGGGGAGAGACCTCCTCTGGTGGTGATGGTGTTTTTGCAATGCGGAGTGGACCTGAGTCACTAGACGGAAACAAAGCAACAGCGAGGACATACATTTCATGCTGACTTATCACCTTGACAATTTGATGCAATAGTTGAACTGCATTTCTGATGTAATGCCAGTGACCACAAAAGGCAGTAAACACTGGAGATGAACAGAGCTGTTATATAAGAACTAAAACTGCAATGAAATTCAATTAAAATTCAGTGATCTAGAATGTCAAAGGAAGTTTTAATTTTGAGTGCTCTTGATTTTTGAAACATCTGTTTACATGATTGTTATAAATTGAGGGAAACAGCATTTTTTCAGATTCTGTATTTGAAATAATGTTTTACGTATAAGTTTGTAACTATCATAAAATGTGAGATGGAATTATTTTCTTCATTTCACAGTTTTCAGAATAAAAGGCTCTATAGATAAAAACTTCGGAGGAAGACATAACAATAAATAATGTAAATAATTTTAAAAGCTCAGCAACTTCAGAAAGGTTTCAATAACATAAAACACAACCAAGATCATTATAAAGACATTACTGTTTATAGGGACAACTTGCCACAACTATAAACAAGCAGTAGTCAAGTGACTTCAACAGAGCTCTGCTGATACTAAGAAAAGATCTGATGAAGTCCTGAGAAAGGATCTGCCCTTCCCATTAAAGGACTTGGTGCAAACACTGAGACATATTCAGCTACCTAGAAATGCTGAAAGCTTACAACTTGGGGAGGCTATAAACTACAGCACTCAACGACCACAGTACTCAGTAAGAGAAGAAGCGACTCCTATGCATCTTCAGGGAGAACAGAAGCACTAACTGATTGAGGAGACCACACCATAAACATGTTCCTAATGCTAACACAAGAAAAAATTGTTCTTTGGAAAAGACAGACTTAGCTCACACTCACCACCTCTTTCTGTGAAAATATTAAAAAAAGGAAAAAAAAATCGTTATTAAGAAATTTCTTTCCCAGGTACAATATCTGCCTTCAGGATAGAGTATTCAGTAGAAGATCACGCCACGTTAACCTTTGTGTACTCATTTGGGGCAACAATTATTTTTTTCTCTCATTGATGGAATGAATAATTCAGTGGGAATGAGCATACGCATGCCAGGCATGGCCAAGGAGACACAGGTAGGCAAAATATCTGTTTATTATAAAAAGTTTTCTAACATTATATTATTTTTCATCCCATAAAACTAGTTTACAAATCCTTAATGGAAACATAGTCCAGCTTCTAAGTCCATCGTAAAGAGGCTAAAAGAGTATTCAGTAGTTTAAAGGATGCATGAGCTAACAACTCCAGAGGCAGTGTCTAAGTATATATGAGCACAGATTAACACTGAAATAATTCAAAGCAAAAATTTTGGACATGCTCTTAATAAAGTCGTTCTGAATTTTGCATTAGGTCAGAAGGTTCAATATTTCATTCTTTGTTCTTCCAAAGTGAGATCAAAGCAAATGTAGAAATAGCAGCCATATGTTTGAGGCAGATGTCATGTTATTTGGTCTGTCTCAATTGTTGCTAATCTGAGCCCAGCTTGAGGGCAAATTAGCAGTAGCTGTAACATTGTTCTGACTACTTCTGATGAGCTGGGATTGGCTGGAAATTCAGGATTTTTGTATTAACCCTAAATATCATTGTGTTTTGATAAGTCTCCCTGGTTTATAATTTTAACCTCTTCTGCCTATCACGATTACAGTACTAAGAGATCAAATTATGGCAGAAAGGCTACATTTTTTGCAAGCGAAAAATCAGAAATACTGCACTGGCATCCACTTCATCCAAGGTACCTTCATCTACTATCCTAAATGAACAGACCCAATGACTGTGTTGTGCAGCAATCACTACACATGGTGTAGGTGATTACTACATATGCTGAAACCCACAAAGCTTACTGCAATTCCATTAATTAAAAAAAAGGAGTAAACTCACCTTGGTGCCCCTTGAATGGTGAAGGCCTTGTCTGCGTGCTGATCTCCCAGCTTCGTCATCACTTCATATAGTTTGTGACATAGCTGAGAAAAAAAACCAAACACTTGCCTGAGTTTATATGAAGCATTATATTCATGATTAAAAACACAGGTGACAAATCTGGTCTGATAATTGATAACCTGATAATATATAATCTGATAATTTTAAAATGGCATACAGATCCTTCCAAAAATACTCAGTGCCATGTATATCAAAAGCCTAAGTGGAAACAGAACCTATCCACAGAATCAAAGATAACAGCAGTGCTTCAGAAACTTAAACTGGTTTTCAGAGAACAAGTTTACAAGTGTGACTGACTGCTGCCGGATTTATGATAAAGGAGGTCGCCTAAACTTGAAAGCAACATGGGTAGCCAAGAATATTCATGCTTTCCCCTCAAAAACCTAATCCCAGTTTATAGGAGACTTCAGTCAAGCGAGTTTTCCAAACAATTTTGGTTTGTATTAGTAGGTTACTATAAATAATACACTACCACTTAGCAAGGTACTTTCCAAAGAACTTCACTGAAAGAGCTCGATTTACCTAACAGTCACAGACATAATGCTGCATTCCTGACAATGTATAAAGCAGTCTTGAACAGAATGCTTCACATGTTTTTTTCTTGTACTGATTGAAGCAATGAGATGCTTAGCAATTCAACACAGAAAAAAATACTGAAGTATGCTAACAAGAATGGAGAAGTTATTAAAGTAGAAAGTGAATTTAGTGCTACAACTGATAATGCACTTTAATCCAAAATTGTATGGGCTGCCCCTTCCTTAAGGGAAGTACAAAAATGCCAAGTAGAAATGAATACAAAAGTTATAGTACAAATCTGGATCTACAGCAAATTCTCATGTGTGCCTCTGCTAGATTTTTACTGCTGCACTACAAGACATCCGCTTGCTGTTATGCATATCACATAATCTATTATACAAGAGATTCATTTTTACTCACTAAAGCTATTTCCTTGTGAAACTTGGCTTCGAGGCTGGATACATTTTTGAAGGTGTTCACATAGAAGCCAACTCGTCTATGGAGGATGGCACAAAGACAGAAAAAAGAGAATAAAAGATAGAGGTGGGAGAGCCACAAAGGCAAATTAATTGATTTTTTTGCTAGACTACAAGTAACATTCTTGACTATCAGCAAAGCAAATAATTGGATCAAACATCAACATTTCAGACTAGTTCGCTCATGATTATTTCTGTTCGTGTTAAGAACCACCATATTTCACACCGCACAGAGTGAGCCACAGTGGGGGGCTTCGGCTTGTTTTTGAGAAGGGGAATACTGGAAAAGGATTGACATGAGAGTGGCACAAGCACGTGGAAGGCAAGGTGCTCTGGGGACCTCATCTCCCACTGGACAGGAGGCAGCCATTGACTGAAGAGAGTGTGGCCTTGCAAGTGCCTGTGCCTTAGAAGCTATCACAACACCTAGGTCACGCAGGTCCGTCGGGAGGCAGCTTTAAGGTATACAGCTGGGCACGGCCTGGGGGTGGCTGTCCCATGCTCAGCTCTCCTTAAAGAAATCAGCCTAGGAATACAGGCATATATATGTAAGCTAAAATAATTTCTAATACAGACTGGACATTTTTGCACATGCAGTCAAAACTCTGCTGGCTTGGGGTGAGTGACTGTGTACCTCTTGTACACTTCAAAGGTAGAAGGTGTTTTCTTAGGTTTTAATTTATTCTTTTTCCTCTTTAAAAATTTCATGGGTAATCTCTCCAATTTTTTATTAATAAAAATAGCCTTTGGTATAAGAATAAGCCTGCAAAATGTCAGCTCAATGGATTATTTTCTTCTTGAAGAATTGTAATAACTGAAAAAAAAGGACTCTGAAAGCAATAACTTTCTAAATTATGCCCATTGCTCAAATTAAATTCTACCTTTCCCTGAGACTAGTTAGTGGGCAAGACAGATATTGAAATAAAAGAGCCCTTACTCTAAATCATTCATATGCAGTTTTACTTTTATAAGACCACAAAATAAATATCTTGAAGTGCTAAGAGGCTTTTCAACTGAAATTGCCAGAAACACAGAAGGAAAACCCTCTATTCATCTGAAATTTAACAGGAATTAATTCAGAAGGCAGAGAAGACAAAGGATACTTCAGTGACTCACAACACATTTCCACTCCAGACTGTCATTTGTTAAAGAACATAGCACACTAATGAGATGCTTATTTTTCTACTGCTTTTGTTCTCCTGTTCATTTTGTCTGCATTTTCTGTAAAAACACAATTAATGATTAAACATCTCGAATGAATGATCGATGCCATCAGATGCTTTTACATTGCAGACACAGCACAAAACTACAAAATGTGTATTCTGATATAGTTATAATGCTGTTTTTCCCTTTTTCTACTGCTTACAGGAACTTGGAAGCAACAATTGTTGTTGGAAAGGTTTTGTAAGGTTCTTTGTTTCAATACCT